>JAJKFL010000006.1:1537500-1925114 GCA_021186555.1 Reticulitermes speratus | reverse complement strand
GCAGCAGAGGAAGGAGTTGAGTGTTGGCAGTGTGCAGCAGAAGGAAGGTGTTGAGTGTTGGCAGTGTGTAGCAGAGGGAAGGAGTTGAGTGTTGGCAGTGTTGCAGCAGAGGGAAGTTGTTGAGTGTTGGCAGTGTGCAGCAGAGGGAAGGAGTTGAGTGTTGGCAGTGTGCGGCAGAGGGAAGGTGTTGAGTGTTGGCAGTGTGCAGCAGAGGGAAGGAGTTGAGTGTTGACAGTGTGCAGCAGAGGGAAGATGTTGTGTTTTGGCAGTGTGCAGCAGAGGGAATGTGTTGAGTAGTGGGACTGAATGTTGTGTTTGCAGGGCCGCGTTTTGTCGGCACTTTTGAAGTCAGTTTTGGGATGGTTGCATGAGAACGACGCTGTACAGTGTGGATTTTGGGTACCAATTCAGCGTTTGCTCTACGACTGAGTAAAACCACGGATAACCTCGGTCGAGTTGGTCGGTCGCAGGACCTGCCGGATGTATGTGGAAGTTGCCGCTAACACACAGCACTCTTCGAGGGGTGGCCAGCTAGACGCGCATTCGACACACACATTTGGACGCAGGGTACTTACGAGTCACATTTTAATAAGTAAAATAACAACCTTTTTAAGTGGCATGATACTTCTGTTCATGCAACATCAGTACGTTAGTTGGCATTATACTTCTGTTCATGCAACATCAGTACGTTAGTTGGCATGATACTTCTGTTCATGCAACATCAGTACGTTAGTTGGCATGGTACTTCTGTTCATGCAACATCAGTACGTTAGTTGGCATGGTACTTCTGTTCATGCAACATCAGTGCGTTAGTTGGCATGGTACTTCTGTTCATGCAACATCAGTACGTTAGTTGGCATGGTACTTCTGTTCATATAACATCAGTACGTTAGTTGGCATGGTACTTCTGTTCATGCAACATCAGTACGTTAGTTGGCATGGTACTTCTGTTCATGCAACATCAGTACGTTAGTTGGCATGGTACTTCTGTTCATGCAACATCAGTACGTTAGTTGGCATGGTACTATCTTCGTTCATGCACAACATCAGTACGTTAGTTTCAGTTTCTTACGAGTCTCCTTTCTTCAGAGATCACTTTCAAACACCGATCACCGTCAGCATGTGAACAGTGCCGGCCTTAGCACACGCGGTGCCCGATTGCGTCAAATAGGTCCAGCCGGCCTAAGGCTGACGCTGCATGTGAACGATCTGATTAATTTTTACAACCAGTTTTTGCTAGCTGCGTTGTAGGCTTCACTAGAAAAAAAACGGATTTGTACTGGCCTTACTGCAGAGGATGCAGTTGAATATGCATATATATATATATATATATATATATATATATACAGTGGTGTGCAGTTATATATATATATATATAACTGCACACCACTGTGTTGCACAACAAGTTTAGATGTTACACATTGTGGCGCACATGAACACCAACAACCACGAACATCGTCAGGCGCCAGTAGGTGTCGGTCCTACGAGTTGCCCAAAGGTTATAAGTGGATTTGTGAGACCGCCGGCTAGCGGGTTACTGTAGAGAACTGGCTGGACTGAGGGAATTGTACGTGCTGGATATTAATGAAGGCGCGTAAGCATATGATATATGTATATATGAGAAATTGTAGGATATACTCGTAGCACGATGTTTGAGCTCACACAGTCAGATTCGTACGTGTGTTAAGTCGTATATTCATGCAGCTTCACACACACACATATATATATATATAGCTACTGCCGCAACATAAAGTGCCGACTGTCAATGTCAGCAATTCACAGTCAGAAAGTGTGTAATTTATCAAGTTAATTTCCAAAACAGGATTTACGTCCTTTCTCGTTGAAACCATAATTGCGTCACAAGAACTGTCAGCAACATAGCGCGGACGTTACATGGACGGTGTCTGACCGTTATCGCTGGCTTTGTAGTTTGGTTTTGTGTGGGAAGCTGAGGACCTCGCAGCAGACAGTTTATGGCGCCAGCAGTAAACAGGCGTAAGTTCGTGACTTTCTGGAGGAACGCAGACTTAGGTCTGCACAACACATGCAGTGCCACAAGTGTATGCCAGCTTGTTCAGCCGCTCAGCACAAAATTAAACAATTCGGTCGCTAAAAGCGGCCCATAGCTGCTGTCTTCCTATCAAAGAACAGTTATGACGCTGAACGATACAAAGTCACTCCACCTTTCTTCTGGGGAGGGCAGCCCTTGGATTCGAACTCAGGCTACCCAACTACAACACACGCCACGTGCACTGTTCACATCGTGGCCACACGAAACTGTCCTGCGCTATGTTGGCATGGGACTTGTGATTTGGTAGTGACAGTATAATACTGCACATGTTTGGTAGTGACAGTATAATACTACACATGTTTGGTAGTGACAGTATAATACTGCACATGTTTGGTAGTGACAGTATAATACTGCACATGTTTGGTAGTGACAGTATAATACTGCACATGTTTGGTAGTGACAGTATAATACTACACATTTGGTAGTGACAGTATAATACTGCACATGTTTGGTAGTGACAGTATAATACTGCACATGTTTGGTAGTGACAGTATAATACTGCACATGTTTGGTAGTGACAGTATAATACTCCACATGCACTTTGCTTCCTATTAAGAATGGTTTGAAACAAGGAGATGCTTTATCGCCATTGCTTTTCAACTTTGCTTTGGAATATGCCATTAGGAGGGTTCAGGCAAACGAGGAGGGCTTGAAATTAAATGGTACACATCAGCTTGTGGTTTATGGTGATGATATTAATATGTTGGGTGGAAGCGTACATGCTATAAAGAGAAACACAGAAGCTTTGGTAGTCGCTAGTAAGGAGATTGGTCTAGAAGTAAATGCTGAGAAAACTAAATATATGGTCATGTCTGGAGATCAGAATGCAGGACAAAATCACAACATAAACTAGATAATAAATCATTTGAAAGGGTGGAACAGTTAAAATATTTGGGAACAACCGTAACAAATCGAAATTACATTCAGGAAGAAATTAAGAGAAGATTGAAGTTGGGGAGTGCTTGTTGTCATTTGGTGCAGGATCTTGTGTCCTACAGTTTGCTATCCAAAAATACAAAGATTAAGATATACAGAACTATAATTTTGTTGTTGTTTTGTATGGGTGTGAAACTTGGTCTGTCACAATGAGGGAGGAACATATGCTGAGGGTGTTCGAGAATAGGGTGCTGAGGGGTTATTTTGGCCTAAGAGGGACGGGGTAACAGGGGAGTGGAGAAGACTACATAAAGAGGAACTTAATGATCTGTACTCATCACCAAATATTATTCGGGTGATCAAATCAAGAAGAATGAGGTGGGCGGGGTATGTAGCACGTATGGGGGAGGGGAGAGGTGCATACAGGATTTTGGTGAGGTGACCTGAGGGAAGGAACCACTTGGAAGACCCAGGCGTACATGGGAGGATAATATTAAAATGGATCTTCAAGAAGCTGGATTGATATGGCTCAGGATAGGGACAGGTGGCGGGCTCTTGTGAGTGCGGTAACGAACCTTCGGGTTCCATAAAACGCGGGGAATTTCTTGACTAGCTGAGGACCCTTAGCTTCTTAAGAAGGACTCTGCTCCATGGAGTTAGTTTAGCATGCCCTTTGCATGCTGTATAACTAAGGCTGCTGACACATACAATATGCAATACTTACTGCTTATCCACGGCAACAATGGTTAGACGAATGCGTGTAAATGTTACGTCATAAGCACTTTGCCTGTCTTGTTATAACCGAGAAGCAGTGTGTTTACCGCGTGGTACGAATTGAATCTCTGTGTTTAATTCAGGTTAATGTTGGTCTTTCAGGGGTTTTCATATAAAACTCAGTACGAATTTTATTTAGCATCTGGGAGATGAGATAAGCCGACAGAGAGATGTAAATAACCTCCTCTTTTCTGTTCACTTCGATAAACGAACACGCAAAACCGTAGCAGCACAGGCTCGGAGTGCGATGTGGTTGTTCGCTGCACTCAACACACGACGATCTGATAAAGGTCCCTGGAGTGCTTCAGTAGTGGAGAAGCGAACGGAATTAGCTTATTGTGGAGAACATAAACAGACTTCACTATTGTTGTTGGAAGCCGATAACTTTGTAAACAGCTTCTTTGTGTCGTTTCTCATGAAGGAGAATGTATCTAGTGCTTGAGTATTGTAATCCATCTAGCACTGTGAAATCATCAACTTGCATGATATGAACACATGTATCTTACACGTAAAGTAGGGATGGTGGAATTTGTGATAGCTTTGTGACAGGGGGCGTGTCCAGACAAGATGCTAGAAAATGGCGTCCTCAGCGGTTTTTGACGAAGGAGGAAATTTTGGTATCTACTTTGTCTGTAATGTTTCTAAACGTATTGCCTAACCGAAGCACAATTCTTCACTTCTGGCATCCGCTTGCTACTTTACGCATGCGTGTCATCCTTAGCACTTGACCACGAAGTGCTGTGGAACATCTAGGCCTACTCTATGTAGCTTTGCGGGTTTGAATCCCTGTGGGGCAACATATTTTTCGCTTCTCCGAAACGTCCAGGCCCAGCTCGGAGGCCCATGCAGCCTCCTAGTCAATGGTTAACGGCGTTTCTTTTGCCGGGAGTAAAGACGTGAGGCTGACCACTCCCCTCCATCTAGTACCGAGGCTCTGAATGAGTGGAGCTATACCTCCACCCCTCTGGTATGTCTCCAGGGCATGGAAAGGGACAACTTTACCTTTTTGAATTCTGGAATATTTATTTGACATGTGCCACGGAAATGTTACCGTTTGAAAGTGACATTTCTGCAGCTAACGGTCGTTACGGCTTCAATGTTGGTCTGCAACAATTTGATGATTCCGCAGTTAGTGTTAGCGGCTGTGTGCATGCATACAGAGCGGGGTGTCGCATACCGAGTTCATAGAAAGATGACTTCAGTGAAATAAGACTTATTTTTGTACGATGCTAAGTATCAATTATATCCCCCCCCCCACCTTTTTTTTCCCTGTGAAATCACCAGCGATCATCCTTAGTATCACCAACAGCACAGTCGTACTCAAAATGAGATCATCATATGGTACGAGTAGATGTGTTGAGAAAAAGTCTGACAATATTCATGCTGTGTAACACGGAATACAGCTGATCTATACAGCAGGAATTGAGGCCGTAGGAAGCGAACAGCGGATAGATGTTTTACAGCCCAGTGGTTACTATATGTACCGCCAGGTTTAACATTCCGCAATTCTACGTTCTGCCCACACAGTGTATTTATGTGTTTTGTGTGGATCTCAGAACAAACAGTGATTATTTCACTGTACAGCATTAACTGACTGGTTTGTATAACTGAGACGGAGTGTGTTTACTGCGCGGTACGGACTGTATTTATGTGTTTTGTGTGGATCTCAGAACAAACAGCGATTATTTCACTGTACAGCATTAACTGACTGGTTTGTATAACTGAGACGGAGTGTGTTTACTGCGCGATACGGACTGAGTCTTTGTATATTAACCCTTTAAAGCCCAGTGGTTACTATATGTACCACCACGTTTAACATTCAACAATTCTACGTTCTGCCCACACAGTGTATTTATGTGTTTTGTGTGGATCTCAGAACAAACAGCGATTATTTCACTGTACAACTGACTGGTTTGTATAACAGAGACGGAGTGGTTTACTGCGCGGTACGGACTGTATTATGTGTTTTGTGTGGATCTCAGAACAAACAGCGATTATTTCACTGTACAGCATTAACTGACTGGTTTGTATAACAGAGACGGAGTGTGTATACTGCGCGGTACGGACTGTATTTATGTGTTTTGTGTGGATCTCAGAACAAACAGCGATTATTCACTGTACAGCATTAACTGACTGGTTTGTATAACAGAGACGGAGTGTGTTTACTGCGCGGTACGAGCGGTATGTTTATATGTACACACCGAAAGCCCAGTGGTTACTATATGTACCACCACGTTTAACATTCAACAATTCTACGTTCTGCCCACACAGTGTATTTATGTGTTTTGTGTGGATCTCAGAACAAACAACGATTATTTCACTGTACAACATTAACTGACTGGCTTGTATAACCAAGACGGAGTGTGGTTACTGCGCGGTACGGACTGAATCTTTATATACAATTCACGTTACACTCAGTCTGCTACAAATGTAATTCGACGTGCAACAAATGTTTACACAGCCGAACATTCAGTTCCAGTCCCAACTGCACAACCCCTCTGCGTCAGGAAGGAATACACTTTTTCTTTTCATTTTTTTTCCGCACCCCAACTGGGGAAAGACTTTCATACCGTCAGCCCTCTCGTATTTCCCCAATGTCCGTCCGGTCTTGACAGCTTTGAAACTTACTGTAACAACCGATGTTTTGGAACTCCAGTCTAACGTTTTATTTGTGCTGAGAAGTTTATGGATATGACGCCAGTACACGCATTGTGACCTTGCAGCTATGCTTGTGGGGGCGTTCAGCTTGTAAAGAACTACGTCACTTTTTTTAATTGACCAGCCAACGAAAGTAGACCCTCTTTCGTTGCCAGATAAATGGACAGAAATGTGTGCAAGGTGTCACCTTACATGACGAGATGGGGCGAAGGGCATCGGGGATTAAATTGTAGACATAGACTTTAGATAAGACACTGTCAGCTAAGGATCCTCAGCCGGCAGAATTACAAGTTAGCTTTGTATAAATTTTAAGTTAAAACAAGGATTTCAGTCTCCTGTGCTACGTGGCCAGTAGTTAGTTAGTCATGTTTAGAGGACTGACCAAGTGCACTGCTAACGTCGTCTGAGAGTAATAAAGGGCAGCTGACAGCAGCAAGTTCATGTATGTGGCTGTGATCTGCACTGCACTGGGCACTGTACGTTGTGGCTGCACGTACGGTAGTACATGTTGGTCAGTTGCACAGTCTGTTGCTCATCCAAAGCAACAACAAGCATCTTTGTATCACACAGCTACAAACTGTACGGACTGTCGTTACGGTTCGTGTTTTGAACGCCGGAATGCCGGCCAGAAGTCAGTAGCATGATCGAGCTCAACCAATCATAGAGAGCCCACAGGTTCCCCGCCACAGATTATTTCCCCGCTCCCCACCCAGACCAACCAACAAGCAGGCACTTGTCCTCTGTGTTCTAAATTGTCCCCACAGATGGTGCTCAAATAAAAAGGAAAGAACGTTTGGTAGCGTGTGTGGTGCAGTTTTGATATGTGTATATATATACATATAATATTTACGTACATGAAATCAGCTGCTTGCCCATTTGAATACTAATGTAATGAATGTAGTTGCAGGATATATAACCCCAAAAAAGTAATTCTTGTGACGTGACCTCAGAACCCAACATGTACATAGGTTAGGACAATGGAGAGTGAAGAAGATTGTGATGTTCATAATTTTGACAGACATTTTGTTGTTGTGGAATACCCAGGAGTTGTCTTAAACGAAGACAGAGCCATTAGGACTCTGGGAGGATTGCAGAATATTTCAACGTGAGTGATACAATTGGAAATTGCTGTGTGTATGAAGTGTTGAATAAGTGGGGTTTCTGTTCGGAACCGTATCCAATATATTTTTGTGAGAAAGTGTGAATTAGATATTCATTATCTTCCCTCTTAAGTCTGATTCGAGTAAATCGTAATGAAGTAACCACCATCTTTTTGGGTTTTGGAGGTAGATTTTGTGTGATTGTGGTTCAGGTGAAGTAAACGGATATAGTAACAAGTACTAAAAGGAACATTCAATTTGCCGTCTGTTATGAACATTCCAGATTTCTTGTCAGTTCACTAATCACAGAGTTACAGGTTTTTCAAAAGTTCTGGTTCATCCGACTGAAGAGTTTAAAATTTCTGAGTGGTCTGCAGCCAATTTGCAATACACAGTTTTTCATTCAATGAAGACAGTTTGAAAAACTGAATATTTGGATTTAAAGTTTGCTCTGTGAAACCATCTTGAATTAAGAAAACCTGTGGAAAAAAACATCACTTCTTGTTGACATAGTTTATCACACAGATTCCATGAAAAGACCAAATAGCATGTCCAACATCTTGGATGTATTTTCAGCATCCTTATTTCTACTGATCAGATTATATTCATTTGCCTGTACTGTTATGCTAATAAAGGTCACATTCACTTTGATACAGGGCATATTCTTGATTCTCTATGGAAATTCTTTTAAAAGCTCAAAATAAAGGTGTCAGATTTGGAAGTTAATGTAATGTTAAGGTTATAGTCTTGTGGGATGTACACTGCACTTTTCTAGTTAGATATCAACATTTTGGAGGGACCTACTGCTGGGGTGAAATAACACCACTGGCACACCTGTCTTAAGACAAGCAGACTAGTCAGTAGTCACTGAGCATAGCTGTTGAAGGAAACATTAGGTCCACATTCAGAACTCTAAGATCCCCTCAACCAAATCCTATTACATGGACCATATTTTCAAGGAGATGACAGATTTCACTGAATCCCAACAGCATGAACAAGAAGGATTGCTTGGCCTTGAGTAGGTAATGGAAACCTCCCATTCGCTCCCAGAAGGAGTGCCAGAAGACGCCTTATAGCATTATAGCTCTTTTCAGAGCTACACCAGCACTATGATCATTTTTAAGGGCCACATGCTTCCATGAACTTTCCTTTCCATGTCACTTGCCTTAATTTCTGTGGCTGCAGACTAACAATGTCTGAGGCCACCTCACATCACCTCCATTTCTACTCGCCCTTACCTGCAGCTGCATTATTTCCTCTTTATACTGGACACCTGCTCACTACCCCAGTTGGCCTTATGTATATAATATACTCATTTTTCCAGCTCAGCTACACTTCTTGGACTGCATAGACCCTGAAGATGGAGACAGCAAGCTCCTTCAATACGTTGGTGCTGTTTAACAGTCGACATGATGTATCTACACAGTATTACATTACAGAAAATTGTGTTAATAGGGGACACTGCCATGAAAACGAAAAGTTTATGGAATGTATTAATTAATTTTGCATCTTCTTTCTTTCATTCTGCATGGCTGATTATTATCACTGGGCAGAATGCAACTGGGATTGTACATATTTCTGTTGTGTCAGTTGCGAGGTTAGTCTGAACTTGATGACATCTAATGACAAGCATTGTTTCAGACTTACTCTTTAGCAAACAGAAGATTAGAGCTTCGTTTTCGACCTGATGATGCATTTAGCAAGCCTGCATGTGGCGATCGACATAAAACACTGTCACTCCTCCTAAAAGTTAAAGTACGACGAAAGAAAAACAAAAATAGTCAGCCTTTGGGCGAATCTTCAGCAGAAGACTCTGATAGCTCATCTGGTGCATATTGTGATAGGAGCTCAGGAAGGACAACTTTCAGCATAGCTGTTTTGGGCAGAATAGAAACAGCTTATCGGTTTAGAAGTAAGTTATCAATTTTACTGGGACAAAGTGTTTTATTTACAGAGTTTTAGATGGTTCCTTATAACTGAGGTGTTCTGAATAACTAAATAACTCCATGGAACAGAGTCATTCTTGAGAAGCTAATAGTTCCTCAGCTAGTCAAGAAATTCCCCACATTTTATAGAACCTGAAGTTTCATTATTGTGTTCACAAGAGCTTGCCACTTGTCCCTTTCTAGGGCCAGATAAATGTAGTCCGTGCTAACCCCCCCCCCAATCCTATTTATTTCAGAACCATTTTAATGTTGCTCTCCCATCTATACATAGGTCTTCCAGGTGGTCACTTGCCTTCAGATTTCCCCACCAAAATCCTCTCTGTCCTGCATATGTGCCACAAACCATCCGTATCCTCCTTCATTTAATCACAAATAATGCATGGTGAGGTGTACAAATTATGAAGCCCCTTATGTAATTTTCTTCATTCTGGTGTTACTTTCTCCCTCTTACACCAAACATCTCCCTCAGCACCCTATTCTCAAACACCCTCAGCCTATGTTCTTTGCTTAATGTGAGAAACCCAAGTTTCACAACCATTCAGAATGGTGAAGGGTGAATTTGCAGAAAGCAGGTTTTGAGTAAAAGTTGTCCACAGTTGGACTAGTATGCAGTTAGCAGTATAATACAAGAAGGGTAGAGAAGGGAGAGCTAACATGTGACATGTAACAAGACAGTTTTTAACACTGCAGATCTTCCATATTCATCAAGCTTGTATCCAAATGTGTTCTACAGCACTGTTTTCATTCCTAAGGTTTTTTGTGACTGATGTGGGTCTTTTGTTAGTTTTTGGCCCAGCAGAGCTGGCAGACAGGCCTACTCTGTCTGTATGTGAGGTGGCAAAGACAGGGTGTTTATTTTGTTTGGTCCTCTCATCTGCAGTTTTTATTGTTGTACAAGTGACTTGCTCCTAGCCTTCCACTTGAAAATGTCACCAGCAAATTTAACAAATGACCTGCTGTGTACATGTCAGCTGCTAATGTTTCTGCTTAGGACAGTGGATTGTTTTTCCAGGAGAATATAAGTATGTATTTGATGACAGTTTATGCTTTTGTTAGATTAGTTGATCATAATCAAGTCACATGGTTGTGACTATTAAAAAGTTATTTTGTGTCTTTAGATCTGTGTGACTTCCAGTACATTCCCATGAATCCCGAATTTGGTAGTCATGGCCCTGCTGTGTGCAATTACAGCAGCCTGGTTCCAATTGGACTTCCTACATTTTCATGGCTGACTGGCGATGCACCATATTTCTTGCCACCAGCTACTTTTTCACGTATGGATACAATGCAGGTACGTGTACCTTATCGTTACGTTAAGTAATTCTGTCATTGTCACTCATAACTGTATAATAAATATGCTTCCTGTGCTAACATCATATCTCAAAGATAGATTTCCATTGTTCATCAGTTTTTTTTTTCACAGCATTGTTTTAATTTTGTACGAGTTGGTGGCTGAAGAGCTCCAAGTTTGTGAGATTTGAGGTTTCTACAGTGCTTTTGGTGAAGAGCCAGGTCTTGCAGGAGTCACGCTGTGTTGCTGGGTTAGCGTTTCCTGATGTTTTATAGTGCCTTAGAAGTGTCCGGAAACAGGAACGTAGTGACACAGCATCAGATACCTGAAGACCTGCATGCTCAGTCTCCAATTTTTTCTGTCATCACACAGTCTTTTCTGTTTGATTTCTTGTGAGCTTTTTTCTTTAAATCTTCCAGTATCTTGCCAAACCATCTTGTTTTGGGTCATCCCATAGGTCTCTTTCTTATACATTTTAATTCTAATGCTCTTCTTCTATCCATTATTTTTACATGGCCGTTGTCTTCCTATGATAATTAGCTTCATGCATTGTGTCCATCGTGTGCTGCTTTAAAATTAATAAAAATAAGTAGTAAACAAAACAGTACGTTTCAGGGACAGGATTATTCCCTGTCTTCAGGCTAAAATATTAAGACCTACTCAGTTGGTTCAGATATGTTAACCTGCTCTCGATCCTTGGGCCCACGGGTTGAGAGTAAGTGATATATCGCCATGTCATGTATCATGTTTATTTAGAGGCTCCTTCATTTAACTTTTTGTATCCTGAGTGTTCTAATCTCCTGGGATGTTATACTGTGTCAAGTGGTCAATACAGTAAAATCCCGATTTTACATTCCAACAAATTGCATTTTCCGCGATTTTACGCACTTTTTGTATGGTCCCGGATAAATGCCCATAATAACTGATTTCCAGATTTTCGCCATTTTATTTGGTTTCCGCATAAACATAAAATCGGGGCTTTACTGCAGTTCCTGATGTTTTGTAGCAGTCTGGTGCCTCCATCTGTATGATGAAGCAGTCCAACAAGACATGAACACCACTGTGACAACTTCAGATATCACAATTTATCCTGCCTGGCTATAAATTTGTTTAGAAAGACACTGCTAGCACTCATACTTAATCAAGTTTCAGTGTCTGACTATTCAATGTACAGCTGAGTAGATTTTTTGTAACAGATGACAGAATCTTGCAGCATATTCACAGAGCATTCATGTTAATTAATATATTGTTTCATTTCACCAGCAATATCTGTACCGCAAAGAACCAGGAGATGATACGACTACACCTCCCAACATCATTGGTAGAACAAGACGTCGCAGATCAGGTCATGCAGTTTTTGTGACATTTGACATTCAGAATGTTCCCACAAAACCACGGAATATTGCAATGAAACTGTTACGTCTTAAATTTCTTGATGGAGTTCATCTTGAAACTGTCAAAAAGGTAATACTACAATTTTGGTGGGATGTATCTGCATTTGTAGTTTATGCATGATGTTGTCCGTAGCGCAGACTATATGGCATTGAGTGACTGAATGGTAGTGAATTAGAAAGGATGTGGAAAAAAATGGTTGTAGTGTAATTTAATATACTGTCCTGCCATTTGCCTGGAGTGACTGAGGAGCACCAGAGAAACCTGTGAGTGTAGTAAATGTCATGACTGAGATTCAAACCTTGTACCTTTCAAATGCAAGTCGTAAGTGTCCCCACTTGCACCAACTTGCTCCGTTTCTGGTATGTGATGCTGTGTAATCCAGTAGACTGGTACAGTAGTGACCAGTACTAGCCAAGATCCTGAACACTGTGCGTAGCTGTCATCAGGGTGGGGTCACTTCTTGTACCACCTCAGATCAGCCAGACAGTGAGGTACCTCTTTCAAATACACTTGCTTTGTTAGGAGTGCAGTCGTAGTTTCAGTCGTGGGAGATCTTGTTTCAACAGATAGAAAACATTTTATGGTGCACGTGCAGATCTTCATTTCTTACCAGCTTGCCACTTCACCTTGTTGCAACAACTAGTAAGTAATCTGGTCACTGCTGTACTGACATTTCAGAAAAACCTGCTGTCTCTGTACTCACACTGAAGATGGAAGTGGCATGTTCCTGCAGATCATTGGTACATATGCAACACACAATACACAGCATTACATCGTAATATTCACGATGTAACTACTTCAGCTTTATGATCTGTGTACGCCTCACCAAATATTACTCGGGTGATAAAATCGAGGAGGATAAGATGGGTGGGGCATGTGGCACGTACTGGAGGAGAAAAAAAGTTTTGATGGGTAAGCCTGAAGGAAAGAGGCCACTTGGATCACCAAGGCATAGACAGGAGGATAATATTAATATTGATCTTAAATAAATAGAATGGGAGGGCGTGGACTGGATTTATCTGGCTCAGGATAGGGACAAGTGGTGGGCTTTTGTGAACACAATAATGAACCCTGGGGTTCCATGAAAGGTGGGGAATTGACTGGCTGAGGAACTGTTAGCTTCACAAGAAGGATTCTGCTCCATGGAGTTTGTTAGTAAGAACCTTAAGCTCTGAACAGCGTGTGGTTAATTTTTCTTCCTTACAAATAAACACCAGAATAGAATAAAGTGTATGTACCATGTTACTAACGTAACAGCATAAATTAACAATTGCAGTACTGTATGTAGGTTATTTCTGACGTTTGCAGATCTTTGAAGAACGTCCTGTGTGGTCCAAGAATGCTCTCCTGTATTTGACCAAATATACCAAAGCTCAGTTAAAGTATCTGTTGCCTGTAGTTGCATATTATTTTGTAACTGGCCCATGGAGAGTCATGTGGGTTCGCTTTGGTTATGATCCACGGCTAGATCCTACTTCTCTCAAGTACCAGACCCTGGATTACAGACTTCGAACTGCTGGTATGGTGTCTTCTTTCAGAATAGGAACTGCTGGCAGCTCCTTTGAATGAAATAGTCACTTTGGATAAGAGAAACTGAGCGATGTCACTGGACTTGTGGCAAGCTCTGACCCTGCTGGTGTCTGGGGTTTCTGCTCCTGCCATTTAAGTTCCTTGACCTTCCCATTACCCTTTCATGGTAACCAGTCCTAAACTCCTGTGTTTTCGTCGATTTAGGTGGATGTGACCGGACAGGTAACAAAATTCTGTCTCAGGTGGGCAGTCATTCTAAATTATGTTTAGGAGTGGGTTTTGCCTTTAACTAGAACCCAGGTTGAGTGAGTGAGTGAGTCATATTTCTGTGCAGATTTTTTCTTTCTTACCTTTGGTTAATACAATTGTGTGCGTGTTTTCATTGGTTTATTGTTAGGCGTGTTCGCAAAATTGCGAAACATGATGTTAGCTTCATCATGTCTGTTCGTCTGTTTGCATGGAACAACTCAGCTCACATTGGATGGATTTTCATGAAATTTGATATTTCAGTATTTTTCGAAACCCTGTCAAGAAAACTCAAGTTTGATTAAAATCTGATAAGAATAGCGGGCACTTTACATGAAGATGTATGTACATTTATGATAATATCTCGCTGAATTCTGCTTAGAATGAGAACTGTTTCAGACTAAAGTTGTAGAGAAAATCAAAACACACACATTATGTTCAATAACGTTTTTCTGAAAGTAGTGCCGTTTATGAGATAATGTGGAAAAATATGGTAGAGCCAGACAGGCCACAGATGACAATATAACACAGCGCATGTGCTTTGTATGCTGCATAACTAAGACTACAGACAGACACTCAGATTGTATAATACTTCTTGCTTTTGCACAACACCAATGGTTACATGAACACACCTCAATGTTACGTTTATACATACGTTTCTCTGTGGGCAAGAGTTGGGTCACCACAATCATACTGCCTCCATAATTCCCTGGCTTTGGGGCAGATTTGATACACTTCCTTTTCTGTTTGTTTGTTTTCATTGACCTTTTTCTTTTTTAAATGCACATATCTCATTCTATTACATTTTTGCATAATATGTAAGCATTATTACTGCATTAATGTAAGTAGTGTATCAAGTAGAGCACCCTTAATGAGACACTTGTGATATTTTTAAGAATAACCTTGACAAAAACATGGCTCTTAATGAAGTATAAATACGGGTTACATCATAATGGAACGTTTGATGGTAACGTCATCAAATATAGACATTTGCTGACGTGAAGATGCAGTGCAATTACATTGCATATGAACCTAAAATCTGGAGCCGGTGTAGGTCAGTCACTGTAGTGACTAAGCTAGGGGTTGGATGATCTGTGGTTCAACTCCCAGCAGGAGCAAGAGGTTTTCCCCTCTTCTAAATAACCAGACTGGCTTAGGCCCATTCAGCCTCCTGTTGAGTGGGTGCTGGGGTTCTTTACCCAGGGGTAAAGTGGCAGGACATGAAACTGACCACTCGCCTCCAGCTAGTGTTGAGGTTAAGAATGAGTGGAGTTCTGCCTTGTAACCTGCATAAGCAAGCCACTGTTTCAATTAAATTCTCTTTCAGGTGGTTTAAAGATGAAGGTGAAAGCCAAGAGAAGTTACTGTAACTATCTGCTGCCATACAAATCAAGTCCATCGTGCCGCCCTAAAACGGCTGTCATCACAAAGGAGAACTTGCAACCTGAGAAAATGGAAGAAAAACAAACTGAAGATATAGAAAATAATGACAACATCTATATATTCCTTCCTGGAACAGTGCCTCCTTCCAGACAGATGTTCTATCAGGTATTATATACAGTCTGAACATCACAGGGGAGCCCAGATAGCTGTCGGTATTGTGACTAGGCTGTGGGCTTTACGATATGGGGTTAGATTCTCAGAAGGATATGAGATTTTTCTCTTCTCCAAAATGACCAGACTGGCTCTGGGGCCCACACAGCTTCCTATTCAATGGGTGCTGGCAGCTCTTTTCTTGGGGATAAGGTCAGAACATGCAGTTGACCAGTGTGGTCAAAAACTCTAGCAGCCATAGACACAAGTCCATGGAGCTGTGGGTTCCTTATCATTGACATAGGGGCATTGTAGTGGTGTGCAAGATCACAGCTTACTGCAACTTTTTTTATGAAAAAAAAAAAGTTAAATAAAAATGCCCTTTTCAATGAGGGAATAACAGAAGTTGAAAAATAAGGATAATCTTCTTATTTTAATGTAAGTTTATTCAGTTATATTCATCAAAGAACCAATTGTCTTTCCCCAATCCTGTCCTATCTTTCTTCAGAAGGGGGAAGAAAAGCACTGTACAGTAATCTCCAAGTTTGTGAATCTGTGTTTGGAATTTTGACCCTTCATGATCTTCCATTTTAGTAGCAATGTTTCGACTGTTCACGACTGGTCCTGACAAATCAAGGTGAGACTGTGTGGCTAGCAAGTCATCTTTCACCATTCCCCTTCTATTGTGCAGATCACACTCAGCTCGACCAAGCTACGTCTTTCATTAAGTAAGGTCGATTGCTTTGGTGTTTCATGGAATGAGGCTCTCCTATCATTTAAAGTATTCTGTGCTTGAAAAAAAGTGTTTGTGTTATATTCAAAAGAAACTTCCTGCTTTTTATACTTTTTAGGTTCTTTTGTGTATTACTTGTAGCTTGTAATTTTATATATTTATTACTTGCAGTTTGTAAATTCTTGGAACCAAATAGTGTTGTTACATTGCAAATGGATTCCAGTGTTAGTGAAGCTTTTATCCATCCTAGTTAATCATGAAAAACATTAAAATTCGCTGTACGTGTTTACCGGTAACCCACTGCTGACTGACATTGTTTCCAGATGTCGTTAGCCTAGCTACTCTTTGTGAATAGCAGTACCACATTTGTCACATGTTTTGAAGTCATGCTTGGACTGCTAGTGTGTCATCTTGTCATCAATAGGTGGCAGCCATATAATCTTCTATGGTCGTTCTCAGACCTACCATGTTTGTTTGTTTGTTTTTTTTTTTTTTACAATAGTGGGGGGCTTGCTGCAATTTAAAGGTATCCGTTGAGGACAGGCTGGGTGCCATTTAAGTCTTTGACCCATGACATTCGTGTAAATAACATTTCAAAATTCAGTTCCTCACAGTAAACACACTTCATCTCCATTACAAAGACAAACCAATTAATACTGTTCATGGAAATAACTGATAACTGAGAATCATACAAAACACAAATAGCTAGAACATAGTTACCACTTTGTTTTAAAGGCTAAAGAAATTTTCAAAAGAGTAAATAAATATGATGGTGAATGTGAGGACTGTTGCATCTTATTGTTTGTTATCGCTTGTGTTGGATGTCATTTGACATGTTAATACTTGTGTACATTGCTACAGGATGTACTGGAGTATTTGTGTGACTAATGTCTGTTTCAGTACTGTGATATAGATGTGCCTGAAATTCAAGAGATGTTGGAAAAATTACCAGCCCCAGCACCAGGCGCTAAATGTCACGAACGACTGGGGTGGATGCCAAGTGGTATGGATGATAGATGTCGAGAAATCATCAACAAACTTGTCACTGAAGTTCTGAAGCAGGAGAATGTGCTCATACCATGTATGTTGTCAAATGTTGGAACTGCACTGCTACAGTATAAAATAGTCTTAGATATACAAATACAATGAACATTCTGTCCGCACAACTATAAACGTTTATTACCATTAACTCTGATAATGTGTTTCGACTGCAAATAGTTATCTTCAGGCAAGTCTCTTCAACACATATAAATGGTATGCAACACACATTGCCGATTCATATCATAACTTTGGAATCTCAAATTTCACATAAAATTGTATCAGAATGTAATGAATAATGATAATAGTAAGCTTCAGGAACTGAGACCCACTTGGTGTGAAGATTCCTTGCAGCAATTTTACTGTTACTCAGTCTTCCTACAAAGTGATTTTAAGCTTTTAAAGCATACTGTTTTAAATATTCATTCTTCGCTTATACAATTTTATGTGAAACTTGAGATCCCAAAATTTTGAGATGAGTCAGCACTGTGTGTTATGTGCTATTTACATGTGCTAAAGGGTTTTGCCTGAAGATGACTATTTAATCAGAACATGTAGTGAGACTTGATGGTAAGAAAGGTTTATAGTTGTGCTGAAGGGTTTGTATATTTGCCATTGGGCACAATGGAAACATCACAATTAAAGATTACAGAACTCAGAACTAGGGAAACGTATACAGTTCAAATGTTACCTATCAATTTATATGGAATTTCATTGTAAGGTAAGGAATGTGTGTTCTGGCAGAAGTAATGTGTGGGGGAATGTATTTAGAACGTAACAGAGGATAAATGTGGTCAACATATCATCATAATTACAAATAAGTTCTGTTAGACTGCGATGTCATTGTTTTATCAGACAGCAAGCAGTTGCTGCTGCCTGTCAGCTTATCATATTAATGTAACACACTGAGCGAGCCGACTGTCCACACGTGCAATGCAGTAGTGGCAAGAAGTGACAAATATAGTTGTCAGGTACAGTAAGGACACTGTACATAGGTAGCAGTGTTTGGAGAAACCTGCTGCCTCCATCTTCAGGGTAGAGGAATGAGCTGTGCTGGGTGAAATGGTGTGTGATACAGGGGAGGGAGCATGAGCAAATGGAACGTTGCTGGTGGTCCTGGTAAGTCTAAGGGAAATGAGAGTGGGGAAAAGAAATTACAGAAAAAAGGAAAATATAAATAGATAAAAGGAAAAGAGAGATGAAAAAAACAGGCAATGTCCAGAGAACATTCATGTAGGAACAAAGGAAGTTTGGTAAACTTGGTAACAACACCAACCACTGGAACACTGGTAACCTTAGTATCAAGGTACCAATGCTAATATTAGTAACCAAAGTAGTCATGAAAGTAAGTAGGTCTTCATGTAAAATTCCTGTTACTTTTGTCTGATTTTAACCAAAACTGGAATATTTTGACAAATTTCAGTAAAAATTCCCAAATCTGTTTGGTGGGAATCAAGTTGTTCCATGCAGGCATGATAAAGCTATTGGTTGATTTGACAGTTGCGTTGTGAATGTGCCTAAAAGTACAGCTGTGGCATAGTGAAGGAAGGGGAGCAGTTAATGCCGACATGAATAGGGTTAGGAATGTTACAACAGTGACTAACTACTGGTACTGAATAAATCATTGCAAACAAAGTTGGCATGTGAAAAAGTAACTCCTTAAATTTGATATGAAATTTTAAATATGTTTTCACATAAGTGTATATAGTTGTTACATACGGAAATCCCTTGCCAATCATACAGGTTATGTTGCTGAGAATTACAATTACCAAACTGTGGTTAGCAAGATTGTGACTTCATGAGTTGCAGCCATGAAATATGTAACAGACACAATGCAGTGGTGATCTGTAAGGCAGAAAACTGGTTCCAGACACCTTTATGGCCCTGTCCTCGGTATGTGTGGATCATATTGACCATATTGTTTCCATGTGTACACAAATCAAAAATTGCAAGTACAGTAGAACCCGGATAAGAAGTCCCTGCAGAAGAAGTTTTCCCCTGTAAGAAGTCTGATTTTTAAAGTCCCGAAATCCTATTGCTTTTAATAAGCTTCCCTCTTAATAAGTCTTCCCGCTTAAGGAGTCCCTAATCCTCTGGTCCCTTGAAAGACTTCTTAACAGGGTTCTGCTGTACTTGAAATATGTGGTTGGCAAGGGAATGCCTACTTGTACACTGTGTACTGACTTGTTTTAATTTGTCTGTTTAGCCAGTGAAACTGACAGAGAGAGTAAAGATGAAGAGAAAGAGAGCGATTATGACTACGATTATGAGGACGAACGTGATTATGATGATGATGATGATGATGAGGGCGATGAGAGTGCTTGATAATCAACTGGTTTGTATTGAAGGTGAGGGTGAAGTTGGACAAGACAAAAAGTAAATGAATGGACAATAAGGATGCAATAAATATTACATTACAATATGGTAGCACATAGGAAAGTTAAGCACATTTTTTGCTTGTCCTCCACGAACCTGGTCTAGACATTTTTATCATTAATACAATCTGGCCTTCTTTGCTGATGGTTAAGACTGCCTTGCATATCTCAAGGAGCATACAGTTGTCTGTCTTGACAGCAGATGCCATATGAGTATAAGGTATAAAAATCTTTATTTTTTTTAGAGTTCTGGATAAAATGGTTAACTTACAGGTACCTCACTGGACATATCTAGGTGTGATTTCATATCTACCTTGCAGCAAATGTATTAAGAGGAATCTTCCCCATCTAATGGAGTAAAATAAGCGTCAGAATTCAGTAACCTCACTACAGTGGTGGGCAAATGTGGCCTGTTGCATGTAATTAGTAATGCAGATGGCTGGCAAAGCCCATCCTATATTTCTAACTCGCACATCCCTTCTTGGGAAACTGTTGCACTCAGATGTTCATTACTGCATTCACAGCAGCCCAAAACTGGACCTTATCTTGAGTCAAATCCTGTATACCCTATTTCTTTAAGATCCATTTTAATATTATCCTCCTGTTTACATCTTCCAAATGGTCTATTCCCTTCACATTTCCTGACCATTGCTTGTATACATTTTTCATATCCTCTGTGTCCCAGAAAGTCACACTGCTGTTCATAGAATGGATCAACAGGAATCTTGTAACAATGGTCATCGAATAAGTACAGTAGCCACATTAATGTTGAGGATTCGGGTCTTCTGGGGTGTGATGCTATGTCACTGAGTGAGTTGCTCCCAGTGTTTTGAAGGGACAAGTGTTACGGAGTCCTTTGAAACGTCAGGCACCACTAATGCAGTGACACAGCATCACATCCCCAACTACACTGCTGTCGAAAGGTCATATCTTACATTCATGTTGCTTTCAGCCCTATGCCTCAGTCCTTGGGTTCACTCCAGAATGTGAGTATAGAACCTAACATGGATCAGCCTTCCTTTCTCCTGCATCCTTCCTCGCTCCCCACATCCTTCCCCACTCCCCACACCCTTCCCAGCTCCCCACACCCTTCCCAGTCTAACACTATATGTCTACAGTCAGATGCACACCACAACATAAATGTCTTCACTTTCAACATACTTTATATTACCAGACAGTCTAGTTCCAGGGGATTATGCATTTTTACACAGGTAAGGAAATTTAAAAATGTAGGAAATTATAGACCCACAACCCTTAAAATATTCAATGCTTAACTGTTAAATGTATTTAGAATTTCTTAAGTAAAATGGCCATGCCATGGGTCACGTGGTTTGTCGCTGGCCTCTCACTGTCGAGGCCAGGGTTTGATCCCAGACCAGTCATTCCACCAATGCTCCATCCATTCCTCTGTGACAAACACTACATAATCTTAGCAATTTACAGCAATGTTAAATAACACACACTCAAGAACAACACAATTACTGACGTAACACAGTGAGATTTGAGGTGCTCACAACATTGAACCTTCCAGGATGTGTTGCCACGTAGTCACGAGACAGACATCAGTGTTTCAAAGGTACTTGCTGACGCTATCTGCTGACAGAAGATGGTAACAGCAGACTGCTCTGAAACACTGATACCTAACTAACCAAACTAAATGTATCATAATGTAATACAATGGCTTTCTTTCAATGTACATACATAATGATTACAACTGAGGTTGTGTGTATCAGAACGTCATGTCTGAATGAAAGTAACAGAAACAGTTCATCTTCGATGGTTTGTGGGTCTTCTGTATGGTCTTGAATCACCTCTTCCTCTTGATTGGTACCTTCTTGTTGAAGGTTGGGATATGGACTGCCGCTGCTGGCCAAACAAGCTTCCTGCAGGAGCATTATTTACCTCAAAGTCATTAACTGAATTGTGCTCCATCATTTTTAATTTAGCTTCAATAGCTTGAATAGTAGTCTGTCGACTGCAAGACAAGATCAAATGGTGCAGATATCTAAATTGTATGAAATGGATTCAAGCCTTATGAGGCACTAAATTAAAAGTACTGCAGAAAAAATGATTAATAAAGATTGAAGATTCTAATCTAAACTATCTCAAGGGCAGACTTTTTCATTCCATAGCTAACATAATATATTCGGGTGATCAAATCAAGAAGAATGAGGTGGGCAGGGCATGTAGCACGTATAGGCGAGAAGTGCATACAGGATTTTGGTGGGGAGACCTGAGGGAAGGAGACCACTTGGAAGACCCAGGTGTAGACGGGAGGATATTAAAATAGATCTTCAAGGAGTGGGATTGGGGGGGGGGGCATGGACTGGATTGATATGGCTCAGGATAGGGACAGGTGGCGGGCTTTTGTGAATGCAGTAATGAACCTTCAGGTTCCATAAAAAGTGGGGAATTTTTTGACTAGCTGAGGACTTGCAAGCTTCTGAAGAAGGACTGTGCTCCATGGAGTTAGTTAGTTAGCTAACATAATCAACAAACTTCACAGTCTAACAGTCATGTCAACAGCCATCAGCAAAATGGATACTTACCTGACTTTTCTCTCACTTTTTGCCCCAGCCAATGCGGGTATTACCAATTCTGGTTTTGGCTTATCTAATTCTTCCTACAAAAGAAAAACAGTAAATTATAAAAGCAGCCTGTGAAATAAGGGCACACAAATCATGCATTCTCTTCCTTTCATTATCACAGGAGACATCCTTCCTTCTTAACAACAGCAACTTGGTGATAGCAACAGGCAAACCTGTACCTGTGTTCAAGCACCACACCATGAAGACATAGCGGACTGAGCTGTAGCTCTCTACATCACTAACGATCACTAGATGCAAGCAAGCAGAAAGCTTAATGGCCTGGCCACAGCACACCCTGAAGGAGCTCACGGTAACTTTCGATAAGATGCTGGGCCCTTGAGCCAGTGTGAACACAATGACAAAGAATGTTAAAGTCAAGTGACATCCCAGAACACAAATATTCAGCAACACCACTGTGAGATCCTGAAATTTGTAGAAAGATATCTGACCACAGAGGGAATTCCGAGAACAGTGGTGACCAGATTACTTGCTAGTAGTTGGTGCAGGGATGAAGTGGCACACAAACCACCAAGCACTTTTTGTCTGATTCAGGAACATCCACACTGCCTAAAACTAAGAATGTACTCCTAAGAGTAAACGTGTTGAACATGTAGGTTGTTGCAAGGTGAGCCTAGCAGTGACCGACCACACCACGTCACATGCAGCTTCATAGTGTTTAGGGCTCTCAGCTGGCAAGTAATCTGGCCACAATAATTAGATTGTATTACAAAAATAAAAATCCACATGCATGCACTTATATCTGGGAATTTTCAATTCAGTAAATCTGCACCCAGCAAGTAATCTGAGCATCCCCAACACACTTCATTTTTCAAAAGCAACAGAATTTTTCACTGACTCTGGCCTGTTCAATTCCAATTGGGCCTCACAGTTTTACTCACTTCATACTACAGGAAGGGAAGATTTGGATTCTACTTGAATTTACATTCTTACAGGGTGAAGCAATAAAATGATGCCACTCATCAAAAGAATAACATAACTAGCAAGAATGAAATGTAACTTACATTGTGTAGTGTGAAGGACCATTTTTCAGAGAAACTCAATGAACTACTATTTCAGATACAGAGCTAACTTGTGTATTTTTACCATGACTGGCAAAAGCTTGAATTTTCTGATAAAACAACAAATACCTTGCTAACACTATTGGCCCATCTCACAACCATCTTTTTGCATCCCATCATCATTCCATCAAGGGCATCTTTTGCATTTATTGCGTCTACTTTAGAGGAATAAGTTACGAATGCATAGCCTCGAGGTTGCCCTGCTGAAGGTCCTGAACGATGAAAAAGGAGGTCGAACTTCTCAATGGTGCCATATTTTTGCACAAGTTTGAGGAGGTGGTACCGGTAAAAGAAAACACAGGACAAAGAAAGATTAATTTTCTCTATTAGACACACAAATTTCAAGTACTGTAAAATTATTTTGGTACAGGATTTAAATCCTGGCACTTGTAACTCATATATATTAAAATACACAGCACAATAGAGAATCACCGACTTGGCACACATTTTTTAAGACATTCAGACCAGCATCTTGTCCATTTTGCCCAAAAAGTAACAGTCTATCATCAACTGTCAATACATAACTTAAGTTTGCCTCTCGCTTTAAACGTGTCTCAATTTCTTGCTTCTTATAGACATCACAAGTAACACAATTAAACACTTACTCGGTAACCCGGGGATCCAAATTTCCTATCCACAGTCGTCTATCCTCAATAATGTTTTCTGGAAGTGGGTCTGGTAGGGTAACTACCTTCTTCAGTGGCTGAAAAATTGTACACATTAATCTTATCAACAACATTTGAAAATGGTTAAGCAACACCATGCACGTACCATATTCCATTGTGCACTATACGTTAGCGTCCTTAAAACACATTCCCATAACACCGTACCTGCAGCAGGCTCATTCTGGAAGCAAAATTCAGTCTTCAGATTTATATTCTGTAATACTATAGAACAATACTCATTTTATATTTGTAACTCACTTCGAAACCCAAACTTGTTCAACCATATTAAATATCATACTCTAATCATAACATCATGCCTCCTAACCCAAACTTTCCGATCCGTCTTCATCCATTGTAGCTACAGTTCACCTTCTATCTTAACCACAGATTATAAATGAGTCCACAGCTGTCGTACCAACATACGAAGTTACTCGTCGGAGGTGATGAACTGTGCGTCATAGAGTTACCCTACATTGCTGTGCACAAACGTTTGACCATACCATATTTAAATATTGAAAGGTGCGCACATTGTACATTGTAGCTTTATCAAATTTTGTCTTTCGCGTATTCACATAAGGTCTTCACCCTTTTTGCACACATTTGTAAATGATATCGTCCACATTGCCCGCCACACAATATGACCATACTATATGATCTGTGGTTGTGACCCGTGATCTGTGGTTGTGAGCAATATGTCGTCGTACGAAGAGAGCGGGGACATTGAGCTTGTTTTCGTAAGTACTGTGTTTACCAAGTCTGATAATACAATAAGCTTCCAAAATGTATAATCTTGTACCGACAACTGTTGGTGAAATTAAACATATTCTAAACCCCTTCAAATTAAAATATTCATGTGGATAATGACATTAACAAAATTACTGAACGTCTGCACAGATTACATTATTGCCCCATCTTTATCCATGCCTTCAATAACACTGGGAGCTTACGCGGAATGATGCATGAAACCTCTGTATAAAGAGCTTTGGAAATTCTGCATGTCTATTTACAATTTTTGTTATTAACAGCATTTTCTAAAAAATTCGACGCAGCTGTGTACGACAGAGTAGTAATTGCTTAAACTCAAAACAACGTAAGATTGAGATTTTCGCAGCCATGTTGCTGATGATTCTTGTGAGGTGTTATGCAGTGTCGACTGGTAAATAGGTACAAACTAACTAATGTCATGTCGGCAGCTAAGCAAGTACAAACTAGGTAATATGTTAACTGTTTACTAATCAACAAAGTGAAACATCTCAGATGACATGAACCTTCAGTATCCTTGTAGATTAACAGTTTGAAAGAAGTAAGAAGTTTTTATGTAATGACACTTTAAGTTGGTAAGTTTATGTAGTGTCGATGGTACATGGATGAATTATGAGTATGGAGCACTGGTAGAATGATACTGACAGGGGAAAAGTGCCACTTCATTCACCACAAATTCCACCTAGACGCCTGAGATCGAATGTGGGCCTCGGTAAGAGGTTGGTGACAAACTGCCTGAACCATGGCACTACTATGAACAATACAGACGTATAAAAAATCTCAATAGGGTAGGATGTGTTCAGTTTTACAGACAGAATCGTAGGCACTCTTGATAATAAAATGCTAACTGGTGTAATATATTGTGATCTTAAAGCATGTGATTGCGTAAATAATGAATTACTACTATTAAAAGTAAACCTTTATGGAGTTTGAGGTATAGCTGGACAGTGGTTAAAATTGTACCTTCATGACACAAAGCAACATTGAAATAAAATTATCAATTTTTAAGTATAGTATGTACTCTGACTGGGACGCTATAAAACATCGAGTCCATCATGGTTCAGTACTCGGTTGTTTACTTTTTCTCATATATTAGTGATTAGTCACCAGCCGTCAAGTCCCAATCGAAACCTATACTCTTTGTGGATGATACAATAGAATCTCAAAGTTTGTGAACCTTGATGTTCAGGATTTCAAGCTTGTGTGATCACCCATTTTCATACCATTGTTTCAACCTTTTTGTGACTGGCTTCAACAAATTGGGATGATGTCACATGACTGGCAAGTTGGCTTTTCCCACTCTTCTACCATTGCACACATCACTTTCAACTCAATCGACCTGTCTTTATTAAGCTAGGTTGGTTACTTCCATGCTGTAGTGAATGATGCCGATCTTCAATCATTTAATGTATTTTATGCTTTTGAAAAGTGTAATTTATTAAAAACAAACATTCACACTTTTTGTGTTCTTTGAGGTTATTTTATATTGCTGTTACTGGTATTTGATAAGTTTGTGGAACCAGGTGGGCTTTTTACATAAAAAATGGCTTCTGATGTTCATGATAGTTCCATTGGTTCCAATTAATAATGAACATAGAGACATTTGATATCCAGAAATTTTCCACTTCCAGAATTGCCTGACTGATGTCTTCACTGTCTTGAACAAATTGTTTAAAGCAAATACACTTGCATTAAATTTTGATGAAACAAATTTCAGTTTTTTACTAACAACAAAACTTGTATTTATCAACATATAGGATATGAGAATAACAGGACAAGCAGTAGGAATAACTGCATTCCTTGGCTTACAAGTTGACAGTAATTTAATGTGGAAAATATAATTAATATATTTTGCCTAAACAGAATTCAGCATCCTATACCATAAGGACATCCATATTACCCTTGAAAGGAGAAAACCTAACTTAATTTATTTCACTCATTACCATTCCACCATATCATACTGAATAATCTTCTGGGCAAAGTCATCAAACATCAGAAAGTATTTTATGTCCAAAGTAAAATTACTGGAATAATGGCAAGCACTGAAAGGAAGGTTCCCTGTAAAGGAATATTAAGGAAGTTCAGTACTTTTCTGCTAACCAGAGAATATTTACAGTGAGTATCATCATTGTTGTGGACAACATAAGCAAATTGTGAACAAAGTTATATATGCACAACATAGTGCAAGATGGAGGTATGACCTTTAGAGTGCCAGATACTAACCTCAATAAGTATGAAGAAGACAGGCAGTGTAAGTATAGGGTAACATTGAGACACATTGCGTAACCATTATTGCCATGGAAAAGCAATAAGTATTACATATTCTGAGTGTGGGCCAGTAGCTTTAGTTATCCAGCATGCAAAGCGCATGCGCCGTGTTATATTGTCATATGTGGCCTGTCTGGCTTTACCATATTTTTCCACATTATCTCATAAATGGCATGATTTTCGGAAAGAAGTCATTGAGCGTGAAATGTAAAAGGTATAGTTCACCCTAGAACATGCCATGAAGGCTCAGAGGGGAAGAGAGTTATAAATAGGTCTACTCTTTCTTTAACGTCAGTGATAGATGGGGTGGGTGGTCAACACTACATACTGGTCACTTTACCCCCAGGAAAGAGACCCGGTTCGTGAAATCCGCCCAGTGGGAGCAGAGTTGTTGCATGCTGATGGACAGACAGACATGATGAAGCTAACAGTCACTTGTTGCAGTTTTGCAAACGTGCCTAAAAAGGAGTTAGCTGGATTCAAGTTATTCAGTGATCTTCCACTGACCATCAAAAGTGTAAATTATATGAAAGTATTTAAGCAAGCATTAAAAGAGTATATGACTACTTTGCACAAGAATTTGCCCATTATACCTCCTCAGCTATTGTGAAACACGTAGTTAAGAATGGTGATGGTTCTGTAATTCAGTTATTTTTACTCTAACTCTAAGTAGACATTTATTATGTACTCATATCTATATTTGCGTTTGCAACAAATACTGTGTTATAGTATGACATATTCTGCATCCTTGGCATAGTCCTATGAAGGGCATATGGAATGTAAATACATTGTATTCTAGACAATGTTTTTCACCAACTAAATGCGCTTGTTATAAAAACACTAAAATATTCTAAAACTGTTTGATAAAAAGCCCCGACATGTTTCGGCTCACCAATGAGCCATCCTCAGGGGGTCACAACTGACTGTTCTCAAAACACGTACATATGTTAAACCTCTGTAGAGGTATATGGTCAACGTCAACGTCAACGTTGACCATATACCTCTACAGAGGTTTTTAACATATGTACGTGTTTTGAGAACAGTCAGTTGTGACCCCCCTGAGGATGGCTCATTGGTGAGCCAAAACATGTCGGGGCTTTTTATCAAACAGTTTTAGAATATTTTAGTGTTTTTATAACAAGTGCATTTAGTTGGTGAAAAACATTGTACTCTGTCCAATTCTGAATGTTTTATGTGATGGTGTGTTATAGTAGGCGTAATTGTTATTGTGGATACCGTCCATCTTCGTGGATTTTTAAAACACAGTGTTTCAGAAACTGGATGTAAAGAGGGGAAAGGTCCTTCTTGGCTGGGCTTGTAAGAAAGAGGTGGTCCAAGAAGATGGAAATCACTGGGTGTGAAATAAGGACTGTAGGGTAGTGGTTGATAGCGTCATAGCCATAGCACCATAATCAGTTGATAGCGTCATAGCCATAGCACCATAATCAGTTGATAGCGTCATAGCCATAGCACCATAATCAGTTGATAGCCTCATAGCCATAGCACCATAATCAGTTGATAGCGTCATAGCCATAGCACCATAATCAGTTGATAGCCTCATAGCCATAGCACCATAATCAGTTGATAGCGTCATAGCCATAGCACCATAATCAGTTGATAGCCTCATAGCCATAGCACCATAATCAGTTGATAGACTCATAGCCATAGCACCATAATCAGTTGATAGCATCATAGCCATAGCACCATAATCAGTTGATAGCGTCATAGCCATAGCAGCATAATCAGTTGATAGCCATAGCACCATAATCAGTTGATAGCATCATAGCCATAGCACCATAATCAGTTGATAGCATCATAGCCATAGCACCATAATCAGTTGATAGCCTCATAGCCATAGCACCATAATCAGTTGATAGCCTCATAGCCATTGCACCACAATCAGTTGATAGCATCATAGCCATAGCACCATAATCAGTTGATAGCGTCATAGCCATAGCAGCATAATCAGTTGATAGCCATAGCACCATAATCAGTTGATAGCATCATAGCCATAGCACCATAATCAGTTGATAGCCTCATAGCCATAGCACCATAATCAGTTGCAGTAATTTACATCTCTTTGGACTCCTTAAGAAGCACCTGGCTGGCAGGCAATTTGCAGCAGATGCCATTGTGACACAAGCTGTCACATCCCAACTTTAGAAACTTGACATTCATTTCTTTTATGCTGGGATATGCTGGTGACTACATGGATGTCGGATGTGCACCATCTGCTACTCTTGTGCCATGTATGCACTGAAGTCAGATTAAAGTTCTTGACTTCACAGTTACCTTATTTTTTTCAACTTCCATGTGCATTTAAATTTAATCTGTGTCTTATTTCCACTAGAATGAAGATGATTTGCCATATGAAGAAGAAATACTACGGAATCCTTTTTCTGTTAAGCACTGGCTGCGGTACATTGAACACAAGAAGGGGAGTCCCAGACACACTGTTAATGTTATCTTTGAAAGGGCCCTGAAAGAACTGCCAGGAAGGTATGCAGTATTACGTAAGTCAGAAACTTTCCTTTATGAAACACGAAAGTAAACGTGAAATAGATAATCACTATTTAAAACACCAACTGGATGCACCTTTATTCTAAAAATGTGTAAACTGTTATAACAGTGAAAGTGAAAAACTGTGCTTACAAATTGAACCAAGGAAATGACGCTTTATTATAAATTATATGCAGTTTTAGTGACAAGAAAACCCCTGAGGATGGCTCTGTACAGAACCGAAACATGTGTCGGGTTTCATTGAAATGTTTTAAAGATCTACACATTTTTAGAATAAAGGTGCATCCAGTTGGTGTTTTAAATAGTGATTGTCAAAAATGCACCGTGATTTTAGATTAAAGTGAAATAGATAATTGCATTAAATCGCCTTTTGGGATTAGGCCACATAGAGAAAAGAGCATTTCCCAATGTTTTGGCAGACCCCAGAGATCTACAGTTGCCATCTTCAGGATGAATGAATCTTTTGGTACATGGGTTCTGTTATATAGAGCTGGCAGTTGGGAAGGTGTGAGAGTTGACAGCCTAATAGGACAGGGGAGAACTACATTGCTAACCAGTTGGGGAGTTTCACCAAGGTAGTGAAAGAAGGGATGTATTTCTTCATTCATGCCTTTTGATTTTGTAATTTCATTCCCAAATCTTTGAACTTTACCGCACTTTCAAAGGATTTATTAGTTGTCTTTATGTAGTGATTTTGTCTTGCATTCTGTTTGTAAGACATTAATTTATACAAAATTTTCTGAGCATTTGCTTTCAGAGAAGCCTCTGTACTAGTGTTATGCTTTTTCTCCATTAAATAAACATTTTCAATGTAGACTAGAAGCTGGTGTGTCCCTGTCATCTTCAGTTCCTCCTGGTTTACTTGGACCTTCCTAATGGCATATGCTAAAGTGTAGTTTAAAGGCACTGACAGTAAAGCTCTTCTTCAGTGTTGAGTTTCATTTGGTGGAGCTTTAGTTCTGAATGAAACTCAGCACTGAAAGGTTCGATAAATCAGGTACATTTGTAATAAACAGACGAAGCTTAATACCAGAAGTACAGTTTCTCTCTGTCACTTGCTTCTGCCCCACAGTTTTGATTGATGTTTATGGAGGTGGTCATTGTCTTGCACCAGGTTATGTTACATTATCTGTCATCACCATCATCATCCTTTCAAGGGTTAGGCCTTTGGCCTAATTTTTAATTCTACAAGGTGATGGCTGTGCCCGCCTTATTGTATGGTAGTGAAAAATGGGTACTGAACCGAAAGATTATAGAGAAGTAATGGGTTTCTGGACTTTTTCCATCATCCGGAAATCTAAAATAACTGGATAACAGGACGTTTCAGGAACTGGATCTGCTTCAGTCCTCAGGTGAAGGGGTAGGGAGACACCTACTCTGTTGGGTCCCGTAGATAGAGCTAACCTCAATCACTGGACAACCTAAGCCAGTTAAACCACAGCTATATGAGTACCTGAGACCAGGATATGTCAGAGTGATCAATAAGCAATAAAAAATTATCGTATACAAGAACAGACGTGGAACCAAGATAGAATAGGAAGTAAACATTCTGTGCATCAAACCAAGTCCATGAAAAACCCCTGCGTAGTGTAGGGTGGAAGTTATCTAGTTATTTTAGATTTCCGGACGATGGGCAGAGTCCAGAAATCCATTAGTTCTCAATGTTACATACCGTCATCAGAACCTTTTAGAACTTATCAAAAGATTATAGTTCACTGACTGCCACAGAAATGTTGATTTTAGGCTTCTACCATGATGTAGATGAGATCTGCGCTCTTCTGGGATATTACGCGGCGTTGTGTGGTAATTGTTTACCGACGTTTCGGGACAACGTATCGATCCCATCTTCACGGGTCAGGAGTCCGGACTCTTGGCCCATGAAGATGGGATCGGTATGTTGTCCCGAAATGTCGGTAAACAATTACCACATGATGCCACGAAATATCCCAGAAGAGTGCAGATCCTGTCTGCCACAGAAATGGTTTATTTAAGCTCAGTCAAAACCTGTACAAGACTGGATTGCTTTTGCAATGAAGATATTAGGATATTAGACAAGAACTAAACATCACTATCATAATTGTAAATAATGATGGCTACAGGATATGATGGGAAGAACATTTACAAAGAATGGATGGACCACGAATTCTGAAGATCGCCTTCGAATATAATCCCGAAGGTAGAAGAGACATGGGACATCCAAGAAAGAGATGGTCATTGTGAAGCCGGAACAGGCCATTTTTTGTTACATTATCTGTGTATATGTAATACCAAATGTGAGTCACACTCTTGGTGTGAGTGAGTCTTTTTGTGTGAGTAAGGTTTCCATAATACTTTTAAGGAAGACTGGGACATTTTTGTAAATCTCTACTAAAAGCCTGGAACATTTGGGGAAAAAATGGAATGCATTTTCCACAGATCAGCTGCCACTCATACATACACAGGTGCTTTAAGACCGCTAGAAACCAAAGATATCAAACATAGACCTTGCTAGACATCGGTGTAGAATATGGACAAATTGTGTTATTGCAGCAATGGAGACGAGAAATCTACCCCATCAAAAAGTGGGACTTATGAGCATCCCAAAAACAATTCTTGGGATATCAGGACATTTCGTTTAAAAACAGGACAGTCCGGGGAAAAACTGGATGACTGGGAACCCTGTCTGTGGGGTATGCGCTGAGGCAGAAGAAGAAACTGCTGAGTATCAAGCATGGTTGCCCTCGTTACTGGGGTGTTTGTATTCTGTGGGCTATGCACTGAGGCAGAAAAAACAATTGAGCATCAAGCATATAGTACAGTTGTAAAACCAGGTGGTAGTACTCTGATAGAGCATTACCATGGTTACCAGGTGTGATTTCCTAACCTGTAGGAGACTCACTTAAATGCCAATTGTACCTCTTGACGCTCTGAGTTTTTCTGGCTTAGTGTGGACATTTAAATTGCTACAAAGCAAGCACACAAAGACCAGCATATGGCAATGCTAGGCCCTTTGCCAGTACATTTTAGAGACCAGCTTATGGTCGCATAGAATGATAAAGGTTAAGGAAAAAGAGAAGTGTAGCTGTGGACTGGCATGTGAACGTTATGGCAGCTTGGTATATGATGGACATGTGTCTAGTAAATGGTAACTCTTATACTTCTGTGAGAATATTTTTCTTCCCAGCTACAAACTGTGGTACAGTTATCTGAAGCTCCGGAGGAGGCAAATCAAGGGACGCTACATAACAGATCCCTCGTATGAAGATGTAAATAACACTTTTGAGAGATCTTTGGTCTTCATGCATAAGGTGAGTTGTGTATGCTGTTATGAATGCTAGAAATGTGTAAAGTGCAACTATTGAGGAAGTTTGTATTCCATGTAACTTGAATTTATTGTCTGTGGACATGAAAACCTCTGTTGTGCAGAAGAGATGACATGTAGTACCCTTGTTAGCTATTAGTAATACTGAACTCTGTTGATGAAAGACAGTTATTGTTTTATCTGCCAGCTGTTGATGTCACTTCCTGTTGACTCGTTCATTGTATTACTGTAGCTCACTCGGCCAACCGCCCACACACATGGTGAGGTAGCAGGGAGAACTGACAAACCATAATTGTCAGGTGAAATAGTGACCATGTACTTTCAGACTATATCATTCACCAAGTGTTAGAATTGGTTTTGAAACAGCTCATTGAATTTGATTGCATCAGAGTACATAGAGTCAGTTTCACTTCAATGCAATGGTTGCCTTCTTGTAAATCCAGCATTGTAGAAGAATTGCAGTATACAAGGTATGAGCCAAGACTTTCTGTACTGGCGCAGTATTACAATAGTTGGATTACCTTAGTAACAGGTCAGTATTGCCCCCTTCAAAGTAGGACCCTTCGGAGTTTATATACCATGCCCAGTGCCTCTCCCATTGCTGGATACATCTCTGCAACTCCTGCTTCAAGATGCTGCCCTGTATTGCATGTCATTCAGGTTGAATCTTTGAAATATCTTCAATTCTTCATCCCATTTGCTAGATTTTCATCGTGTGACCTGTTACTGACATTGCAAAGCAAGTTTCTGTCCTTTTTGGCCTCATCTTGCAGGTCATTGCACACAGACAGTTTTGTTTGTGGTCATCGTTCAGCAGATGGGGGACAAATTTTGCAGCCAGCTGCCTACATTTAAACCTTCATTTAAAGTGTGTTGGAATGTGCCCTATGATAGGCCTTGAATGTTACAAATATTATTGATCATACACCATTTGTCCTTGTGGATGACTGGTGGACTTTTTCCACATTTTTGTCAGTTATGCTTGACGATGGGTGACCTGAACTTTCACACTCCTCAACAGAGTTTGGCCACTTTTGAAATGTGAATACCATTCAAAGGTTCATGCTCTACTCTTGGCATCATGAAAGGCTTTATTAAGCGTATCATAAGTCTCAGAAGTTTTTTTCTTCAAGCTTAAAAAAAGTTGATGCAAATTCTCTGTTCCTTAAGGTTTGCCATTACACTGGGCTACACAACAGTCACAGAATGCACTTTAACACAGACACACTTAAATGTCAGTCAGACAGGAATGCAACATTTCATTACACTCACACCACACTGATTCACAGTAAATCAGCTCAGTGGTACCTAGAGGCGCACAGTTGTATTATATCCTGTTAGTGCACCACATAATCATTTCAGGAAATCTGGCTTACACATTGTAAAGCATTTGAAATTTCACCATGTTTTATGTTGGTGTCTGGATTAATTCTGTACCAAACAATGTACAAACTTGTAGGAAATGTAAACAGAAATTTGTTATGTTGTTGCCTCTGTAAGTTTAATGTTTGTGATAGTGGCAAGTCACATGTCTGTTGCACTGTCTCTTTGTATCCCAGATGCCACGAATTTGGCTTGACTACTGCCGGTTCTTGATGGACCAGTGTCGCATAACAAGAACACGACAAGTGTTTGACCGTGCCCTTCGCGCACTTCCTATTACACAGCATCATCGTGTCTGGCCTCTGTATCTGAAGTTTCTGCAAATGCATGACATTCCTGAAACAGCTGTTAGAGTTTTTAGACGCTATCTTAAGGTAAGTAGAACATTTTAATTTGTAAGTTTAAAATTGTGAAGAATATTGTCTCCTGGGTTGTGACACCGAGTATTCGGGTAGAAATTTTCTGACCTTTGGATGAATCTCTGCTGGAGACAGTGGGTTCCTCCAAAACATTGGTAAATTTTAATGTGCAATGTGCTTAGTGTGACCAACATTGACGCGCATGTGCCTGTTACCGTGATGTTCACATTGTTTGAGCACATGCAGTGCATTTGTACATGCTTTAAAATTAAGCAGATTAAGGTAAATTAGTAGGAGAGGTATTCTTTTAAATATGCTTTTTGTGTTTCATAGTTATACCCTGAAGATGCAGAAGACTATATTGAATATTTGATATCAATAGGACGATTGGATGAAGCAGCTGTGAAGTTAGCTCATGTTGTAAACAAAGAAGATTTTGTGTCAAAGCACGGCAAGTCAAATCATCAGCTGTGGAATGAACTTTGTGAATTGATTTCAAGGAATCCTGATAAAGTAAGGTAAGACAATTGTTGCTTTGGTACATTATTATTTTAAAGTTCTGCAGCGTGAGCTGAAATTTATTTATACTTTTTTCCAAAGTCCTCATGTTAACATATTTAACCAAAAGTATGGCACGTGAAATGTTTTGAAGCAAAATGGTGCATTCTGTAACTTACTGATTCTGCTAGTGATAAAGGAATGTTGTGAGTTTTGCAGATCAGCCATGTTTTTTGCATTCTGTAAAACCTGTTTGATTTTAGAAGGTTAATGTCTACTGGGATATGATGCTTGCCATCTCATAGAAATTTACTGGTATTTTAGAAGAATCTGACGTCATGTGTAAAATCAAGCAATGTCTGTGATGTCTAAATTAGCAATATCACTCATGTCTAAATCAAGCAGTATTGCTGATGTTTGCAATACTTCATTGTAATGTGGTGTGCTTTTAGATCTCTGAATGTTGATGCTATTATTCGGGGTGGCCTTAGAAGATACACAGATCAGCTAGGTCATCTGTGGAACTCTCTGGCAGATTATTATGTTCGCAGTGGCCTGTTCGAGAGGGTAAGTGTCAATAATTACAGATGAAAGAGTTAAGAAATCTATTCAGATAAAAATGAATACAGTGATTTCTAAGTAGTAGAGTTTAATGGAAGGTTGTGTTGAGATCTTCTGATAACAGAAGTATGTCCACTAGTTCTGAAGATCCAAGTCCCCTGGGATGTGACACATTGTCATTGGGCGAGTAGTTCCTGATATTTTAAAGGATAATAATGCATTTGTTTTTAGGGTTAAGCAATTCAGGTTTGCTGGTTTTGTTTCAAAATTGTACCCTATCTGAAACCTGAAACATTGCAGTGTACTAGTAACCAGTGTCATGTGTCTGGGATTTGTCTGATTGCTGGTCACAGGCCCGGGACATTTATGAAGAGGCTATTCAAACAGTGACCACAGTGAGAGACTTCACTCAAGTGTTTGATGCTTATGCACAATTTGAAGAACTGAGTTTGAGTAAGAGAATGGAGGAAGCAGCAGGAAATCCCAATCCAACAGAAGAAGGTAATGATCAGTAAAGTAATTTTTTTAGTTCTGAAACATTCAGACTTGCAAGGGAAAACTCCTGGCATACTGCTGAGACTGTAATTGTGAGCATTGTATGTAGTCCATACAGTCACTTCTGCTATAATGCGATACCTGAGTTCTTGTGAGACCTTGCATTATGGCAAATTGTGTAATAAAAGGGGGGTCGTATCAGAACAAATTTGACCCTGTCGTCCAACCTTGTGTCTTCACGCTGGCTGCTGAAATTGTGTAATAGCCGATACATGTATGTGGAAGTTCGCATTACACAAACAGAATTCACCTATTTATTAATCACGTTACATCCAATTTGTATTAACGAAACACATCTAATAACAGAACTGACTGGTGGTTGTCTTTTGATTTATGACAGTGTAATCTGGTGCATGAATACCAGGGTTATGGAGGTATATATGCCTTTAATTTATAGCGCTGCCGTCTTCTGCCCTGAAGATGGAGGCAGTATGTTCCAGAGCTTTGCTACTCACATAGTGTCATAAGGTGGAGGACAACAATATGACTCTAATGTTACGAAAACTTCAGGGCATTTCTTTTGTCATTTCTTCAAGTACAGCAGCTTTATTGTGCATAAAGTGTGCATCTGCTCACACATCCCATGACAGCTGCCGTGCTAAGGGAAACAGTAAAAGAAACACTGTATAATTAAATATAATGTACTGTGAATGTGTATTAAATTTGTAGTTTCAGAGACTTGAAAGACAGATGGTCATGTGCTAGATGTATTATCAAACCTCCATTGACTGCACATTTTGTTTGCAGATGACATAGACTTGGAGCTGCGTCTGGCTCGATTTGAGCATCTCATGGAACGAAGGCTCCTGCTTTTGAATTCTGTGTTATTGCGACAGAACCCACACAATGTACACGAGTGGCACAAGAGAGTTGTATTGTATGAAGGGAAGCCCCATGAGGTAATATGAGGTATTTGTACTGTCAGGCACCTTCTTGTTGTTCTGTGGCCTCTCATCTTTGGTCTTCGTAAACTTCTCTTCCCACTAGGTTTCTGTGATCTGCTGTGTCCTGTACAACTGGTTAGTCACATCCCTGTCACTGCTGAGGCTGGGGTTCAGTCCCAGGTCAGTCCTTGTGGGATTTGTGGTGGACAGATTGTGACTAGGACAGGTTTTTCTCTGACCACCTTGCTTCCCCTGTCAGTAACACTCCACCGGTGCTCCATACTCATTCACTCATCTGTCACCGATACTATGAAATGGAAATAATGAACAGTGTTGTTAAATAACATGTTAAAACACCCTCGTAATGGGGAGCCATATGAGAATTTGAGAAACAAACCTTACTGAAAAGAGTCCACTGACTGGATTAAATTTTGTGTTTATAATGAGGATGCCTTAACTGTTCGTATATTTTGATGCTGTATTCCAGGCTATAGTGTCAATGGTAGAAGGACTGGCAAATGATAAAATGGAAAGAAATAGAAAATAAGTGGTTTTGCTTTAATCTGAGTGCTATCCCATCATCTGTCTGCAGAGATGGAGAAAAATCATGACAATTCTCAGTGAGGTTAGGTGGTGTATTGGCTGAGATGTGAACGTGTTGCCTCTGAAATGCTACTGTAGAGCATTACCATGACACCAGTCTCTACTTGTTAGGTGGTGTATTGGCTGAGATGTGAACGTGTTGCCTCTGAAATGCTACTGTAGAGCATTACCATGACACCAGTCTGTACTTGTTAGGTGGTGTATTGGCTGAGATGTGAACGTGTTGCCTCTGAAATGCTACTGTAGAGCATTACCATGACACCAGTCTCTACTTGTTAGGTGGTGTATTGGCTGAGATGTGAACGTGTTGCCTCTGAAATGCTACTGTAGAGCATTACCATGACACCAGTCTCTACTTGTTTCAGATCATCAACACGTACACAGAAGCTGTGCAGACTGTGGACCCAAAACTTGCAGTTGGTAAACTCCACACCCTCTGGGTAGCATTTGCCAAATTTTATGAAGACAACGGGCAAATTGATGATGCACGTGTGGTTTTTGAGAAGGCTGCTCATGTTCCTTATAACAAAGTTGATGACTTGGCATCTGTTTGGTGTGAGAGGGCTGAGATGGAGATCCGGCACGAGTAAGTCTGCAGTTTGTATTGGTATAGCGTCATGTGTGCCCTGGCTGATGTGTGATAAGCAGGAACAGCACTTTGACGTGCTTTCTTTCTGAGACTTCTTCCAATAGATACAATTCATTTATGTCACACTCATTGTACCAACAGGGAAATAAATAATTACGGAAGTTACGAGTCTTCTCTGATGTGATGCTGTATCATTGGGCAAGTAGTTCCTAACATCTCAAAACATTGGAAATTACTTACCCAATGACACAGCGTCACATCCCAGAGGACATGAATGTCGTGTTTCCACGTGAAGTACTGTGACAGCATGTGATCAATAAATCTGTACTCCCATAGCAGTGCTTTGTGTGGAAGATACCTTACTTTGTATTACAGTTTATTGTGTTACAATAAAAACTTCATGAACCTCATAGTTTAGACCTGCGTACAAACAATACCCTTATCAGAACATGCAGAAATTTGTGTTATCAATATTTTATCTTATGGGTTAACTGTGTAAATACAGTGTCACTCATTTAACATGTATTCTGATGCCACTTCATTGGAAACTGTTACACATGTGCTCTGAAATGTAGTCAAGAAGAGGATGCATTTATTCAGAGCAGCGTGTTTTATAAATCTTTATGTATGTTTATATTCAGTGATGTATAAAACAGTGTTATCTACTGAAGTGCCGTTTTGAATGGATTGTTTGGAATGAAAACTCGCATCTGATCATTTTTCTTATATGTAATAAGAACTTCATGTGCTCAGTATAAATGATTTCTTTTAAGGAATTATGAGGAAGCAGTGAAGTTAATGCAGAAGGCAACTGTAATGCCCCCGCGGAAGGTGGCGTATCATGATGAGACTGAAACGGTACAGATGAGATTGTACAAATCTCTCAAATTATGGTCAATGTATGCAGATTTGGAGGAAAGCTTTGGCACGTTCAAGGTAATGGAATTTTGTTACGTGTCTGGTGGTACAAAAATAGTGAAGATTTGGCGACGTGGCACAGTTCCTAATGTACACATTGTATTGTCCAAATGAATCCATAAGGTACAGGTTATGACACTTTAAATTGTAAATGAGAGGGAAATTTTTTGTTAAAAAATAAAATTTGCATGTGATACATGCAACAGTGTGTCTTTAAAGTATGGAATAACAGGGGAAGTACTTTATTTACAAAAATATTTACAAAATTTCTCAGTATGTCCACCCCCTATCTTGAGACATAATTGCAGATGAAACTTCATGTTTGAATTTTTCACAGCATGTCTCGTGTAATGGATTGGCAGACTTCATCAGCTTATTGTAGTAGGTAACCTACTGTAGGAATTTTGACACTGTAATCTTGCAACTTTACCTGGAAGGTGTAGTCAAATTGATTTAAATCTGGTGATTTTGGAACCCTCTGTATTGGTCCCCCCCTACCAATACACTGTATTGGAAATGGAAAATGCATATCCTAGCCATACATTGTTTATGAAATGTTTTGTGTCTCCCTGTTGTGTAACAGTTTAACTTATTGTCTTTAGAATTACTTTTAAATTAAAGAAAGATTCTAAATTTATGCAGGATTTCTGTGAAATGTTTGAGCCTGTTGTTTGGCTGCCAGTGGAATGTCTGTGCAGGCTGTGCATCGTTTTATTGCATTGCTGCAAACGGGCATGAGGCACATTTAATGCATTTTATTACTTCTTTGTTGCAGTCCTGCAAAGCGGTATATGATCGTATCATAGACTTAAAAATTGCTACACCACAGATTATCATCAACTATGCCCTGTTTCTTGAAGAACATAAATACTTTGAAGAAGCCTTCAGAGTAAGTCTGCTCATGAATACATGTTTTTGGATGTAAAAGCCCACTTATACTCTGAAGATGGAAGCATTATTTTTCTCTGTAGCATTGGTGGCCACCTACCAGACTACTTGTGTCATGACCTTGAAGACTGTACTGTGCATCCTCACTCCTGTGAAAATCAGAAATCTTGTATAAGAATTTACATAGATGGGAGTCCTTGTTCTGTTTTTGTGGTAGCTATCATCTTGAGGTTATCAGGTGCTGTTATACAGAAGAGTTTTTATTTTATTTTATGACTGTTAGTCAACTGAAAAACTTAAAAGTGTGTGCAGCTGCCCGTACAGCAAGCCATCAGCATGGGTTTGAATCATGTAGCTCTGGGACTGTTGGAAAAATCGCAAAGCTGTACTGAACCTGTGTGCATGAATTTGGATGGTAAAAAATGTTAAGGTTTTAATTTGACTCAGCTGTATATATGTACTCTGTAATTTCCCATTGCATTCCCACCAGTGAAATAAGAGTAAATTGATAGAAGACGTTGTTGGTCTAGACGTCTGTATACTAGAGCCATGTTCAGGGCCTTGAGTTCAGTACCTTCCACAGATCATATTAGTTGTTTAGTGGTTAGTGTGGTGTGTTCACAGAATCTTCATATCAGTCTGTGCCATTGCCAGGCAATAGAAGTAAGTGGAAAGCTGTGTATGCAGATAACATGGAGGTGTGAGTAAATCCACCTAACAGAACAACTTGTATAGCGTTACAATGGTCAAAAGGCTTGTGAATTATTTGTTATAATATTTTATTATGTTGCAGGCATATGAAAAAGGAATCGCCCTGTTTAAGTGGCCGAATGTGTATGATATATGGAACACGTACTTGACCAAGTTCCTAAAACGCTATGGTGGAACAAAACTTGAAAGAGCAAGAGATCTCTTTGAACAGTGTCTAGAAAATTGTCCACCAAAATTTGCAAAGGGTAAGTGTAATAGAAATGTGATAAGCTTAAACGCAGTGGTTATTCCCACAGGTGTCCAAATAACTCAAAACTGTGTAACTGGAAACTTTGTTACTTGTTCTACCACCCATAATTTTCATTGAAAAATATGTAATTAAATGAAACTTAATGCCATTCAGTTTAGCCATTGTTTTTGTTTTAGACCAATACAGATTCTGTTACTATGAGAGTTTGTAATGGCATGAAAAACTGTTGTTATAGCCAGACTTGCATTTAGAAACACAAATATTGCATCCCGAATCAAATAGGCTTGCTTGCTTGCTTGCCCCCCCCCCCCCCCCCCCCCCTCTCTCTCTCCTCTCTCTCTCTCTCTCTCTCTCTCTCTCTTTTTATTTTATTATTATTATTATTATTATTATTATTATTATACAAACATCTCATGGCTAATGACAAGCTTGAATTCTGTGAAGGAATTATGAGTCATGCAACAATGAAAAATGTGAGTGAATCACAGTGGTAAATCATAGTGCAGAATGACAAAGGAAAACTAGCTTGTGGGCTTCATAATAGTGAGAATTCCAACATCACAAAGTGCAATTGTGATAGAGCATGTCAGCCTAGAATGGGGTCACGTCTGTACGCTTTGTTCTTTGCATGCCATGTGGGTTTGAAAAGTACAGGCTTATTGCAATTAACAACAGCCTTTCTACAACTTATAACCTTTCGACAGTCGTGTGTTTGGACGTCTAATTTGTGTTGCCATCAGCCATCATCTGTGCTACCCACATGTGCTTGGCAATATTGTGTTTATATTACCAATTTATCCCTTTTTTGGTGTTATTGTCCTCATTTGTCAGACCTCTTCTGTAATGTAATTTAATTTAATTTTGTGTCCATTTTAAATGGTTCTTCTTGTAAGCCATCTTCGTACCAATGGGCCTTAACTATAATTTAATTATAGTTCAGCCTTCATTAAAACAATATAAGATTGCTTTAACCTGAAAATGCCATTTTTTTGTATTGCCATCGTACAATTAATGTTGTCTGGTGTGGCTGGCCATTCTCAGGCTCACTTCTTGGGGAACCAAAGATAGAGGAACATAAACTGGAGCATTTGGACATAAGTCCATTGTATGTAAACAGAAGCAGTGTGAAGCACAATTAAGTATTCCTCATTAGGATACACATTTCTCAATTAGGATCTAAGAAACACTAGAGTTAATGATCACTTCTGATAACATCTGTGAAGGAAGTTTAGGATGTTGTAAGCTTGTAGAGACCAGACAGACTGTTGCTAACTCTTAGCAGATCATTTACTGTATTTACTTGAATGCAAGACGTGTTTTCTTTAAATTTGGTGCTTAAATATGTGAGGTCGTCTTAAATTTGTGTATGAAGTGCCGAACTGTACCGTGTGGAGCCAGACCGAGGCCTGCATCGCCAAATCATTATGTGCAGACAAAAAAGAGAAGAAAACTAACTACGAGACTGAAAACTAAAACCTGGACAAATCCACAAGTTAAAAACTGTAAAAAGAGCCATGAACTCAGACTGATCAGACCACAGACACAACTCAGACTGATCAGACCACAGACACAACTCAGACTGATCAGACCACAGACACAACACAAAAGAGCCATGAACTCAGACTGATCAGACCACAGACACAACACAAAAGAGCCATGAACTCAGACTGCTCAGACCACAGACACAACACAAAAGAGCCATGAACTCAGACTGCTCAGACCACAGACACAACACAAAAGAGCCATGAACTCAGACTGCTCAGACCACAGACACAACACAAAAATCCAGAACACACTGTTTAATATTCTTATTACCACTAACATCATATGTTGAGAAAACTGAGAACCTTCATGGGTTCAAGTAAGTTTATAAATGTATTATTCAGTCAGTGTGGATGATAACAGCATGGCAGTGCATCTCACCAGAAGTGTTTGTGAAGGGTTTTAAAAAGTGCTGTATATCCAGTGCAAAGGATGAGACTGGTGATGGTATATTGTGGAATGACAGTGCAGAGGATGGGAATGTTAGCAGTGAGTGTGAGGAAGATGAAGGCACTGACTGAGACGTTGCAGACAGCGACACTGGTACAGGTGGATAGAATCTGACATGCTTCATGCATTAAGTTTATGAAATTAATAGTAAAATATTTTTCCTTAGCAGATGTTTAGTTTTGGGGGATGTTTTAGATTTGGATAAATACATTTTGCCTTGGCAGACATGTTTTATCTGGGGGGTCGTCTTAGATGCTTTTTTTTTCTTCTTCTTTTTTTCCCAATGGCTCGACAGCTTCTTGGGGGCCTAGGCCGCCTTTTTTTTCAAGGCTTCATGATCACACGCTTTAGACACACCACACTTGGTAGGACTCCTCTGGACGAGTGACTTAGATGGTCTTGCATGTGGGTACATACAGTACGTATAGACAATTTCTTTTTCTGCTGACTGAGAGCCTGAGCTGACCCACATGACAAACATTTGTTGAGAAAGTGAGGTCCCTGGTTGTTACCCACAACAAATGACATTCAAACAGTTTGGTTCCCACAGGAATACATCACGGGTTGGTTGTTTTTTGGGCCACCCAGAATCTGTGCTTGATTTCAGAATTTGAAACTGGCTGTTTAAGGCATCTTGCACATACTTGTTGTATGGTCTTTGAGATACAAATTGTGTCTTGGCTTTCAGGCGTGGTGGAGAGCAGTCAGTCTCCAGATCTATAAACAGATTGCAGATTTTAATCACTGAACTAGAACTATACTGCGTTGAACAAAATTTCAAGTAACATGCAAATTGGCATCAACAAAATTGCAAGCAGTTGTGCAGTGGTGGCAACAGCATAATGCTACAAATTTGAATAAATTCTGAGTGTTTGGGTTTATTATATGTTGTTTATTAACCTTTAACAATTTTACTACAACATTTGGGGATAATGTGCTGGTATCAATGACCTCCTCCTACATTCTGTGAGAGTGGTCTTATTTTTACCTTGAGAAACAGAATTGAAGAAGCCCCACCATTGGTGGTGATATGGCAATGTACGAAGGTGGGCAGGTAGACTGGTGTGATTGGGACAACCCAGTCAGACATTCTTTGTGCTGGGTGACTGGGTTTGATGCTGAGCAGTGCCAGGGTTGATTCTTTTTACTGCCATGTCTGGAACAGCTTTGGCTTGCAGTCGGTACGGATCAGGGGACAAGCTGCATAGGATCAAGCTGACCAGTCACTCCCATTTCGTGCCAGAGACTAGATAATGTATGGAGCTTTACCTCCATTTCTCCTTTATGTCTGTATTGCATGATTTCTGTCTGACATCACATTTCTTTACTTCAGCTCTTTACTTGCTCTATGCAAAGCTTGAAGAAGAACATGGGATGGCTCGACACGCTATGGCTGTCTATGAAAGAGCAACGAAGGCTGTGTTACCTGAAGAAATGTTTGAGGTAAGAAGGATCAGTCACTAGACTTTCTTTATATGACAATTAAATTTTTCCATCTGAGGAATGACCATTATAAAATGATGGTACCATAGGCTATAGGCTATAGTACCATAGGTTATAGGCTATAGTACCATAGGCTCCTATAACAAGAGAATAAATAAATAAGTTCATCACAACAACTCTCCCTCCCATGGCCAGTTTGAGACATTTTTGGGCTGACACAGTTGTTTGTTTTTCATTAGTACAGTAAAATTCCATTAATCTGGTACTCATGGGACTGGACAGGTGCCAGATTATCAGACGGTACGTATACTGACTTCAGTTCATACTTGGACTGCATAATTAATCAGAGAAGTATTTCATTTGGAGATCTCCATCATCTGCTGGTCCAGGGTCAGCAAGGTCCTTTTCTGTCTTTTATGGAGTCTTTGTAGCTGAAGAAGTGGTTGGGGTAGGTGACAGAGTGTCAGGAGATACCACAACAGTGGATGTACAGACACTCGTGGAAGCCTTTTTGAACATGTTCCTGAGATCTACCTGTTTCACTAATGAAGCTTTCTTCTGGTAAAAATTATCGAGGACGACTTCCCTCGAGCACTGGGTTATCAGGAATGCCGGATTATTGGATGACGGATTAAAGGACTTTACCTGTACCACAAAGAGCAGTTCAGGTGGGCTGTCAGTATACTGTTTCTGCCCAGACTTGTGTTGCAGAATGTCTTGTGTATCTGCATGTAGGCTACAGTCAGCTGCTTGTACCAACACAGGCATGTTGTATATGAAACAGTTCGGTTATGTGATTGAACATTATTAGTTTCCTTATCATTAACCAGTTAAAGCACTATGGTAACTATATGTACTGCCTGTTTTAACATTCAAAATCCTTGCATTTTGCCTTCACAATGTATTTGTGTGCTCCATGTGCTTTTCACAGGGAACAGTAATTATTTTCCTAAACAGCATTAACTGTTTGGTCTCTGTAATGGAGATGCATTGTGTTGACTGTGAGTTAGAAAGTGAATTTTGTGTATCATTTACATGAACTTCAGCCTTCAGTGGGTTAAGCATCATACAGAAATGTGCCATTTTGTTTCCTGTTATTTCATCTGAGACTGTTAGCATGTTTCCTGTCAGTAGATTGCATAACCCTGCCAGTTCTGTAGTCCACAAGTTGGGGCATACTGGTGGCCAGTTTTTCTCTGTCGTCCTTGTAAGGTGGCATGAGAGCAATAGTTGTCTTATTTGCTGTTCTTAAGCATGACAGAAGTGAAACAACCCCGGTGGAAGTGGCAAGTATCAAGATGGAGGGTTCAGGTCTTCTGGGGGATGACACTGTTTTGTTGGATGAATGGTACCTGACTGAATAATGTTGCCATCATTTTCAAGGATTTTCAGCCATGAAGAATAATTCTTCTTTGACTGATTGTTCCTGAAGATGAAGGCACTGTGATCCTTTGAAACGTCAAGCACCATGTACCCAATGATGCAGTGTCACATCCCAGAAGACCCCAGTCCTCAGCAATACCACAATGAGAACGTCAATTCTTGCAAAGTACAAAGGTGTGTTTATTTGTTGTTCTTTTAATGCCTTTTCCTTATTCTGTATCTCTGAGGTGAAATGCAGGCTTCCTCAGTGTAAGGGTACAAACATGTGCTTGAATTGCATGTTGTAGGGTTGTAGTACAAAGAACAGAATCTCTGAGCAAGTTTTGAGGTTTTCAATGTGATGTAGCTGAGGAATCCATTTTTTTGGAGTATGACACTGCATCGTATCCCAGAAGAATGTAATCCTGAACTTAATTTCTGATTCTTGTGAGCCGGTCAGGAAGTTGTGAAACTAACAGTCTTTAACTGCTGATGGCATTTATGTAATTCTGATGTTCAGACTTCGGTATACGGCAGAGCCTCAAAGTTCATGAATCTCGATCTTGGCAGTTTGACAGCTTGTGGTCACCCATTTTAATGGCATTATTTTGAAGTTTTTTGACTGGTTCCAGTGAGTTGGTTGCCCCCACTCTTTTGCTGTTTTGCAGGTCACTGTCAGTTCAGTCAAGCTCGGTCTTTCGTTAAGTAAAGTTGATTGCTTACAAGCCTCATGGAGTGAGACTCTCCTTCAATCATTTAATGCATTTTATGTTTTAAAAAGTGTTTGTAATTTATTCAAAATAAACTTTCATTCCTTGTATGCTTTTTGAGGTTATATTATGTTTTTATTACTGGTATTTTGTGATTTCTTGGAACTAGGCAGGCATTTTACATTAAAAATGGATACCAATGCCTGAGGTGGTTTTATTAGTCCTAATTAATTATGAACACTGATGTTTCTGCATTGGGAGTAGTTCACCGTCAGACCCAACTGATAATGCCTTCCCAACCTTTCACCTGGAGGTGAAAACATATCCAGTTTCCAGAAGGTTGTGTCTGTTTTTGAGTATGAGACATGGACGAGGCCAGACACCAGGTAGTCCTGAGTGTAACGTACCATTGTTAGACTTCTTTAGAATTGACAGCATTATACTAGTATTACTTTGAGACATTAGTGATGTATTTCATAGTGTCGCATATTTGGAGTTTAAATGAAACTAGTTGAAGGATAAACCAATAATATCTTGTAAAAATAAATTTTGACAACCTGAGTGGAACACAGTTATTGAGGTTTCTGTTGTTTTCAGCTGTTTAATATTTACATCAAGAAAGCAGCAGAAATTTATGGAGTCCCTAAGACGCGACAGATTTATGAGAAGGCTGTTGAGGTGCTTGCAGAGGAAAATGCACGAGAAATGTGTCTAAGGTTTGCCGAGATGGAGACAAAACTCGGTGAAATTGACAGGGCGAGAGCCATCTATGCCCATTGTAGCCAGATGTGTGACCCAAGGGTATGTAACCTATTTTTTTGTTAGTTTTATTAGTTCACCTGTGATGATTTAAAGGCGAAGATGATTGCTGAGTTCCTGAAATTTGTTTTTCAGTTGAACTTGCATATGAAATCTCAAATGTGTGCTGAGGTGATATCATGATTTCAGAAGAAGTCAACTGTTCTTACAATTCAGTCATTAATGTCAATAGGTGACAGCAGAGTTTTGGCAGACATGGAAAGAATTTGAAGTGCGGCATGGGAATGAAGACACAATGAGGGAGATGCTGAGGATTAAGCGCAGTGTGCAGGCTACCTATAACACTCAGGTCAGTGCATTAAGCGCAGTGTGCAGGCTACCTATAACACTCAGGTCAGTGCATTAAGTGTGTTATGCAGGACTGTATAATACTAAGGATGGAGCATTGAGCATGTTGAGGAGGTTACATGTAACAGTTACTGTGTTACATCTAACAGTCACTGTGTTACATGTAACAGTTACTGTGTTACATCTAACAGTCACTGTGTTACATGTAACAGTTTATACTGTGTTACATGTAACAGTTACTGTGTTACATGTAACAGTTACTGTGTTACATGTAACAGTTACTGTGTTACATCTAACAGTCACTGTGTTACATGTAACAGTCACTGTGTTACATGTAACAGTTACTGTGTTACATCTAAGTCACTGTGTTACATGTAACAGTTACTGTGTTACATCTAACAGTCACTGTGTTACATGTAACAGTTACTGTGTTACATCTAACAGTCACTGTGTTACATGTAACAGTTACTGTGTTGCACATGTTTGGTTCAGGATCACATTGTTCCAGTCTGTGTCGACAAGAAATAGGAAGTGAACCTTGACACAGTCCACACTAAAACCCTTAAAACTCTAAAAATAGCTATTATTGAATGCCATTTGACACGTACACCTAATGTGTTCTGTACGGACATTTGATTGTTAGAAAAAAAAAGTGTGTGTCCTCTATAGGTTATCTTCATGATTTAATTGGTTTCCAAATGGACTGAAAATGGATTCTGGTGATTCTGATGGCTTTTTTTGGTCCTGAGTAATCATGAACGTTGGCACTGTACTGTACCACATTAAAGGCATTGTATTAGTTTTCCAGACATTAGCTTATGTAACTATTGAAGACACCGCTGGCAGTTACTTTAAATATAAGGTGAATGTGAATGTTAATTTGAAGAACAGAAACAGATTCATTAAAATAATTGTACTGGCTTTCAAGAAGTGGTCATACATAAACCCACTTTTATTGTGTGTACAGGTGAACATGATGTCGGCACAAATGCTGTCGGCAGCCAGCAATGTGTCGGGCACTGTTGCAGATCTTGCACCTGGAGCTAAAGATGGTATGAGAATGTTGGAAGCTAAGGCTGCTCAGATGGCCCTTCTGGAGCGACCTGGTAAGTAGGGTGTAATGCAAGTGATGTTGAAGCGTTTCAGGCTGCATTGGTGAAAACATGACAATTCAGGCTGCTGGACCCTTCAAGATGTAGGCACTACATAGGTGACCATTCACCCAAATGACGTATTTTCATATCCCAGTCCACTGTTAGGGTGTCTTGTAAACTGTTTACAAGACACCCTAACAGTACGCACTACAAACTCGGCAACATACGAAACAAGCAGCATATAAAATTATAATCTACAACACACAGAACCACGTTTCTATACTTCAAATAACAAACGACGTGCAGTAACAAGGAAATTCTTCACTACGAACAAAACAACAAGACGAAACCAGTGATGGTATACAGTGTATTTCGCATGAGTTTTAACAGTATCCATTTTATTTATTTTAACGTGTGGTTTTTTAAAATAGTGATACTGCAACTGATATGAGTGGACGTAGTGATGTACATTGCATGTGCTACTGAAGGAACATATGGACGGGTTATAAAAAGTGTAGCTGGTACCCCCTGATGATGGTCTGGTTGCAGACCGAAACGTATGTAGGGGTGTTTTAGACAATTATAGAGAAACCATAAATGGTTTTTAATTAAATGTGCATTTAGTTGGTTGTAAATATAGTTAATGCCGATCCCAATGGTTGTGCGGTCTAAGGCGTGGGTCTTCGGCCGCTCGCTTACTAGGATCGTGGGTTCGAATCCCACCGGGGGCATGGATGTCTGTGTCTTGTGAGTGTTGTGTGTTGTCAGGTAGAGGTCTCTGCGACGAGCTGGTCCCTCGTCCAGAGGAGTCCTACCGACTGTGGTGTGTCTAAAAAATGTGTGATCATGAAACCTCGACGAAACGAGGAGGCCCAGGCCCATATAGGGCTGTCGAGCCATAGAAAAGAAATATATATATAGTTAATGAAAATGCACGGTGAATATAAGGTAAAATCAGTCCTGTTTATGTTTGGTTAACTGAACAGCTAGTGGCAGCACTGGGGCATTTGGTTAGTAGCATCTTTGAAGTTGTAAATTAGGACAGCATATTAAATTGGCAGCACATCTCAGAAGGTTGTAGTGTCTAAGTTCAGTGCATTCAGTTGCCAAGGTTTTTATTGTGACAGTGATGAACATATTGACCTACACCTATCAAAAGCAGGGACACTGTGGTACAGAAAGACCTGCCTAGTTGTGCTCATGTTATTTGTGCCCAGACAAATGTTGTTGCCTCCACTAATATTGCGTATTGTTCATGTGCCTCCACTAATATTGCATATTGTTCATGTGCCTCCACTAATATTGCGTATTGTTCATGTGCCTCCACTAATATTGCGTATTGTTCATGTGCCCCCACTAATATTGCGTATTGTTCATGTGCCTCCACCAATATTGCGTATTGTTCATGTGCCTCCACCAATATTGCGTATTGTTCATGTGCCTCCACTAATATTGCGTATTGTTCATGTGCCTCCACTAATATTGCATATTGTTCATGTGCCTCCACTAATATTGCATATTGTTCATGTGCCTCCACTAATATTGCGTATTGTTCATGTGCCTCCACTAATATTGCGTATTGTTCATGTGTCTCCACTAATATTGCGTATTGTTCATGTGCCTCCACTAATATTGCGTCTTGTTCATGTGCCTCCACTAATATTGCGTATTGTTCATGTGCCTCCACTAATATTGCGTATTGTTCATGTGCCTCCACTAATATTGCATATTGTTCATGTGCCTCCACTAATATTGCGTATTGTTCATGTGCCTCCACTAATATTGCATATTGTTCATGTGCCTCCACTAATATTGCGTATTGTTCATGTGCCTCCACTAATATTGCATATTGTTCATGTGCCTCCACTAATATTGCATACTGTTCATGTGCCTCCACTAATATTGCGTATTGTTCATGTGCCTCCACTAATATTGCATATTGTTCATGTGCCTCCACTAATATTGCGTATTGTTCATGTGTCTCCACTAATATTGCATATTGTTCATGTGCCTCCACTAATATTGCGTATTGTTCATGTGCCTCCACTAATATTGCATATTGTTCATGTGCCTCCACTAATATTGCATACTGTTCATGTGCCTCCACTAATATTGCGTATTGTTCATGTGCCTCCACTAATATTGCATATTGTTCATGTGCCTCCACTAATATTGCGTATTGTTCATGTGCCTCCACTAATATTGCATACTGTTCATGTGCCTCCATAGCTCAGCAGCAGCCTAAGGGTGGCAACATATTGTTTGTGCGTGGGGAGACGCAAGGTCAGGATAAAGATGGAGCTGACACAACTCGAGTTGTCAATCCTGATGAAATTAACATAGACTTTGATGACGAGGATGAAGACGATGAAGCCGATGATAGTAAGTAAACACTGGAACCTAAATTTCATAATACTGATTTCAAGGTTAATTTGTAGGAGTGGGTGTGCTGCTGTATAAGTATTTTTGTTTTATCACTTCTGATTGTTGATCCAAAAGTCAAGTAGTCGCATACAATTGCCATATTTACTTGAATTCGTCACTTGAAAATTGTGGGGTTGCCTATAATTACACACAAAGTTAACATGTTGTGTGTGTTTGTATGTGTTCCTTAAAATTGAATATTGTGAAGGGGGGTAATCTTATATTTGGGTACATACAGTGATTATTCTGCCACCAAATTCTTCATTTGTTCTGCATCAGTGGTAATGTACCATAACTATTGTTTAAGATTACCTGGTTTCTGGATGTTGTCCATCTTGTGTTTAAAAACAAATGCACCATTTCTGTAATTGGATGTCTCTCTGCCGAGGGTAAAGTATGGGTAGAAATGTATGGGGTTGGGTTCAGCAGGAATTTCATCAGTGCAGAGATTTCTGTCACACTGCACTCTGCACGTCGTTCCGCACCTTCACCTTAGGGCAGAAACAGATCCACTTACAGAAATGCTGTCTTTATTATGAGATGCTGCACAAATTCCAGCAATAAAGTAACCCTAAGTGTGATTTACGCTTGTCAAACCCGTTAGAATTGACGAAACAGTTCTATTTACTGGAATTGAAACTGAAATATCCTTTAACTCATTCATATTTTAATTAATTATTATCTGAATAAATGCACATACAAAATGTGAAATATGTTACAAATTATCTTCACATATAAGCTGTCCTACATGTTTCATTACTTGTTTGCCATCTTTGGAGAGACAGTGACACAGGAATTTATAGAAGTAAAAAACTCACTGAAACATGTAGGAGCGCTTACATGTACAGATAATTAACATTTTTACGTATTGTATGTGCATTTGTTGGCATAACAGTCAATTATCATCATAATGCATGGAATGGATAATATTAAATTCATTCATATTTTGATATTAGGCATAACTTCCTTTTTTATCTTTCATCCAAAAGTAAGTAAACCGTTAAGGTCATATCTCCCCCAAAATCTTGTACTCAGTGTGCCGCATCCCAGGTAGATAATAATTGAGGATTCTATTCCTTTTGGATATGATGCTGCCGTCAGTGGCGATTGGTTCCTGGTATTTTGAAGGACCAAAGTGCCTTGATCTTCAAAGGTCTAGAGGGTTCTGCTTGGAATTCTAAGACCCTTGAAGATGAAGACGCCATATCCTTTTGAATGTCAGCAATGTAGCATCATGTTTCACAGGAACAGAACCCAGAACCACACTACTGTAGAAACCTCAAAACTTTGAATCGTGAGTGCTGAAAACACCGATCTGTGCCGTTTCTCTGATGATCGTACATCCTGCAATACCTGTCATTACATCCGTCTCACTGCCATCAACTTGTAACAGACTTACTCCTTGTCTTTTCCAGATCTTCCAGTACAAAAGCAGCCAATACCACATGAAGTGTTTGGAAGTCTGAAGAAACCCCATGAAGATGATGATGATGATGATGATATTGAAATACTAACATGTTACTTGACGTAAATAAATATAAGTAGGAGAACGATATTTTCTGTATATATAAAAGAAGGAAAGTCACTAAACTGGTTGGTAATAGAAAGTCAAACCTTTATGAGTGATGTGTATATGTCCAGATAGACGAGGTGTGCCTATCAAATGTGATCACATGCAGCTCGTCACTTTAACTGTTGATCACCAAAGTAAATGCCCTAAGACCCTCAGTGTAACAGATTCCCATTTCACAGGTCTTGGATTTAACAGGCCAGATTTTTAGGCTGGAATTCTTTACAAGTACCCGGCCAGGTGGTAGACACAAAAAGTCCAGTAAACACTTCCCACCTGTGAGAAAACTTTGAACCTTTTCCCTGTTTGTTTTCATAAAATTTGTTGACGGTGTTTTTTCAAAAAAACAATTTCTTTACATACCAATAAATTGTATCTACTGCCTTTGAAAAGAGATGAGATGCTGTTCTTCATGTCATCTCAGTCGTTCTCTTCACAGTGACTAGATGCAGCTGCAGAGTATTTTCAGTGAACTCAGTTTTTGTGGAAACTTTTTTTCTTTCTTGCAATGAAGTTTGTAATTATGGGATCCAAGAAAAGCAAGAAGAAATTTTTGAGTGCACTTAAGTGAAAAAGCAAGAGCTATCATTAATTGAAAAGCTTGTCTTGTGTAAGCGTGTCAGACCTTCAGAATACTTGTTGGCTTTTGATACAAAAGGCACTAGCTGCTATGCAAGACGTGGTCCAAGGGGGCACTAGCTGCTATGCAAGACGTGGCCCAAGGGAACACATACAGCCAGCGAAACAAATCGATTTAGACAATGCTGTGATGAAATGGTACGAACAGCAGTGTTTGTGTGGTATAAACGTAAGAGGCGTAGGGATAAAATCTGCTGCTTGTGTAAGGGCAAAGCACATGAAAATTCTGTAAAGCAAGTGATGGTTGGCTTCGGTGATTTTTCAAAGAGGCATGATGTCGCCAACAGACGCACATTTGATGAAGTTATCAGTGCACCTACTGAAGAAATCAAGCACTTTAGAAATAAGCTGCCTAGACTGGGGTTAAGGGGCAGTGCCCATGTGGGGGTTTGGGGATATTATTAAGTTCCCTATAGTCATTTAAATATTATATATGTTAACCACACTGCATTACATTCGTTGTGTAAATCATTGTTTTTTTATGGAAGAAAACCTTTTTTAGTATGGGGGGTATATATATATATATGAGACTTTAAATACACTTTTGCAAATAATGGACATTAGGTTTAATGGGCACCCCATTCTCCAATTCCCCAGTATAAGTCTGTTAAACTGAGGGTATACTGTAAATACAAGTTGCTGCTGAACCATTTCCCAGTTATGTGGCGAACCACACCATTATGTGGACACACTGTCAAGTAATAAGTTATTTTATTTAACTTGCTGTGATCATGCTTGATTTAAAAAACTGAGCAACAATTAAACATGAAATTTGTTGTGAAGCTGAAGGAAACTGCCACTGAAACCGTCAGTTTGTTACGTGAGGTGTATGGAGAAGATACTCTGGCACAAGAAGTTTTCAAATGGAAGAGAGGATGTGGAAGAGGATGAACAGCCTAGCTATTGAGTGACAATGGAAATGGTTTAAAAAGTGGAAATTGTGAGGTTTCTTGCAAGAACGGCTTGTCGTTTGCACATCAGATTGATAGCAGGGGATTTGACTATGGATAAAGAAATAGTCTGACAAATTTTAACATCAAACTTGCAACATTTTTGTGGTTGCCATTTGCACCAAGACGATGCACCCATTGCACAAAGAAATTTCAGTGTGCCAGTTTTTAGCTGAAAAAAAAAATACCAATGCTCAAGAGCTCCTTACCAGGTCTTGGCTTGTGTTACTTTTTCTTTTCCAAACATAGAAACTTCCTCAAAGGAACCCATTTTCCAGCATTTGAAGGCATCCAAAAGAAAATGGCAGGGTTAAAGCACACTCACAAAATAACCTAAGGGATGCTTCAGGGCCTGGAAGGCTAATATGTTCCCAGTAGAATCAAATGGTACCATGTAAATACAGTAATTTAATTAACAAAGCTGAAACTAGTCTCATTATTTAATAGCCACACTTGCATGCCCCCTGACAAAATGTATGTTTCAGTTTAATTTTGCTGAGTACAGACTTGTACTAGTTGTCATTGGCATACAGACAACTACCAGCACTAAGCTATATAGATACCAAATGATAAGCTATAAGAGATGGTTAAGTTTTGACTTTAAAAATAAACTCACAAAGGGTTAAGATATAATTCATATACTGGTGACTTCTGTACATGTTTAATTTTTGCTGCTTTGCATGCATAAATTCGTTCCATTTGTTAGGAAGTCATTAATATCACAAGATTGGATGAAATGGTTTAGAAAAACCTGGAATCTGAGCAAGTGACAGTAACTGTCATGGAAAGAATATGGTGATTAACAAATTAAACTGCATACACTTATAGTGGCAGTTACTAATTTGTGAGTGTTACCATACTTTACACGTGTTGCACGTAACTGCCCTATAAATGGCACATTGAACCTGACATGAGTGCTTGCTGATATTTCATATCTTGTTTTCAAATTGTAGCAGCGCCTCTTCAGTTTAAGTACTATTCAAAACTCAGTAAAAGTTTCTCAGGCTAGTAACCTTGTCAGGTGGTGGAACAGCAAATGAAACAATGTTTTGAGAACTGTATCTGTTCTTATCATCAGGGAGCTGAATAAGTTCGACGACAGACCACATCATTCACACACGTGCATGCGCACACCTGCCCGCACCCTTGGCTCATAGTGGTGAGTGAATAAGTTGCAGTCAAGTTTTGCTCTGATTGCTCCTGCTTCCTGATTGATTAGCAGTAAGTTACAGGATACCAGGCCAGCTTAATGTGAAGCCACCGTCTCCATTAAAGTTTCCCATGTTCATTTGTATCTCACGTCCTTCATGAGCCAAGGGTTCGGGCACATGTATATATGACTGACATCCTAGTTATTCACTTCCCTCATGACAAGAACAGGGCTGTTTCTCGAAACATCGGTTCACTCTCTGCTCAACCACTTGATGTGGCTGCTGGCCCAGGAAAGTTTTATCATACACGCTCGCTGTGAAAGCTTCTGGACAGTTCTATACGACACTTCTTGGTGCAGTAACAAAGTGTAATGAGTTGGACACTGTGTTTTTAACACTGGATGACAGCTGAGCCTGTGATGTTATTGATGTTGCATCCTTTTGTATTCCACCAAACATAATAAGTTCTCCCTTCCCTGCAATCAACGTGTACAGAATTTTTTCTTCAGGTTCACCATTCAGAGCCTTGCTAGTCTTCTGAGGAAGCCACTCTGTATAACAGTCATCAGACAAAACATGTGATATGTCCAAAACAAACATAGTCATGACATTTCTTGCTGTTGCCTGAGACTTAGAAGGTGATGCACTTGGTACTGTGTTTGTGTTGCGGTTGCATGCTGCAGGTACATTCCTGCCACTCCCAGTCTTTGAGAGACTGCGTATCCTTTCCTCCATACGTCTTAAGGATTCCAGCTGTCGCTGGCGATTTGTGGACGCGTTAGATCTTAGTGCAGACGATGGATCACGAAATGCTGCCATCCCTAAACTACTTGGCCTGGCATTTTCGGGATCACTATATAACGATGTTATCTGAGGTTTTGGCAAATTTATTCTGCCCTGGTCATTAAGACATGGCACGTGTTCTGGAGAAGGTTGACTAAAGGATGGGCCTGCTGCTTCACTGTCACTTTCTTCCCCACTGCTGGAGCTTGTGGATGTCCCAGCCTGCAGACCGCTTACAGCTGACAAAGGCCTGGGACTGAGGATTCCACGACGACCATTCACATTGACATCCCTGTTTGCTGGTCCAGGCTCAACTAAACTGTGTGACACCCTGAAACAGAATGCACATACTGGAATATAGATCTAAGTATGTTTGATGTAGCTGAAAAGTATATAAGGTGTAGTTGTGAATTCAAGTGTTCTGGAATGTAAACCTGTTGTTGAGCTAGTAGTTCCTGATATTTCAAGGATCAAAGTGCTGTCATCTTCAGGGTCATGCAGTCACAGAAGACTTTGCTGGACTGCCTGTACTGCTTGACTCTGAAGATAAAGGCCCTGCAGTCCTTGGAAACATCAGGAACTACTTGCCCAACGACACAGCACTACAATCAAGAAGACTTAATTCTTCATTAGTGCCACTATGAGAACCTTAAATCTTACAGGTGTAGCTGTAATTTAAAATAAAATGGACAGAAATTAATTTCAGGTGGGCCATGCTGATGCTCAATGTCCTGGTCAGACTGTCTGTCTTCTAATGCCATTCTTGAGCTATTACCAAAATGGTTTAGTTTTATCAAAGAAATACAGGGTGCGGCAGAAACAATTAGACGATTTAAATTTGGCACCACTCCCATGTTTTACGAGATGGCGTGCCATAACGCACGGTGATGTGTGGAGCGGTTCATACATAGCCTTTAGTCAGCATGGAGCATTGGTCGAGAGAACATCGTGCGTTTGCCATAGGAATATTTTTTAAAAACAATGATTCAGCCACACTAACACAACGTGTATTCAGGTGACATTTTGGCATAGGAAGCAATGGAAGGGTTCCAACACGACAAACCATTTTGAATTGGGTTAAAGAATTCAGAACAACTGCATCTGCTGTCGACAGGAAGCCCCCAGGTCGTCCTCGAACCATACGTACTCCAGAAAATGTGGAAAGAGTGAGAATCGCGTTGCAGCGGAGTCCTCGGCGTTCTGCTCGTCGGCATTCAGTAGTCCTAGGCATGTCGGATAGAAGTGTTCGGCGTATGTTACACGAAGATTTGCACTTTCATCCATTCAAAATCCAAATGGTGTAGGAATTAATCCCTCGTGATTTGAAGCAACGAGTGCAGTTTTGCAGAAAACTTCTGCAAATGATAGACGCAAATCCACAATTTTGAACCATTTAATCATGACAGACGAGGCCCATTTCCACTTAAATGGATACGTTAATAAACAAAACTTCAGATACTGGGCACCAGAAAATCCATGCCTGTTGCATCAAGCACCTCTGCATAGCGAAAAAGTCACAGTATGGTGTGGAGTTAGTGCGTTCGGAATTCTCGGGCCCTACGTTTTTGAGGATGCCAATGGTCAGTCAGTGACGGTTACATCAGATCGCTATTTGGTGATGCTGCGAGAATTTGTGCATGAAGAACTTCGCCAGTGGCTTGTTGATAGGCGTCTTGTATGGTTTCAACAGGATGGTGCTACCGCCCACACTGCAAGAATCTAGATGCAAACAGTGAGAGAAATTCTCCTGAAACACGTCATGTCTCGTTTCGGAGACATAGCGTGGCCTCCGCGTTCGCCAGATTTATCAGCATGTGACTTCTTCCTATGGGGGTATTTGAAGCAAAAGGTGTATGTGAATCGCTCTCACACTATCCAGGATGTGAAGGATAACATTCGAGCTGAGATTTCACAGATTCCACAGAACATGCTGCAGAAACTGATGAACGGTGTAAGGCGGCATGTTGAGTTGTGCCTTAAGTCCGGTGGAGTGCGTCTAAGTGACGTTATCTACAAGAAGTGAACATAAAACACAATGCTTATCCTTGTAGTTTGTTTTTATGTGATTACTAGATATTTATTTTCAATTAAAGTGCTCCTTTTCAAATTATAAATCATCTAATTGTTTCTGCCGTACCCTGTATATACAGCTCTAAATTATTACAGCTCTTAAATTATACAAAAGCTGCAGTGATTTAGGGATTCTGTAAATTCCACATGCTGCCATTCTTAGCCAACTTACTGTGAAGTGTGTAACACTGACAGTGTGTCACTCAGTTGCACAGTACTACACCACTATGTCATTATGATAGAATTAGTTACATCAGTCTGCCTAACATCATTAGCCCAGTGTACATTCAATAACTGGCCGAAGTGATTCTTCTACCTATTCAAAATACTGTTCGAATGTAGATCACCCTTCTTAACCTTTACCACATTTGTTCTAGACTGGTGATGCTTTTTGAATTCATTTATGCCTCTACACAAGTCTCATATTCTCCTAGTGTTTGAAGCCTACATTAAATTTTCCTTTCAAATATTCCCTTTTTGTTCCTCGGAAGTCTACTAATTTGTTTTAGGAATCATGATAAAAAAAAGAGGAAGAGTCCTTCAGTAGCTGACAGTTGCTAAGACATACAAAATATCCCCTCCTGTCTTTTATGTAACCCTAGTGTTTGTTTACCAAGTTCACAGGAGCCTCCTGCCAACACCATACACTTCCACCATTCTGCTTTGATATCACTTATGTTATCCTCCCATCTACATGCAGGACATCCAAAAGGTCACTTCCTTTCAGATGAGCATTTCTCATTCCACCATGTGTGTGCCACATACCTCACCCACTCACCCTCCTAGACTTCATCACCTGCCTGCTGAATTAAAATCACAGATATGAAGCTCCTCATTATGCAGTTTTTCCACCCTTCTATCTGTTCTTTTTCCATATATCCAAATATTATCATCACTTGATTAATAAATGTCTCCAGTATATTTGAGATATGACTTCATGCCTCAAAACGGCAAAGCATGTTCCTCCAAAACACTGGTCCCTATATATGAAGCCACAGGGCGTCTCTTCTGAGATGACAACAGTCTTCACCCTCAGTCCGTGTTCTTCCGTTTTTTATAAAAGATTTAGTTTCAAAATGCAGTTCAATGTATTACTATGAGATTGCAAGATCTGAGCTTCTCATAGCAGGATTACTGAAGATTCAAGTCTTCTGGGACGTTGCACCATGTCAACTGGTAAATATTTTGAGGTTCTCTGAAAGGCAGTGAAGTTCACTAATCCATAAACTAAGAATTCATCATGTCAGATCTAACTTTACAGAAACAGACTTATAATTAGTACATCCATTTGCAAATTTTTGTAAAATATAAATTGGGAATGTAGGAAAGAAACCTTCGTTCAACCGGATCTGCTCGTAGTTCTTCCTCCCGTGGTGGAACCCAAACATTGGCAATGCTGATGCGTAGTTGTTGTGGAGTGTGCCACTGTGTATTGTAGGTAAATGTAGGTGCACTAGACACAGGATTCCGGCTGAAGATGACTACTTGCTGCCCAACCTAGACACATTGTACCAGTCATGTGTAGCAGCTTTGTTTGCGTGACTCTCAGCCCCACTCACTGGAGCCCACAAATATATGCAGAGGTACTAAAATAGTAATGCAACAAATTACAAAATGGACACATAGCATAACCATTAGGGGTATCGGCTCATCTATTAATTTAATTTAATTAATTTAAATTATGTATGTGTATAAAGTCCAAGTAGCAGAGTGAAACTAAATACTTTGCATGCAGGATGGCACCACATATGGGTCGCACCCCACTGGGGATTTCTCACTGCAACTTCTCGCCACGTCCAAACTGGATCAGTCATTGACAGTAGCCACACATCAGTGAACACCATATTTGGTCCTCCACAACCACCTGCAACAAATTGTATTCCATGGTTGATTTTTTTACAGAATCACTTTGTTGTTTAACCCTATTGCACCTTGGTGTCTTGAAATATTCATAAAACAGAAAGTGTACAATATACTAGGATTATCTTCATAAAGTCCCTGGCATTTGGTCGGTAATACTGGGCTGATGTCACAAGAGTCAAGAGCATGCAGTTACGTGCTTTGCTTCAGCTTATGCAGCCGCTATAATCACACCACTGATGTAGGAGGACCATAAGTTCAAGTTACACTACTATAAATCGCATGAGCTGCTGTCCCGACAATGAGAACTGAGTTGCTTATTGTGTCACATATAACCTGTACCTGTCTGAGCAGTCAGTGAGGTGTGCTGAAGGTTGTTATGCAGAATGACAGGGGATTTATGGAAGTAATCCTATTATCTGCTATGTATACATTACCTTACACTCGTGGAGTTTTTCAATGCCATTAACTCTGACTATTGAGAGAGAGTGTGATAACACCTTGCCACAGCTAATTACCCACAATATTTCAGCGCCTTTCTTCATCATGAAAGATTATCATCTTCCATCTCTGTGAAAACCGCATTCAAATGTGATGCGTCAAGAGGATTCAGGTCTTCTGGGACATGAAGCTGTGTCGTGTGAGCGGTTAGCGATATTTCGAAGGAATGCAGTGCCTTAATTTTCAAGGATCACGGCATCCCAGAAGAACTCGCACAACAATGTCATATTCCAGAAGACATGAATCCTTTGAAACAAAGCTGTGAGAACTGCAAACCTAACAAGATGTGTCAAGTTGCAACACCATTTCCTCAGTAGGTAAGTAACAGTTAGTATTTATACAGCTAGGATCCAGTATATCTGTATAACACATTACCCATTATTAGTATGTTTCTGTCATCCAGAGACATTTGGGACTGTCCATATCTAGAGTGAGGCTTCAGCCCTGTTGTAGCTTGCTTATTCCATGTATGATTTTCCAAGTTGAAACACCACACATCATTGGAACTGCAACAAACATGTTGGGTTTGTTCACCTGATACAGTAAATCATTCTTTTCATTGAACTTGTGTTTCCTTTCCAGAACATGAAAGTCAAGTGTCAGTGATGTTTTGCTTCAGTTTCATTGAAATTCATGACCGTCTTTCTATATCACCCATGTGTATACATATATAAATCAGTTACTGCAACCACAAACAGTATCAATTATTACTTTTTAGTCAAAATATGTAATAATTTATGTTTATAATATCTGCCTCCATGTGACAGTATACTTTGAATTTATCCAAATTTTGACCAATTACAATTTCTGTAAACCTAAACATGTATGACATTTCACCACACACTGCCCATACAAATACAGTAGCCATTTTAAACTGCTTGCTTATTTAAAGTAAGTTATTCACAGTATACCTTTTTGGGCGAAGGGTCCCGCAGCAGATGCTACGCACGCACCGCAGCCTAAAGGCTTCTTGTGCAACCCTGTGATGAAGATGATCAGTTTTGTTTTTCATTTTTCCAAGTAATGGAGCACCAGTGGAATGAAACTGACGGGAAAACTGACGTACTCAGGGAACAACCTATCCCAGTGCCACTTTGTCCACCACAAATCCCACATGGACTGGCCTCAGGACGAACCTGGGCCTCCACGGTGAGAGGCCGGCGCGTAACCGCCTCAGCCATGGCACGGCCCCCACAGTATACCTTATTTTCAAGGACAAAATTTTGTTTACCCCTTTAAAGCTTAGTGGTCACTATATGTATCACCAGGTTTAACACTAAGAAGTTTGTCTTCTGCCCACACAGTGCATTTAAATGTTTCATATGACTGTTACAATAAACAAACAGTATTTCCCTTTATAGCATTCACTGATTTGTCTTTCCAATGGAAATACACTGTGTTCTCTGTGAGATATTAACTGAATCTTTATGTATAATAAAGATTCAGATCACAGAGTGCCATGTCTGAGACAGGTAGTCGCTGGCTTCTCACAAGGGATATCTGCGTTGAATCCCAGGTCAGTCCATGACAGATTTGTGCTGGACAAAGTGACACCGGGACAGGTTTTTCTCTGAGTACTTTGTTTTCTCCTGTGAGTTTCTTTCCACCAATGCTCCATACTCATCTTCATCTGCATGTTGCAATTAAAAGATGGACAAGTGGGCGAAACCTGGGAACTTTGAAAAAGCAACTCTCTTTCGATAACTTCGAGGCATTGGCTCGAAAAGTACTTTCACTGTTCTCAGTCTTTAAAGGGTTAACATAAAGCCCATGACGTGGTACCTTTTGATGAATTATATTTCACAATGAAAATATCAATAATGCAGAGAAATTGTTCACCTTCCATATTGTCCTCCTAAAGCATTAGTATTCTGAAGTCCACCAAATACAACCATCAAATCTCCCTGAACTGTGACTGAGTGACCAGCCATAGCAGGAGGAGAAGTAGGTGTGTAGATGCATGTCCATCTATTGGACACAATTCCATACATATGAAGCTCGTTAAATAACCTCCATGCCTGAAAATGTAAGATAACTGGATATTGTAACAATTTCTGATATCACCTGCAGTGAAATTGTTCTGTAACATATTCTGTACCTGATGCAGTGGATAGGGTGAGGGATGTGTCCAACCACCGAACAATATTAGTGCTTCTTTATAGCATACAATAGAAGCACATGCCTTTGGTGAAGGATAAGTTCCCATCGTGAGTGGTCTGATCCACTGCCTTTTGTTGAGGTCAAACCGCCACAAATCATTGAAAGTAGTACTAGTAGAAGTGCAACCTCCAAACACATACATAGAATTCTCTGTAACAAATTTGTAAAGCATCATATTTAGTTTTACATATATATATACGTACAATTTAAATTCCGTGAATTTGTAACAACAATACTACTTACCATACCGGCATGCTGAATGCGAATACCGTTTGGTGATAGATGGAGCCTTTTCAGCTGGGGTTATGTTCTCCCACCTGATACTGAAGTCTGATATAGCACGGTTCAAGTTTTTCTGTACATGGCGAATGACGTCTGTGAGGGTAACCGTAAAAGAACACTATTAATTACAATGCATTAAATTTAAACTCAAAACCATCAATACATTACATTACTACTTACTTTTGACACTTCGATGCCACCTTCTGCATACCAGTGAACATTCTAGCAAATCCTTGTATGGAGAAACTAGGCTGAGAATATATTCGAGCACTTCGTCGGGTAGGTCATCTATTGTGCTTTCAAATCTGATGAAGGATCCAGCGGGGGTATGTGAGTTCATGTCGGCTTGATTCAAATAGTTCTACCTTGCGTTTCAAGCTGTACCATAACCCTTTACACCACCATTTTTCCAAACATCGCAATTCCTGACACCTAGAGGAAAATAGCACAACTAAAAGATTACTGCTAAATCAGAATGTGGATCTTTGCCGCGGTATTTTGATTTTGTGTTTGGTTTTTCCGCGACATGGTGTTTCGTATTAATACTTCTTCGAAAACCGCCTTATATAACAGCTGAAGTAAGTGCTTTCCATACTTAGAGAACGTGTCGTGTATTAAATAAAAGGCAGCACAGAGAGAGCTGACGAATCAAGATCCAGCAGTGATTTGCACTCTGCCACATGACAAATGTAGTCTGCAGTGCATGAAGATCTCAGTTTTTTGTTTGTGTGATATACACAGAGCCTGAAGATACATGCAGGCCTGTAGTTGACTTACGGTCTAAGCAGTTTTCAAAGCTGTCCATAATGTCCCTTGGAACTCAACTGAAACCAGTTGTTACCAGCTTCTCAAACTTGAGAACTTTCATACCATTAAGGAATGTACCGTTGTCAGTACCTCAAAAGGTACGTTTATCGGCGTGAGTGTACAATATAGTCAACTTATTTAGTATACAGTGCCACGTTTATTAAAGTGTAACTAGTTTTATGGCTTGTAAAGTTCCACATGAATGACGTGCTCTTAACATCCGATGTTTTAGGTTACTGTGCTCTCGGTGACTATAGGTGTTGCATTAATTGGACTCCTGGCTCGATATCTACGGCGCCGGAGAAGAGCTGTAAATGCAGGAATATTTAGAAGAGATGGGAAACGAAGTGCAGTATCATCTCAGGGTCCAAGAAGCCCAAATGGAGGTTAGCATACATTTCATATTGCATTGGTCATCATGGTAGACATGCATATATACATACATGCATACATACATACATAAATATACATTCTGTGGAAACCAAATTTTAGTCAAAGTGACAACAGAATGTGGAATAAGTCATAAGAATACAAAATATACAGAACTAATACAGTACAAAAGGATTGTAAGGATTGTGCATAAATATTCAGATGTCACATTAATTCATTGTATGCACCAGCTACTAGGTTACGCATTATTTTCAAACATTATATTCATCAACAGAACAAAAGGAATGTGTATTTACATATCTTCTTAATGCTACTTCAAATTGTGCCTTTTCACTAATAAGATTTCTGAGTCTGCATGCTAAACTGTTAAACATTTTGATGCCAGCATAGTATGTACTCTGCTGAAAACAGGAATGTTTGGCAACTGGTCTGTGATGATGGTCTTATTTCTTGTATTAACAATGTGTACAGCTGACTTTGTTTGAAATTTACTTTGTATATTTAACAAACTTCCAGTGTTGATTTGTGAACTGACTAATATCATGATTCAAAGACTGGACACTGCTAATACACTAAATTGAACTGAAGATTTGGATTTTTGACTAATATCAAATGCCACATGGTCCATGAGTATGCAGTGTTGTGTTCAGTGAAATTATGGGTTTCATTTATGCCATTTTCCTTGAATCATATAGGTTATGTTATTCAAGGATGCTTGAATCTTGAATTTTGCCATGTTAATTGGACGTAGGCCCACACTTTACATCCCTCACTGTACACAGCATCTCTTTTATCCTTGCCCCAGGCTTGGCAGCTGTCAAGGGATGTTCTGACAGGTGAAATTTTTAAATGAAATAAAGTTGCTCTGCTTGAGGAAGTGACAAAAGAAAGAGCGTATATAACCACATCCCTTAAGTAGTATGTTCTGTTTCTCAGAATTTGTTGTCAGCTAGTGAAGGAGACAGTTCTTCTGGTTTTGCTGTAGATGTCTTGCATGCTCCAAATTTAACTACAGTCTTATTTTTAAATTTTGATTGCAAATTGTATAATTAACTCTGTTTTTTGTTCATATTTCTTGTGTGAGTAAAATTAATTCTTCAATTTGAAGTGAGAACAACTTACCCTTTAAATTCTTTGTTAGCACTGAAATAGAAGAAAGAAAATGTAATATGTGTAATATAATTGGTATTCATTTTATTTGAGAAACTGCTACCTTCAGTGCCATGTGGTACGCATTGTCTGTGTACTCTTTTAATAACTTTGCTTTTGTATTAAGACAACTTGATATAAAGTTATCCTTCAGGGCAGTTCTCAGTTGCATTTAGCATAATTGTTAACATGAATGTAGGAAGGAATGATACATTTAAGTTTTGTATGAGAAACTTGAATTGATCATCATCATCATCATCATCACCACCACCATTTTACCAGTAATGTTACTACTGCTACTACTTTAGTAGTAATGATGATGGTGGTAGTAGTAGTTTATTTATTTATTTGTTATCATAAATTATAGAGATCCTTAATAGGTAACAAACCATTGGAAGTAGAATTTGTCATTATAACAACATATAATGGTTCTATATAAAGATAAATATAGAACTAGTCATTGTGTACATAAGGATGGGATCTCATAAAACTTTTCACATATTGTTTCATAAAATAAACAAATTCAATATACAAACAGAACAATGTCAGCATTACAAAAATTGAAAGAATCAAAAATCACATCAGTTTTCTTAATAGAACAAAGTGTACATTACAACAAATTTAGAAAATCCACAGCAGCCTTAATAATGCTATAATTTAAATAAAATAAGCAACAGAAATTTATTTTATATAAAATTCGTCATATATATTAAAACATATATACAATACTGGTGCGAAAGAAGATTGATCAGCAAATTGTACATGGAACAGAGTGTCAAAATACGACTGGACCAAGGGGAGATGAGGAGTGTGAAGATTGGAAGAGGAGTAGACGAGGTTGCTGTTTGTCGCCCATTCTGTTCAACTTATACAGCGAGTACCTTACCAAGGAAGCTCTTGAAGGGTTTGGAGACTTCAAAATAGGAGGACAAGTAATTGGAACTGTGAAATATGCAGATGACCTTGTGCTACTGGCTAAGGAAGAAAAGTTGCTACAGGGCGTGGTTGATAGACTAAGTGAAATTGGAAGACGCTATGGAATGGAAATGAATGTGGGAAAAACTAAGGTAATGAGAATCTCAAGGCAACCAGCCTCATTGAAAGTTATGATAGATCAAAATCAACTGGAGAATGTGGAATATTTCAATTATTTGGGTAGCATGATAACAAATGATGCAAGGTGTACACTTGAAATTAAATCCAGAATTGCCATGGCTAAAGCATCATTCAACAAGAAGAAGACTTTTCACCAGCAAACTGGAATTAAATTTAAGTAAGAAACTAGTAAAGTGCTACATTTGGAGCATAGCTTTGTATGGTGCTGAAACGTGGACACTTCGGGAAATAGATCAGAAGTATCTGGAAAGTTTTGAAATGTGGTGTTGGAGAAGAATGGAGAAGATCAGTTGGACCGATCGTGTGAGAAATGAAGAAGTATTACACAGAGTCAAAGAGGAGAGGAATATCCTACATACAATCAAAAGAAGAAAGGCTAACTGGATTGGTCACATCTTGTGCAGAAACTGCCTTCTGAAACACGTGATTGAAGGAAAGTTAGAAGGAAGGATAGAAATGACGGGAAGACGAGGGAGAAGACGTAAGCAGCTACTGAATGACCTTAAGGAAAAAAGAAGATACTGGAAATTGAAAGAGGAAGCACTAGATCGCACCCTATGGAGATCTTGCTTTGGAAGAGGCTACGGACCTGTCGTAAGACAGACTACAGAATGAATGAATCTACAATATCTTAGACGAAATTCATATAACACAGAGTAAGTCTAATAACAGCTCATTCATTCATTCTGTAGTCTGTCTTATGACAGGTCCGTAGCCTCTTCCAAAGTGAGTTCTCCACAGGGTGCGATCTGGTGCTTCCTCTTTCAATTTCCAGTATCTTCTCTTTTCCTTAAGGTCATCCAGTAGCTGCTTACGTCTTCTCCCTCGTCTTCCCGTCATTTCTATCCTTCCCTCTAACTTTCCTTCAATCACATGTTTCAGAAGGCAGTTTCTACACAAGATGTGACCAATCCAGTTAGCCTTTCTTCTTTTTATTATATGTAGAATGTTCCTCTCCTTGACTCTGTGTAATACTTCTTCATTTCTCACACGATCGGTCCAACTGATCTTCTCCATTCTTCTACAGCACCACATTTCAAAACTTTCCAGATACTTCTGATCTACTTTCTGAAGTGTCCACGTTTCAGCACCACACAAAGCTATGCTCCAAATGTAGCACTTTACTAGTTTCTTCCTTAAATTTAAGTCCAGTTTGCTGGTGAAAAGTCTTCTTCTTGTTGAATGCTGCTTTTGCCATGGAAATTCTGGATTTAATTTCACGTGTACTCCTTGCATCGTTTGTTATCATGCTACCCAAATAACTGGAATATTCCACATTCTCCAGCAACAGTTCATTATGTACAAATTAATTTTCTTATTCGTCTAATGTATAAAATGAATGTTGATGAAGAAAACCTTTCAGAGATGATTTAAATTGTTTGATATTGTGAGATAGATCCTTTATTTGACAAGGAAGCCTCTTATATACCTTAATGCCATAATAGTAAGGTCCATTCTGATAAATAGATAAATGTGACAAGGGTTGACAGAGGTTGGAGTTATTCCTAGTAGTAGTAGTATAGCAGCAGTAGCAGTGCTATTTAATGCTGGGGCTAACTGCCTCCATAGAGAAGAGTCCTTCTTGAGAAGCTAAGAGGTCCTCAGCTAGTCAAGAAACTTCCTGCATTTCATGGAACCCGAAAGTTCATTACCACATTCACAAGAGCCCACCACCTGTCCCTATCCGTAGCCAGATCAATCCAGTCCATGCCCCTCTATTGCACATCTTGAAGATCCTTTTTAATATTATCCTCCCAGCAATGCCTAGTTCTTACAATTGGTTTCTTTCCCTCAGGTTTCTCCACGAAAACCCTGTATGCACCTCTTCTCTCCCCTGTACATGCCATATGCCCTGCCCACCTCATTCTCCTTGATTTGATCGCCCGAACAATATTTGGTGAAGAATGTAATCATAAAGCTCCTCATTATGCAGTCTGCTCCACTCCCCTGTTACTTCAGCCCTCTTAGGCCCACGTTTCTTTCTCACCACCCTATTCTCAAAGACCCTCAGCTTATGTTCCTCCCTCAGTTGAGAGAAAAAGTTATTTAGTGCTCAGACGCTTGGAGGAATTGAATTCACCTTCTAGCATCCCAGTATAATCCCACAGTTGATAGAGTATTTCCAGGATTTCGAACTGTGCAATTTGGAAGGCGATCTTGATTCGTTTTTGGGTTAAATTCTTTGCACAAGACGCACACTGGCGACGGATCAAGCGACACGTAATATAATAAGTAACAATATAAGTTGTGTTGGTAGCCATTTTTAGGCGCGTTCGCAAAATTGCGAAAAGCGACTATTGGCTTCATCATGTCTGTCTGTCTGTCCGTCTTTCATCGTGGAACAACTCGGCTCCCACTGAACGGATTTGCATGAAATTTGATATTTATGTATTTTTCGAAAATCTGTTGAGACAAGTCAAGTTTCATTACAATATGACAAGAATAACGGGCACTTAACATGAAGATCTATGAACATTTATGATAATATTTCGCTGAATTCTTCTTAGAATGAGAAATGTTTCAGACAAAAGTTGTAGAGAAAAGCAAAACACACATTTTATGTTCAATACCTTTTTTCCCAAAAATCGTGTCGTTTATGAGATAATGTGGAAAGTGCTGTGGAGCCGGAGAGGCCACAGATGACAATATAACACAGCGCATGCGCTTTGCATGCTCGATAACTAAGGCTACACACACACACTCACAATATGTAATACTTATTGTTTTTCCACAGCAACAATGGTTGCACGAACGCGCCTCATTGTTACGTTATACGTACATTGGCTGTCTTGTTTACTTCAAGTTTTGTTAGAACTGAAAAAGTAATAATAATTTTTATTTCATGTGCACGATATGAGAGTTTAGTTTGCCATCTGGCGTAACTGTAAGAAATCCCTCAGTTTTTTAAGAAAGGGAATCCGTGAAGACAGGAAATTGTGTGAGAAACTGAAATGTACCGCTGCTTGCACAATGACGATAATAGATGGCAGGGCAGTGTGTATGTGCTTCATTATTTGTTGATCATATGTAACGTCTGTTTTTGTGGACTTTAAATTTGGCTTCTGTTGTGCAAATATTATTTACATTTCAACGAGAAATGTGGGATGTTTCAGTGTTCACGTTTGTCACGTTAGGACGGGTAAGGCGTGACCTAACAAGCATGAAAGTGAAGTGATACCAGAGCGCATGCGTGACAAGTCGTTCTACCGCAAAATATAAAAGAATCTATAAAAGGATATGTCAACCAACAACTGCACAAATTAAGTTTTACACTTCACAATTGCCCTACATATGTTTCGGTCACAAAGTGACCATCATCAGGGGCTTCGTACGCACGTATGTGCACTTCACTTCACGTAGTCCATTGTTTATTAAGTTATGCAATGGACTACGTGAAGTGAAGTGCACATACGTGCGTACGAAGCCCCTGATGAAGGTCACTTTGTGACCGAAACATATGTAGGGCAATTGTAAAGTGTAAAACTTAATTTGTGCAGTTGTTGGTTGACATATCCTTTTATATATTACCATAATGCACGGTGAACAAAAAGTCAAGTTGATAAAAGAATCTATTAATTGGGATGGAAAAGTGTCCGCTTTACATAAATTTTGAATGTTTAATATTTGTGTTGTTTTCATGTCAGCCGAGTATATTGTGTGAAAACAACACAGACTGATAACAACAAAACCTCGAGTTCTCTGTGTGTTTTGTTGAGGTCAACATGTCACCAAATGTATTTATTTTCCCAACGTATAGATCGCAACGCTTTAATACAAATCATTTGCACATTTTTATCTGATTTAGTAAGCTGTCAGGAGTCGTAATTTTATGTGTTGCTGGAAGTAATTGTGTGCGGTGTTGAGTACTTCACGTAATTGTGTGCGGTGTTGAGTACTTCACGTAATTGTGTGCGGTTTAGTCTTCACGTAATTGTGTGCGGTGTTGAGTACTTCACGTAATTGTGTGCGGTGTTGAGTACTTCACGTAATTGTGTGCGGTGTTGAGTACTTCACGCATTTGACAGTGCCGCATAGCACTGATAATAGCAGTTTGCGATATTGATGAGCTTCAGGACGGTACAAATGTGAAGTTCACCCTAGAACAGGCCATGAATGCCCAGAGGGGAGTAGAGGTATAGCTCTACTCTTTCTTTAACCTCGTCGCTACATGGAAATGGGTGGTCAACGCCACGCCCCGGCCGCTTTACCCCCCGGGAAAGAGACCGGCACCCATCGTACAGGAGGCTCGGTGGACCCCAGAGCCCGTCTGGACGTCTGCGGAAAATCTCGCTGCCACCGGGATTCGATCCCCGGACCGTTCAGCTCGTAGCGAGTCGCTGTACCGACTGAGCTATGCCTCATAACAGTAAAAGGAAGTAAAGAGAATGTGTTGTTAATGTTTACTGATGTAAACGTAACGCCACTGAAATGGCCGCGGTTAAAGAAATGTCAAAGATTACACTGGCAGAGAGATTTGGTGATCAGTGACGTAGAAACGGAAGGCAGTATTTGGTGAACAGTAACCTAGAAACGGAAGGCAGTATTTGGTGAACAGTAACCTAGAAACGGAAGGCAGTATTTGGTGAACAGTAACCTAGAAACGGAAGGCAGTATTTGGTGAACAGTAACCTAGAAACGGAAGGCAGTATTTGGTGAACAGTGACGTAGAAACGGAAGGCAGTATTTGGTGAACAGTAACCTAGAAACGGAAGGCAGTATTTGGTGAACAGTAACCTAGAAACGGAAGGCAGTATTTGGTGAACAGTAACCTAGAAACGGAAGGCAGTATTTTCTTCACATCAGTAGGACCAAGCATACATAGGCCAAAACGGTGGGTGTGGAACTTGGTCTGTCACATTAACGTCTTATCGACTAGTAGTAACTGTATGTCACAACATTAAGCGACTGCACGGTGTGTTTGTGCGTTTCGTATGGTTCAGGCGAAATTCAGTAAATAAGATCTGCACACAATCCTGCTGCAGACTTTTGAGTTTCGTGAAAGTCAGCTTGGGCGTAAATTAAATTACATTTACACGTGTACCGTGAAACCGTACGATATTTTGAAGTAAAGAACGCCTTGCTGCTGTCTGTGTACTCCGCTGCGGAGCGCACGATGTGCAGGCTGCTTGTGGCGGAGTCTGAACGCTTCAAGCGTGATACAGTGTGCACGAGTGACGTAACGTGTCTGCTGTCCGAACCGGTGAAGTGCCGCTGCTCGGAGCGAGCGCCTTACAGCAGCGTTTCGCAAACTGCTTTGGTCACGGAACGCTTTTTAACGCAGTAAATATTTAGGGAACACACACCGGCGTGTCTTGTAGCCCGCCATTTATCAAATAAAAGTCAGGGCAACGAGATCTGTTAGCAACCAAATGAAAGGTTCTTATAAAAATTATTATATGAACAGTATCTTGAAGTGTGATCAGATTTAATAACAAATCTGTGATTATTTTGGTTTCTCCATTTTTGCACGTAACACCTGTTCACATCACGCGGAATATAGTTTGAGAAACGCTGCCTTAAAGAACGCTGCCTTTCAGCAGACTTTTTTCCTAATTATCTAGCACAGACGAACTAGTAGGCCAGTCTGTCCTAACCACCTGCCCGCCACTGTGATATCCATATGTTACACAGCTGTGATCAGTGCGACACACACACACACACACACACACGATGTTCTGGTAGTGTGACGCGTTATAAAAACACTTGGACGTCTCTGATGTACACTTGAGCATTCAGTGCAGCAGGGAGATTTCCTTCTCGTGAGTTCATTTTCTGATATTTTGACACTCAAATTGGAGTTTATTTCGTGCTATTTGCCTCAGATATCTTGAGCCAAACGGGAGGCGGACGTCGCAGTGCCAGTCCGGGAGTGCGGAGTCTCCATCGGCAAGGGTCTGTGCTGTCCAGCGATCGCCTGTCTGCCGCCTCCGGTGCGGGCGGACTTGTTCCGCTCGGCATGATTGCCACAGGAGAACCCGGGACCCCACGGCTCACTCCACAGCAGCTCGGCGTCATGGGTGAGTGATTGCGGCTGACCTGATGTGTTGGCGTGTAGCTTGTCCTTAATCGTCTGACCGAGCATGCAGAAATACGGGCTTCGTAACGGAAGGCGTCATCATTTCGATTGGCTCTTTAGCTACTTTCTGTGATGTCTGTCATATAAGCAGGGCATTGGGTTAGAAAAAATGCTTTTTATAAGCAGAAAGTGTTCATTTTCAGCACTTGTCCAAAGTGTTATGGAAAAATGTCGCCGAAAGTTTTATATAAGCAATTCCTGACAGCTTGCTTCACGTTCGCGTCTGTTACAAATAGCTTGCCAGCCAGATGCCTCTCAAGGGATCGAAAGACATAAATGTCACTGGGCCCCATAGGCCTGCTCTACGGCTAGCAGGTTATGGACCGTCCTCCGTACGGTTAGATCTCGTGCGCAGTACCACGGCATGTGCATGCTGTGTGTGTCATAGAGCTGTCTTGCGCTGGGAGACTATAAGAGAGACGCAACTTTATGGCCAGGCCATGAGATGAACGTGATGCTTCAAAATATTAATGCACGAGGCACTGTCCCGTTTCTCAACGCAGTAAGGAGACGACGTCTGAATTATCACGGTGTCAAGGTCACGTGACGACCGCGTTAAATTGTTTGAGGCCTGCCTAACTGAACACCAAATGTAGACACCGAAGTCTGTAAGAGCAAGCAGTGTAAGTGCACATCCACAGTTTATTTAGCTCACTGCTTCATGTTTCGACCAAGCTTGGTCATCATCAGGAAGTTCATGTATTTTTAAAGTCAGTTACTAAAGTTAACGTAAGAATTACGTACTGCAGTGTAGTGCAGGCTGCAGGCTGCAGCAAGAAATGCTAATGTAATCGTAATCGTAAGACTTCACGGCCAAGTTCTGTGTGCAGCAGACAGCGATTGCAACAGAATGCTGTGTATTTTAACGTAGGATTAGACGTACACAATGCTGACGTCACAAGTATGGATTGTTGTGTTGACGGGCCTTTGAACGTACAGCAGCACGTACAATGACAACATCGTTAGTACAGTTTAGTGTTCCCCTCTTTAAAGTAAATGAACTCGATGGTGACCAAGTTTGATCGGAACATGTAGCAGTGAGGTACATAAATGTGGTTGTAACCATCATAGGACTGTGTACTTAGTACGTCATGGTTTAGTGTTGGCTGAATGAACATGTACATGGTTAGTGTTGGCTGAATGAACATGTACATGGTTTAGTGTTGGCTGAATGAACATGTACATGGTTAGTGTTGGCTGAATGAACATGTACATGGTTAGTGTTGGCTGAATGAACATGTACATGGTTAGTGATTTGTAATTTTAAAGTTATTTACTCCGTGCATTTTGAACCAATATTTTCGTCCAGTCTACCAACCAAACGCACCCACAATATGTATGACACCACAGTCACTTCACGTCGACATGTTTCGGCATGATAATGCCATCTTCAGGCAGTACATACCAAGCTTAAAACCATTTATAGTAAAATGGATTACATCTATGAAAGTCATAACCGTCGATCATAATAATAAAATTAATTAATACATTTAATGCCAGTTTTTATATGGATAAAATATGTGAATTGTCTATTGTATTATGGACATGTATGTATAAGTCTATTGTATTATGTACATGTATGTATAAGTCTATTGCATTATGGACATGTATGTATAAGTCTATTGTATTATGGACATGTATGTATAAGTCTATTGTATTATGGACATGTATGTATAAGTCTATTGTATTATGGACATGTATGTATAAGTCTATTGTATTATGGACATGTATGTATAAGTCTATTGTATTATGGACATGTATGTATAAGTCTATTGTATTATGTACATGTATGTATAAGTATGTACATGTATGTATAAGTCTGTTGTAAAATATTTAAATACAAAGTATACAAAGCATATAAATACAATTACAGACAATGTTCTTCTAAGTCGTGGCAGTGTGTGTCCAAAGATGTGCTGTAGTGCTCGGTGCAGTGCGGACCGTGTCTGTACGACGTGCGGTGTGCTGTGCACAAGATTAACACTTTCAGGTGTCAGATACGTTTGTCGCCAGTTATTACACCTGTAACTAATGACGACAAACCAGTCGCCTCGAGAACATTTCGCAGATTAACCGCCGAGGTCCCCCCTCGTCATTGAAGACAACCGGGTTGTCCAGTTCGTAATTGCTGTGATTAACGGCGACCTTCACAATGGAACGACAGTTGTAATTTTCAGAGCCAGTTCTACTCATATATACAGGGTGTTTCTAAAGTGCTTGGACAAATTTCAGCAGTGAATACCCCACACCGAAACAAGAAAGTTCATATCAATATATGTCCGCAAACAGTTGTCGAGGTACAGCCCCCACGTCCGCCCGACATCAATGATTTACATTTTTATCTGTGGGTGCACTCAAACACCCCCCAGTGTATTCAGCCGCAAGTGCAAATAAAGAGACACTTCACCACCACAGTTTTGTTGCCTGTCAAACATTCACAAGCGCCCAGAGACCTTTGAGAGGGCGCGACGGTCCGTTGCGTGCCTTGATTCAAGCGGAGGACATTTTGAGCATTTGTTGTGAGTTGTGGTTTGATAAACAGTAAGAACTGAACGGTTGTTAAATGGGGAACGTGTATTGTAAATACAGTGAAACCTGTCTTTGTTGGCCACCTTTGGTTCCATTCAAAGCCGCCCAAATTACACAGGTGGCCAACTTATAGAAACTTGCGGATTCAAAGTATTTCTGTGTCAATATGGTACACATACATTAACTGCATGAAACAGAAACATTAATCTGTGTATTAAACACATTATTGTATAACATTATGTTATTTGAAATTCAGCAACAGTAATTTCATTCATTTGGCGAAAAATATTCATTGATTTTTGGTTGTCTTGTCGACATCTTAGCTGCTCCTCACTGCCACTGAATGCTGTTGTATAGACAAAAAAGGTCACTTATGAACTGAGGTTGGTGGGCTGAGGAATACGCAATTGATTGAGACACACACTGGAGGGCTTCCTTATGTCGGTAATGGCCTGTTGTGATTTGTATTCACTGCGTCACTGTTATCGTCACTGTCACTATTTGCACAATGTGAGTCTTGTTTCTGTTCTTCCATTTCCTTGAAAATATCTTCCAGAACTTCATCTGGGGTGGAGGGCACTTCTTCGTGTACAGTGACGTCGGTGTCATCACCTTCAATCTCATCGACTGACGCCATGTCCTTCTGAACATCGAACAGAAGACAGCTTGTCGCTTGGCTTAGCCCTGTATCTTCCTCACAATCTTCATTTCTTTCCTGGTGGTTATTAAATCCCGCTCGTCGGAAGCACTTCACCATTGTTTCCCTTGAAATCTGTTCCCAAGCACTACTTAACCATCGAACTGCATGTAACACTAATACTGATTTGTTATTGTGATTGTGACAATGTACTGTAACATTTGCTGGCGATATCGCGATTTTACAGCTCGTATGATTTTCTGGTCCAAAGGTTGAACTTCAGATGTTAGATTTGGTGGAAGGAATTTCACCATTACGTTGCTCGTCGCTTTTGTCACAGTGACTGTTTGCGTTGTCAACAAGCAGCAAGACTTTACAAGTTTGCTTTCTCATCACACGATTTAGATCTTCAAGCCATTCTTAAAAAATTGTCTGGGTCATCCATGCTTTATTATGCGAACGCCAGTCAAGTGGGAGATGCTTGGTGTCTGTCTGTCTGTCCGTTGTTCTTTGAATGCACGAGGAAGTGCAGCATTACCGATGGCTACAGGCTGTAACTTTTCACCAATGGCACTACAACAGAAAAGACACTTGGATAGTGCTATAACGTCGTTGCCCGCTCTCACACCGAGGGCCCCCAACCGACCGGTATAGTTTTGACGCCCTGCACAACCCTCCCGGAGTACCGGGCTCTCTCCTTGTCAAGCCGCACTCGGGATGAGAGCTGTGCACAGCGTTGGTAGAACTGCAACCACACACGAGTTCTTATTGTTACTATCGATATTGTTGATACTGTGATCTAGCTCCGTGGGCAAGCTAGCTGTGTCTGGGTGAAGGTATCTGCTACTGGTTTTAACCCTCTCCGGGACTTGGGATTAGGAAGGGAGAAAGGGCGCTCGCAACTGTCCAAAGACGTACCTAAATACTGATTTACGCCCTGAAACAGCTGAGAACCTTTAAACTACCTTTTGTTTACAACCGCCATGTAATGGAAATAAGTTCTGAACTGAAACTAACCAACCAACCACCCAATTAACACATAATTACTGCCATTGTCAATATTGCCCTGCGTACCCGACCCTACAATGAACGTTACGATTTCCTCAGTGCGATCCCTATGTCGGCTCTTCCACTCTCCAGACAACATAAATGTCTGCTCACTCGATGGGAACCCGCCGCTGGATGCGAACGCCCAGGGCAGTCACAAGCTGTCCTGCAGGCATGTCAGTCGGCCTTCTCATCTGCACAATTCGGCTCCACGCCGCCACCTCAGTTCGTGAATCTCACCAAGAGCCCACATCGCAGTCGTTGCCCATCTCAACTCACTCTCACACTGTTCTTACCAGAATCCCCTCAAAAACGTCATGCATGCTTTTCTTTCTACAATACCAGGTCATCACTCCACCTCCCCTAGCTGCCGGGTGAATAAAATGTCCGCTTTTACGGGCCGATGACCTGAGGGGTGCATGACACTACAGATTGTTTCCCACCTTTACATATTTCCCCTTTCTGAATCAAGTTTTTTCTTGGTATTTGTTGATAAAACAATCCTGTATCATCTGCATTAAATTTATTTGACGGTGGGTATTCATTCATTACCTGGTGCAGTTTTGATTTCCAGTCTCCAACCGCTGCCATGTCTACTGCTGCTGATTCACCAGATAGCAATCTCAAGTTAATGTTGTGTCTTGTCCTGAACGATGCAAGCCATCCATTGCTTGCCTGAACATTTTCAACATGTAGCCTGTGTGCAATTTCCCTGGCTTTTGCTTAAAGCATTGGTCCAGTAACCGGACAAACTGTAGTGTCACAGCGTTAACACTGGTCCAGTAACCGGACAAACTGTAGTGTCACAGCGTTAACATTGGTCCAGTAACCGGACAAACTGTAGTGTCACAGCGTTAACACTGGTCCAATAACCGGACAAACTGTAGTGTCACAGCGTTAACATTGGTCCAGTAACATTTGTCCAGTAACCGGACTAACTGTAGTGTCACAGCGTTAACATTGGTCCAGTAACATTTGTCCAGTAACCGGACCAACTGTAGTGTCACAGCACTAACATTGGTCCAGTAACATTTGTCCAGTAACCGGACCAACTGTAGTGTCTCAGCATTAACATTGGTCCAGTAACATTTGTCCAGTAACCGGACCAACTTTAGTGTCACAGCGTTAACATTGGTCCAGTAACCGGACCAAGTGTAGTGTCACAGCGTTAACATTGGTCCAGTAACATTTGTCCAGTAACCGGACCAACTGTAGTGTCACAGCGTTAACATTGGTCCAGTAACATTTGTCCAGTAACCGGACCAAGTGTAGTGTCACAGCGTTAACATTGTCATTATCTGTTCTTCGTAGTTTTCGTTGCCTGTCACTACTGCAGTTTTCTTCCCAAGCCTTCAGTACTGTGCCCCTGTTCTGTTTGTTGCCAGCACTGCAGTTCGCAACACCAAACTGCACAGCAATTCTTCGCTCACTAACACCTCTATCAATTAAGTCTAGCACTTCATTTTTCTTCTCCATATTCAACTCGTTTAACCTTTTTCGCTTAGAGCCCATGTTACGTTTCACAAGTTTTTAAATGTCACTCAGTAACCACCGCCTGACACCACTAAAACCGACCCGTGCACCGTCACTTGTGACCTCACAATGTGCTAGGATCGGCCTGTGTCCAGTGTGACACAAGCAGTATAAAATCCTTAGGTCGGCCAACATACGGAGGTTGAACTTACACATAAAGCATAGCACTAAACGTGAAACTGTGGCCAAGATTCAAGATATGCGGGTGGCCAGGTTGTGGAGTAACGACCATATATAATATCATAGGAATTTGTCGGTTCCGTAAAAGTGTGGCCGACTTACAAGGGTGGCCAACTTCACAGCTTTTACTGTATATTATGTTAGTTGTAAGTAAGATATTACACAATTAAGGCATTCATTGCTGAATGTAATCTTTCAATTCAACCAAAAACCACTGATGCCCGGACATGTGTTTCTATGAACTTTTTTCCTTGTTTTGATGTGAAGAACTCACTCTTGAAGTTTGTCCAAGCCTTGTAGATACATCCTGTATATATATATATATATATATAGCCCTCGTATTCGGTTCGCTGTGCATTGCGGTTCGTGGTTTAGTTGCTGCTGTGGCCCGACTTCAGACGGTCGGCAGTGTGTCTCCTGCCGTCACGTCGCTGTGTTTTGCTCTCTGACGTTCGTGATTCATGTCCAGTGCGACTTGTTAACAAGGTCAGCTTGACGAGAGGCATTTTGAAACTGGCTGCAGTGTTGGCATCAACCGGATGTTGCAGTAACACACTTATGTCTGCTGCTGCTGGTTTCCACGAAGCCATCAGTATTGAGACGCTGTTACGCGGGTAGCAATCGGTAGGCGTGATGACAGCCAATAGGGTAGAACCAGGGTGAGAGAGGGGTGAAGATGGGAACGAAACGTTGTCCCGAAACGTCGGTAAACAATTACCACACGACGCCGCGTAATATTCCACATCATGGCGGAAGCCTGAAATCAAGAGACGCTGTCAGTCTGTGAGCTGATGAAGACATTCAGTTGCTGTGGAACCCGTAAGGTCAGCACCGTGCTGACAAAGGTCAGCCACAGGGTCACACGTTGAGCGGCAGCAGTGCAGTTCGTACAGGGCATTATTGTACCTGACAGATGTCGCTAGTCACTGACCGGCGGCTCCCTTATAAAACTTCGACGTGCAATGAACGACGCGTTTGTTAGATGTGACGCCCGACAGCGAGCCGAAGGAAGCATTTCAGCGCCTTCTTTACATATGATGAGAAAGCCCTAATACTGACTGCAGTACGTCGGACTAAAACGCGTAGACCCCGCATCACGGCCAACAGAAATAGCGGCTAGCAGTCTGCAGTCACGCGATCCGGTCTGAGTGAATTATTGATGCGAGTTGTCCGATAATATAATGTCCCCGTATTATCCCTGCATCTACGCCTAGGTCTCCAAAGTGCTTTTCCCTTCATGTCTTCCTACTAAAACGTGACTTCTTTCATGCATGCTATACGTCCAGATTGTCTCGTCCTTTACTTCATAAATCTCGTAATTCTCGATGCACAGTACGCATTGTCACTGTCACATTAATGCAGTCCACTCAACCTGTTTGTGAGCCACTTTAATAGTATCCTACCATTGCGCCTAGTTCCTCCAAATGGTTGTTTCCTTCAGGTTCCCCTACCAAATCTTCGTATTCATTTCTCATGTCCCCATACGTGCCACATGCCCCGTCCGTCTCATCCTCCTTGACTTGACCGGAACAATATTTGGTGAGCAATAAAATTCATGAAGCCCCTCGCCATGCATTTTCTCCACTCCCCTGTTTCCTCATCCCTCTTAGGCCTGTCCTCCTCAGCACCATACACGTACACTCGAACACCCTGTATGTGCTTCCCATAACGCAACAGACCAAGTTTCACACGAACATAAAACAGGCAACATTATAGTTCTGTGTATTTTAATCTTGAGTTCGTAGACATCAAACGGGGACAGAAGATTCTGTGCCGAACTGTGGTAGAAATTCCGTCAGTTTGTTCTAACTCTTAATTACGCGTACATCCTCGATCTATGGGCTTACAGAAACTGTTCCCTCGTACAGTGCCGGCGTGAGGGGCGGAAGCCGGTACAAATTACCGGGGCCGGGCGGTCCGGAAGGGGGCCCGATTATGTTGCATATGTTTTTTTTTGTTTTTGTCTTTCTCGGTGGTAACAGATGTAATTAGATAATGATTTGTCGTGTTGACGGCACTTGCGGCCAGCGGCCTTCTTGCGTACGACGCTGTCTACTTTGTTTCCTTACTTTTCCTCTTGCCTCTCCGCCCTTGCGGGTGGGGGGGGGGCCCAAACATTTTTTCCACTGGGGCGGCCGTGCCCACGTCACGTGAAGCCACCTGCTACGCACGCTTTTGGACAAGAACAGACAAGCAGCGACAGAACGCTGTTGACTGCGCTACTGCAATTTGTAAGAATTCCGTTGCGCCAGGTTTAAAGGTCATTTCTTCGCAAGGTCATGATATTGCGCAATAAATAAATAGGTTACTCGAACAGGCTGATACTGCGGTCCTGACTCATACGCATGTTGCCGCAGTAATTAATGTCCTTACGGTTGATACGCTGTCATTGCGTGGCCTCATTTCAACGGCGGACTTCACCGTGCCGTGCGTGTAAGTTTAAAACTACGCAAGTGATGCGTACATCAGTCAGGCGGATTTGCAGACTGCAGACAATTTGTTTTTTTTTTACTTCCTCTCCCAGAACGTACAGACCGCTGACTGAATGGTCACTTAGAAGCTGTATGTTTCCTGCAGGCTGTTCACATAGTCATTGTTTGTGCAACTAACTCGAAAGCCACCGGCGAGTGGTTAGCACAGCGGTTCTCTGTGCGAGATGTCGGTCGGTTCACGTGTAGGCCAGGCAACGTCTGTGCTGATCGGCTGCAGTGCTGTCGCTAAGCCTTTCCAGACAAATACTTAAATAAGGCATGATGTGCTATGATAGGTCGCTGTGGAGCAACACAGGCCTGTGTCGCTGTAGAGCAACACAGGCCTGTGTCGCACTCTGTGTAGCAGATCTGCATATCATGCTAATGCACTTTATCCAGCTTACCGTGTGGCATCATCATGTAACGGCAGACACACGAACGACGTACAATACCCACAAAGACGTTTCGTCCTGCACGGACAGACTGCTGACGTAACACAGTGACAGGTTGTAGCTGTTTGTGCTTGCACACCACTGCATTATGTGTGGCTACATAACTGTTACTGAAGCTGCTTTATCGGCAGAGCCATATCTCAGGCATGGCTTCAGTCCCAGGGTAATCCACACTTGCTTTGTGGTGGACACTGGCACTGAGGCAGAATTTTCTCGAAGGACTGTGATTTACCCCTTTTAGTGTCCAGGTCGTCATTGCTCCAGGCTCATCTATCACAACGGGTCCATCTGATGACGTAGTGCCAAGGGACTGGGGGGGGGGGGTGCTGCTTGGCGTTAGATGCTGAGATTCTGTGTAAGGTGCAGTACGGTCTGCACCACGGATGAGGGATCTGCCCGAGCTGTGTCAAGTGACTCACGGGCCAAGTAGTAAGGTCGGCGATGATGGTTCCTGTAACATGCGCAGTAAGGTCTCGCGCCCTTGATCGTGCTTCCTAATGTGTCCTTTGCATCACAAAGCAGCATGCTCTGTTTTTTAGACGAACGTCGTTTTGGGATTACCGGTCGACCTTGGCAGTGTTACCTGCAGCGAGGTTAGGGAGGTGATTATGTCAGCACTGCGGTGATGGAACGAGCGAATGCGGCAACAGCTGTACAGCTATATGATTTGAACGTCACAAATGGTAACATGTTTTGGCGGAATCAGCCAGAAGCCATCAAATCCAAGCTTATCAGATTTTGTGAAGGACTTCAGCCCTTGACATGTGGATTGCAGGTCATTTTGAAGGGCGCCGTACACACGTCATTAGCCGTCGAGATCACGCGTATTTCAAACTGGAGTGCAGGAGTACGCCTGATTATTGAAACGTTTGTTTGCATTGCAAGGTGTAGTTGCGTGTGTTTCGGCACAGCTTATACACTGCAGCCGGCTTTGTGCAAAGTGTGGCCGAGTAATGGAATGACTTGCCCACGAAACGCTGTATTTACACATATAATTATAGTTACAGATTTAATTCGAGTGACGCTGACTCAGTACATTCACCAAATAATGACAGAACATAACTTCGTCCAAGGTGACAGAAATATAAAAATCATGCAAATCGAGAAGATAAACGGACACCGAAAATCACTCACAGTTTAGCATGCGATGTCTTCACAGTAGTCTTAAGGAGGGTTCCACTGTCATTGCTTCAGATTCTTAGCCGGCTGACTAGACAGCTTGTGCCACTGACAGCTTTCTTTTGTAAGAGGTACATGTTCTGATGTCGGTCAGGAGACACGACATTTCCTAGGTTTGCAGTCGTTCAGGCACCGACTGCACATGCGTGGTCACGGCGACCTTTCACTTTCACTTTCACTTTCACTGTGCACTGCAATGATGAATTAATTCCAAGCTCCGGTTGTTGCTCGGTAATTGCTACATTTTACATGGTCCAACATAGTACGAGTTCTTGCGCGGGAAGATCTCGGCCTTAGGCATATATGTTAAGATTAAGACTGCACATGGTGCACTGCACATATATGTTAAGATTAAGACTGCACATGGTGCACTGCACATATATGTTAAGATTAAGACTGCACATGGTGCACTGCACATATATGTTAAGATTAAGACTGCACATGGTGCACTGCACATATATGTTAAGATTAAGACTGCACATGGTGCACTGCACATATATGTTAAGATTAAGACTGCACATGGTGCACTGCACATATATGTTAAGATTAAGACTGCACATGGTGCACTCCGTGGTGCAGTGCACCGGCTTCGTTCTGTACTTTCGAAATGTCGTGCTATTTTCACGGTGCACGCGCAATGTAATTCCACTCACGCCAACAACAACAGTACGGTCTTCCCTGCACCAATGTTTACAAAATACACACGTGCTCAAGAGCACCATGTGCATCTCTTGTAGCGAATTTCACCTAAATCGGCCTATAACTGTGTGAAGTGCGGACAGAAATTCATTTACACCCCTAACTGAAGCATGACTTGCAGTGTGCCGGCAAGTGTACTAAATAGCGCAGTATTTGACCTGGTGGCTTTCACTGCACAGATCTTCACGACGCTCGTATTTGCTCAACGGCATTACATGAGGATATCCTACACGGAATTTCAGCCATTTGGTCAAGAAATATGTAGGTACCGGTAAACAGTCATTTACGCCGTCGAGCAAAGTGCGGCTGTCACGTAGCTGGCAGTCAGCAAACTCACGCTTGACCGACAGCTTTTTGTAAAGAACGGCTGTACCAATGTCATAAGAATGTGCAAACGGTTTAGCCGCTGCTAGTAGGCAACAGTCGGCGGACGGACGGGGTCTTCACATACGGCGTTCTTTTTCTACTACGCAAAGAACGCCTAAGCCGATCCCTGTGGCCACACGGTCTAAGGCATAGGTCTGTGGCCGTTCGCTTGCAGGGATTGTGGGTTCGAATCATGCCGGGGGCATGGATGTCTGCCTCTTGTGAGAGTTGTGTGTCGTTAGGTAGAGCTTGCTGCGACGGGCCGATCACTCGTCCAGAGGAGTCCTACCGAGTGTGGTGTGTGTGTCATTGTCATGTGTAACAATAACCATCTACACCTACAATGAGTAGGTAGAAGAGGTCAGACTAAGAAAGAAAGAAAGAAAGAAGAATGCCTAACAATGCATGACGGCGCTCCAAGAGGCGGCAGCTGTGTACTTACGTCAACACTAATGAACAGCGGAAAGGGGTGGCCGATGACGCTGGTATCGATCTGCCGATATGGAGCAGAGTGGACGCTGTCTAGTCCCAGTGTCTCTATGCGCATCAGTCTGGACGGCAGCCAGAGTATTCATTTGTTGACATGCAAGCCGGACCTGTTGTGCCCTCAGGTCACGCCCCAGTGTGTGGGCGACACAGCAGCAATGAAAATATAAGAAGTGCTGCAGTTAATGCAGACTGCGTTTGTTTGAGGGTAAAGGTTAAGGTGGCCCTGTGCAGGCCGTGGAGGCATATGAGGCACACCGATATTAGGTGGAGGTAAGTGGTCAGCTTCAGGTCCCGGCCGCGTTATCCCCGGGGAAAGAAAAGGAGGCTGGTGGGGCCCAGAGTATGTCTTGGCGCATAGATCTCTTACTTTGCCGGCAGTCGAACGACGATTCTCAGACATGCAGCCTGTAGCGTAGTTACAGTTACGTTACCGACTGAGCTAACAGCAAGATGTGCCGCGGTAGCGAACTGGAGAACACTGCTGGGTACTACTGCTGCTGTACGTGACTGTTATGTGATATGACTGTTTGTTTTTGACAGTTGCCAGTGTCAGGGTTAGGACACACGAAACTACCGTTGCCAGTCAAGGCACTGCAAAGACGGCCGCGCATCATGCTGCATGACGTAATGTCACACCTGTTTGCAGTATTTACGTTTGTACTGCGAACTTCATGTTAATAAGGAGCATCTTATAGATTGCACACTGGCAGCTTATCAAGTGGTGAATAGAGTTCAACAGATAATCTTTTGCTTCGAAATTTTTTGAACTTTTGGAATTCAGCGAGTTCAGTCAAGTGTACGGCTGTTCATATCAAGACACAGGTACATGCGCAAACGTAGTTGTACGTGGCTGTCGTAACTACGTCAGTCACTCTAAGGACAGAACGTACATTGTGCGAGATGGAGCTTTCCACAGCGTTGATTTTTAGGCTTCAGGTCTGCTAGGTTGTTACGCCGATAGCATGCTTACCGAGGCGACGTACGTGTTGGTCTGTGTGGCAGGCAGTCTGCTAGCACTGCTTGACCCATGAAGATGATGGCGGTACGTTCCCTCCAAAGCAAGAAGGGTGGGCCTGGCAGGGCATATAGCAAACATGGGAGAAATAAGAATGGAATACAAACTTTTGGTCGGTAAACCCGACGGAAAGAGGTCAGTTGGGTACAGATGGGAGGATAATGTTAAAATTGGCACTTGCGAAGTAGCGTGTTTGGGTGTTGGTTGGATTTATCTGGCTGACGGGGCCCAGTTGCGTGCTGTTGTGCGCGGCTGTGTGTGTACTGCAAATCCAACTGTTGGCTTTTAGAGGAGGAGGGGAGGCGGAAGTTACAAGTGGATATGGCGCTTTGTGTCTGCAGGACGCTACGGTCGTGTGTGCAAAGCGTTCGTCAGGCGGACCTCATACATCGAGCAGCTGACAGTTGCTGCCACAAGCAGATCCATTAGCCCTTCAAAGCGTGTCAGCAGTCAATCGCTGCATGTAGCCCACGCAGTGTGTCTGTGTGTGCAGTATCCAGCGATGGAGGCACAGCGTTAATTTAACGTTTGCTTTGAGGGCAAAGACAGCTGTAACTGAAACAGACCTGAATGTTATTCATGTTCTTGTCTTCGGGTTGACAACGTGCAGCCCGGTACGTAGGAACATTCTGCCGCATCTTCAGAGCAGCACAATTCATGCATTACGTGACGGCGACGTTCGCTTGTATGCAAGTGTATTCAGCACGTAGCTCACGTGCGTGACGTAAGCCGTATACAGTGTGAGCTGTCAGTGACTGACCGTTGCAGCACGTAACGGCTGTACTAATGTCGCTGTTAACAAACGACACCAGTGGTGGGAAGCCCATAATACAGATTAACCTAGACTGTAGTGCAGTAAGCTGTAGCGGCTGCTGACACGCTGTTGCTGGGATAGGCCTGCTGTATGACGTAGACAAACAGCCTGAAATTCTCCTAAACACACATACAACGTAAGTTGCTACCTGACAGTAAACGGAGCCGGGATAGCTCAGTTGGTATATGGACAAGCCTATGGGATGGATGATCCGAGGTTCGATTTCCGATACGGGTAAGAGATTCTTGTCTTCTCCAAAATGTGCAGACGGGCTCCGGGGCCCACCCAGCCTATTTAACTTCCGGGGGCTAAAGCGGCCGGAGCGTTAAGCTGACCATTCACCTCCATGTACTGCCGAGATTAAGAATGTGTGGAACAAGGCCTCCGCCTCTGCTTTACGGCGTGCACAGGGACAACGTTACCTTCACCTCACAGCAAACACACTTTCTGCATTACAAAGACGAACCCGGAATTATTGTTTAAATGTGTGGGCCAAATTTAGGTTTTTTGTAATGTTAAAGTACGCCGTATATGAGCAGTAACCGCTGTGCTTTACAGGACTGATGAACGTCAGCATTTATGTGCAAGGATGTTCGATGTAGTTGGGAAACAAGTGGAGTGCGTAGTCCTGAGTGTCAGTGTAGACAGACAGACAGACAGACAGACAGTCACAGTCCAGGTCTGTGTGGTACGACGCGAATGTGTGCCAGTGTGGCTCTGCCATGTGCGTTGGCTGTGCGTGTAGCAGTGCGTCACAAGTTGTACAGGAGGGACAGTTTGTGAAGCAGCTTACGTAAAGGTCCTGTGTTGTGCACAAAGCGCCGGCCGCTCTAAACAAGACGCGGTGCGTCTGTTGTTACTGTAATTGAAATGCCGGTGTGTTTGTGGCGCCTTGCGTTTCCTGTAACGTCCACTGAACTGGCCGTGCAAATTGCGAGTCGTGCTTTAGGGCGCAGCAAGTGTGAAGGGATGCGCGGGGGTGAAAGAAAGACGCCGCCTCTTTTCTGGTAGCGTCCTTTGCGTTTGTAGGGTTTCTTTATAAAGTAGCACAAAGGAGGCCCCCGGCGGCGTGCCGCCATGTGACGTAGTGCCAGCGACTGACCGTTTGTCTGATATTCTTGAACTTAGGTGTAAAGTTCTCTATAGGAAACTGTGGAGCAGGCCACAGGACAGTGGCTTATGTTAAGGTTTGCCTGGGGAGACCGAGTGAAACTTATTCGGGATAGCCGGGATTCGAACTAAGTGCTTGCAAGTACTATTCTAGACAGCTTGGTAGTAGGCCCAACAGCACTGTTCGACGGCAGTTTGAAGCATGTTTCGTATTACGGTTCGTTCGCGTAATGCGCTGCGACATTGGGTCAAGGTCACGCAAAGAGACCGATGTAGGTGTTGAGAAGCCTGATAATTGCTTCCTCTTCCGTGATGTGAAGGGTTAGGAGAAGGGTGAGACGCACAAAGGCGTTCACAGAGTCTCTGTTTGCACAAAGGTGAGCTACGTTACAGGCACATTTGTGTTTCTTAAACTGCTTGCCACGTGATTACAAACTGCGTTACAGGGCCGGAGACGTTGTTCTGTATAATGTCTCTTTCTTTCACACGCGCACACAGTGGCGTAGCTGGGTTTTTTAGCGCCCGCGGCGAGTAATCACAACGGCCGCCCCTAACATAAATATGAACTTAACAGAAAGTCATGTATTGACTGTCCTTTTATTTGGCTGAATAATTTAAAATTTCATGAACGCAGGAAATATTTGTTTCATGTAAGCATTCCTTTCGCTGCCTCTTGGACTCTGCTGCCGGGGGCGGCTGGACCACTCCCCCCCCCCCCCCAGCTATGCCCCTGCACACGCACACGCACACACACACACACGCGCGCGCGCGCAGGGAGATGGCTTAGTCATGACTACGTTACGGACTGGACAGTCCGCGGTTCGACTCACGGCAGGAACGTCCAGACGGCTCTTGAGCGCACCCAGATCCTTATCAATGATTACCACGTGTTAAAGCGGTTGGGGCGTGAAGCTGACCACTCATCTGCACGTAGTGCCGAGGTTCACTGCCCCTGTGTGCCTTCGTGTCACACAGGGGCACCATCACGTCGTACAGTGAGCCGCCAACTACGAGCCCCTTGATTTTGTTGCCACCTGGCTTCAGTTAGAACCTCTGCAGATGAGCTTCTAGGGACGTACTGACTTGGGCACGTGCTGCCAGTGAAAGCGGAGCGTCAACAAAATATTTTGTAAATTATTGTTTCTGAAATGTTTCCCAGTGTGGATTTCAGATGAACCCTTTAAAGCCCAGTGGTTGCTATATGTACTACCACGTTTAACATTCAACAATTCTACGTTCTGCCCACACAGTGTATTTATGTGTTTTGTGTGGATCTCAGAACAAACAGCGATTATTTCACTGTACAACATTAACTGACTGGTTTGTATAGCTGAGACGGAGTGTGTTTACTGCGCGGTACGGACTGTATGTGTTTTGTGTGGATCTCAGAACAAACAGCGATTATTTCACTGTACAACATTAACTGACTGGTTTGTATAACTGAGACGGAGTGTGTTTACTGCGCGGTACGGACTGTATTTATGTGTTTTGTGTGGATCTCAGAACAAACAGCGATTATTTCACTGTACAACATTAACTGACTGGTTTGTATAACTGAGACGGAGTGTGTTTACTGCGCGGTACGGACTGATTTTGTGTTTTGTGTGGATCTACAGAACAAACAGCGATTATTTCACTGTCAACATTAACTGACATGGTTTGTGTAACTGAGACGGAGTGTGTTTACTGCGCGGTACGGACTGTATTTATGGTTTTGTGTGGATCTCAGAACAACCAGCGATTATTTCACTGTACAACTTAACTCGACTGGTTTGTATACTGAGACGGAGTGTTTTACTGCGCGTTACGACTGTATTTATGTGTTTTGTGTGGATCTCAGAACAAACAGCGATTATTTCACTGTACAACATTAACTGACTGGTTTGTATAACTAAGACGGAGTGTGTTTACTGCGCGGTACGGACTGTATTTATGTGTTTTGTGTGGATCTCAGAACAAACAGCGATTATTTCACTGTACAACATTAACTGACTGGTTTGTATAACTGAGACGGAGTGTGTTTACTGCGCGGTACGGACTGTATTTATGTGTTTTGTGTGGATCTCAGAACAAACAGCGATTATTTCACTGTACAACATTAACTGACTGGTTTGTATAACTGAGACGGAGTGTGTTTACTGCGCGGTACGAACTGAGTCTTTCACTGTTACTGAGGTTAGACTCGGAAAAAAATAGGCCGTGCCAGGCGCAGGCGGTTAGTCGCCGGCCTCTCACCGCGGAGGCCCGAGTTCGATCCCAGGTCAGCCCATGTGACATGTGGTGGACGAAGTGGCACTGGGACAGGTTTCGATCCGGGTACTTCAGTTTTCCCCTGTCAGTGTCATTCGACCAATGCTCCATAATCATCTAGAATACTACTATTATCAGAAGTACAAGCGGGCAATGCCTGGGAGCCTTCAGACAAAGCAGTGCTCTGTCGAATTACTAATCTTCAGAGGGCCAGTAGAATGACATACGCAGAGGTAATTATGTTGATACGTGATGCAGTCGTGTTTCTTGTTGCACAGTTGTTGCATGTTTAGACCTCCTGTGCTTAGTATGGGCCCTCTGTGAGGCCAGTGCGCATGTTAGCAAGTTCGTCACATTTTCGCAAATTGCGATTTTGAGTTAGTTTCTTATGTTTAATGCTGAAGAACTGCACACATCAGTGCAGTACCTGACAGTCTTATATGACACAATTGTTCACGCAGTAACTCGCAAGCCATTTGTACTATCAGGACCTTTGGTTTTGCCTAGTTTTTAGCGTTAGCTCTTTGTATCTTTGTTTCACAAATATTCCGTCAAATGTCACTGTCGCAGCACACTGGTCAGGACCGTACGGCTTGCTGTATGAGCCATGGAGGGCTTTGGCATTATTGGGTTTCTTGCATTCACATTCTGAATAAATTTTACTCTTTGGCTGCGTTAAATAGTGCCCAGAAAATTCAGTTAAGCATTTTAACGAGCTTTAGAACATCACATATTGCAGATGTCGTACTTAGCAGGACTGCACATGCTGTATGCCTTTCAAGTGTCATACGTTTTTGCGGTACACGCGTCATTGTAGTTTCACTGACGCCCTTAATAAAAGTAGAGCCTTCTCTGCGCCGATTTTCACGAAACTCAAAAATCTGCAGCAAAATTATGTGCAGATCTCATTTACTAAATTTTCCCAGATCGGACAGTAATTGTGGACAGAACGGACAGAAATCCGTTTACGCTCCCAATTAAAATTAGTTTTCAATGCGTCGATTTTCACGAAAGTAATGTCTGTAGACAGCTCGCATACCGAATTCTGTACAAATCGCACGAACATTGTACAAAATGTGGACAAAATATCATTTGTGCCGGTACGTACAGTGTGCCTGTCACTGTACCGATTGTCACGAACTCGTCTTTGTTGAACGAAATTGCGTGGAGCTCTGCTGTTACGAACTGCACCGATATCGGTCAAGAGATGTGGCAAGTGTGAGTAGCAGTGTGTGTACGGTACACGTATGGCTGTCATTGAGCGGGTGTGAGTAGCAGTGTGTGTACGGTACACGTATGGCTGTCATTGAGCGGGTGTGAGTAGCAGTGTGTGTACGGTACACGTATGGCTGTCATTGAGCGGGTGTGAGTAGCAGTGTGTGTACGTTACACGTATGGCTGTCATTGAGCGGGTGTGAGTAGCAGTGTGTGTACGGTACACGTATGGCTGTCATTGAGCGGGTGTGAGTAGCAGTGTGTGTACGGTACACGTATGGCTGTCATTGAGCGGGTGTGAGTAGCAGTGTGTGTACGGTACACGTATGGCTGTCATTGAGCGGGTGTGAGTAGCAGTGTGTGTACGGTACACGTATGGCTGTCATTGAGCGGATGTGAGTAGCAGTGTGTGTACGGTACACGTATGGCTGTCATTGAGCGGATGTGAGTAGCAGTGTGTGTACAGTACACGTATGGCTGTCATTGAGCGGATGTGAGTAGCAGTGTGTGTACAGTACACGTATGGCTGTCATTGAGCGGATGTGAGTAGCAGTGTGTGTACGGTACACGTATGGCTGTCATTGAGCGGATGTGAGTAGCAGTGTGTGTACGGTACACGTATGGCTGTCATTGAGCGGATGTGAGTAGCAGTGTGTGTACGGTACACGTATGGCTGTCATTGAGCGGATGTGAGTAGCAGTGTGTGTACGGTACACGTATGGCTGTCATTGAGCGGATGTGAGTAGCAGTGTGTGTACGGTACACGTATGGCTGTCATTGAGCGGATGTGAGTAGCAGTGTGTGTACGGTACACGTATGGCTGTCATTGAGCGGATGTGAGTAGCAGTGTGTGTACGGTACACGTATGGCTGTCATTGAGCGGATGTGAGTAGCAGTGTGTGTACGGTACACGTATGGCTGTCATTGAGCGGATGTGAGTAGCAGTGTGTGTACGGTACACGTATGGCTGTCATTGAGCGGATGTGAGTAGCAGTGTGTGTACGGTACACGTATGGCTGTCATTGAGCGGATGTGAGTAGCAGTGTGTGTACGGTACACGTATGGCTGTCATTGAGGGATGTGAGTAGCAGTGTGTGTACGGTACACGTATGGCTGTCATTGAGCGGATGTGAGTAGCAGTGTGTGTACGGTACACGTATGGCTGTCATTGAGCGGATGTGAGTAGCAGTGTGTGTACGGTACACGTATGGCTGTCATTGAGCGGATGTGAGTAGCAGTGTGTGTACGGTACACGTATGGCTGTCATTGAGCGGATGTGAGTAGCAGTGTGTGTACGGTACACGTATGGCTGTCATTGAGCGGATGTGAGTAGCAGTGTGTGTACGGTACACGTATGGCTGTCATTGAGCGGATGTGAGTAGCAGTGTGTGTACGGTACACGTATGGCTGTCATTGAGCGGATGTGAGTAGCAGTGTGTGTACGGTACACGTATGGCTGTCATTGAGCGGATGTGAGTAGCAGTGTGTGTACGGTACACGTATGGCTGTCATTGAGCGGATGTGAGTAGCAGTGTGTGTACGGTACACGTATGGCTGTCATTGAGCGGATGTGAGTAGCAGTGTGTGTACGGTACACGTATGGCTGTCATTGAGCGGATGTGAGTAGCAGTGTGTGTACGGTACACGTATGGCTGTCATTGAGCGGATGTGAGTAGCAGTGTGTGTACGGTACACGTATGGCTGTCATTGAGCGGATGTGAGTAGCAGTGTGTGTACGGTACACGTATGGCTGTCATTGAGCGGATGTGAGTAGCAGTGTGTGTACGGTACACGTATGGCTGTCATTGAGCGGATGTGAGTAGCAGTGTGTGTACAGTACACGTATGGCTGTCATTGAGCGGATGTGAGTAGCAGTGTGTGTACGGTACACGTATGGCTGTCATTGAGCGGATGTGAGTAGCAGTGTGTGTACGGTACACGTATGGCTGTCATTGAGCAGATGTGAGTAGCAGTGTGTGTACGGTACACGTATGGCTGTCATTGAGCAGATGTGAGTAGCAGTGTGTGTACGGTACACGTATGGCTGTCATGTAGCGGATGTGAGTAGCAGTGTGTGTACGGTACACGTATGGCTGTCATTGAGCGGGTGTGAGTAGCAGTGTGTGTACGGTACACGTATGGCTGTCATTGAGCAGATGTGAGTAGCAGTGTGTGTACGGTACACGTATGGCTGTCATGTAGCGGATGTGAGTAGCAGTGGAGCAGTGTGTGTACGGTACACGTATGGCTGTCATTGAGCGGATGTGAGTAGCAGTGTGTGTACGGTACACGTATGGCTGTCATTGAGCGGATGTGAGTAGCAGTGTGTGTACAGTACACGTATGGCTGTCATTGAGCAGATGTGAGTAGCAGTGTGTGTACGGTACACGTATGGCTGTCATTGAGCGGATGTGAGTAGCAGTGTGTGTACGGTACACGTATGGCTGTCATTGAGCGGATGTGAGTAGCAGTGTGTGTACGGTACACGTATGGCTGTCATTGAGCGGATGTGAGTAGCAGTGTGTGTACGGTACACGTATGGCTGTCATTGAGCGGATGTGAGTAGCAGTGTGTGTACAGTACACGTATGGCTGTCATTGAGCAGATGTGAGTAGCAGTGTGTGTACGGTACACGTATGGCTGTCATTGAGCGGGTGTGAGTAGCAGTGTGTGTACGGTACACGTATGGCTGTCATTGAGCGGGTGTGAGTAGCAGTGTGTGTACGGTACACGTATGGCTGTCATTGAGCGGGTGTGAGTAGCAGTGTGTGTACGGTACACGTATGGCTGTCATTGAGCGGGTGTGAGTAGCAGTGTGTGTACGGTACACGTATGGCTGTCATTGAGCGGATGTGAGTAGCAGTGTGTGTACGGTACACGCTTGAGCAAGGTATGGCTGTCATTGAGCCGATGTTCACTAAACTCACGACTGACCGACAGCTTTTGTAAAGAACTGCTGTACCAATGTCACAAGAACTCAACAAACCGCTGTCTATGATACCAGCTCACAGGCGGTGCATGAAGTCACCATAAATGTCGTTTATTTTACTTTGTAAGAAACGCCTGAAGGGGGGGGGGGCTCATTTTGTGGTTTCCTCTATTACATTTACGATTGCAGTCTTTTTGGATGTGACGCCGTGTAGTCCTGCCCCATCGTGACGGCAGTGTAAGCACGCACCCCATCACAGTCCGTTCCAACACATGTCCTGCACAAAACGTACCGTCTGCCATTTACGGTTGCCAGTTTCCTTTTATCGCAAATGATGACGTCATTGCCGGACTGGCTTCTTTATCTTCATAAAAATCGTTAAATGGGCACAGAAGTTATTTTCTGACGTTTCTGGCATTAAGTGCGGAATCGTTAGGCCTATCGATTCAGAAAAAAAAATATATATATAAAGGAACTACAAGCAGTGTGTTTGTGGAAGGACCGAGAAGAGTGGGGCGCAGTGCGTTACTTCGTCGCCTTTCAGACCTTTGTCATTCTAAGCAGTTCGAGGGTCGCCACAATCTGCACTCCACTTTCAGAACTGTCACCCCGCCCTCCAGGTGCTGTCAATTGGTGACCGTTAAAAGCAGTTTGTCTTCTGTACTCTGTCACACAGCGCTGTTCCGTGGCGTTTCGGCTGTCACTGTAGACTTTGAACGAAACTGAGCATATCTGGCGTATTTTGAGTGAAATTCGGCGCTGCGGAAGGCACACTTTGGGATGTAAATGAAACTTTATCCATACCTGCCACAGTTAGTGTCCGATTTGGACGAAATTCGGGTATCTGCACTTAGTGCTGTTGACTGTTTGTCAGTTCTATGAAAATCGGCGCCCGGAAGGCCGTACTATTGGCAGAGGCGTACGTGTAAGTACTACATTCACGCGTGTACCTTGAACCCGTATGGCATTTTGACAGTAAAGAGTGCCTCGGTCAAGTCTGTGCATTGCGTAACGGCGGACAGCGTCTGCAGCCTTGTGCTGTCAGAACTACATCCAGCAAGTTCGTTTGTCCCTCAGAACTTCGCCGCTGACTGCTGCGGTCAGTTCACAGCGTGTCTGTCTGAAGAATGAGCAGTGCGCTTCGTCCGCATTACAAACACGAAGCAGAGCTATTCTTGAGAAGCTGACAGTGGCTCAGCTCTCCTATACGGACCCTATCACACCACAGCCTCGCACTCATTTCAGCACCCGTCTCCCATTTACGCCTTGTTTTTCAGGTCGAGTCCAGCCTTGTGTATGTCTTTACCTTGCGTGCTACATGCCCTGTCAGTCTCACGCCCATTGGTCTGACATGCCAATAGTGTACCTACATGTTTCATTAAGAGTAGGCCTACGCAATCACGCAGCCGCTCATTACGCACATGTCTCCGTCCTCGTGTCACTGCCTCCCTGTCACGTCTAAACATTCTCCTCAGAACACCTCAGTCTAGTTCTTCCCATAACCTAAGCGACCAAGTGTCACACCCGTACCAAAGGCTACGTAGAATTGGAGTTCTTCGTATCTTAATCGTTACGCTCTTACACAGCAAGCGCCACGACGTGTGACCGTGAACTGAAATGGTGGCAAGCATTCCCACAGTTTCTTCTGCTGTTAGTTTGCGAGTTTGGATGTTATCGCAGAGTTGTTCATTGAGCACTCCGGTATTCTGGGATACGATTCTGCGTCACATCCCAGAAGACCGGAGACTGCTCTTCATTTCTTTCTCAATATAATATTGAATTGATATTTGGATTCCCAACTATTTGAAATGTCGGGAATCCGTTCTTCTGGGATATGATGCTACGTCACTAGGTAAACCGTTCCCGACGTTTCGAAGGATCGAAGGGCCTTCATATTTAAGGGTGTATGTGTTTGTACATCTAGAGCCTCCAGTAACACACTCTCATATCCCAGAAGAACGGATTCCTGAACCACACCGCTGTACAAATGTCACAATTCAAATACAGGTAGCCCTTGTTTTACGCCTTTTTGCTTTAATGCCCCTTGCCAATTTACACTACTTAATTTGCGCTCTCTAATTTTCAGTTTAACCCCCTTTGGCTGGCTGTGCACTAGGACGCAGCCGAGTGTACGAAACTCACGGGGCACAACAAAACTGGGAGGCTCCGCGCTCACTGCAAGCTGTCAGTTACTGCGCGCTCGCCGTTTAGTTCAGACCGCGCGGTTTAAGTCTTCTTTTTTGTTATGCCTACGAACGTGACAATGACACGCCCGATCGAGGTACTCGTACACACAGACGAATAATAGCAGCAGTAATATTAACGGCTGCAATATGTGTGACCTGTGGGCAATGAAGTGACTATGTAGTACAGCTGTAATCCGTGGCAGCGACGATATGGAACATGTACCATCCGTGACAATTCCTTTTGAATTTTCGCAGGCTAAAAATTAATATTATATCCTTATTTTAGTACTGTTAATATCAGTAACACAACATAAGTGCTGTACATGTAGATACAGCGTGTGTGAACAGGCTGCGGTTGGTATGATTACATGTAATACAGCGCGTGTGAACAGGCTGCGGTTGGTATGATTACATGTAGATACAGCGCGTGTGAACAGGCTGCGGTTGGTATGATTACATATAGATACAGCACGTGTGAACAGGCTGCGGTTGGTATGATTACATGTAGATACAGCACGTGTGAACAGGCTGCGGTTGGTATGATTACATGTAGATACAGCACGTGTGAACAGGCTGCGGTTGGTATGATTACATGTAGATACAGCACGTGTGAACAGGCTGCGGTTGGTATGATTACATGTAGATACAGCACGTGTGAACAGGCTGCGGTTGGTATGATTACATGTAGATACAGCACGTGTGAACAGGCTGCGGTTGGTATGATTACATATAGATACAGCGCGTGTGAACAGGCTGCGGTTGGTATGATTACATGTAGATACAGCACGTGTGAACAGGCTGCGGTTGGTATGATTACATGTAGATACAGCACGTGTGAACAGGCTGCGGTTGGTATGATTACATGTAGATACAGCACGTGTGAACAGGCTGCGGTTGGTATGATTACATGTAGATACAGCACGTGTGAACAGGCTGCGGTTGGTATGATTACATGTAGATACAGCGCGTGTGAACAGGCTGCGGTTGGTATGATTACATGTAGATACAGCGCGTGTGAACAGGCTGCGGTTGGTATGATTACATGTAGATACAGCGCGTGTGAACAGGCTGCGGTTGGTATGATTACATGTAGATACAGCACGTGTGAACAGGCTGCGGTTGGTATGATTACCCTCATCCTTTTCCTATTCCATTATTTCTTATGGGAATGTCTTTGATTTACGCCCACTTTCTCAGTAACACAACTAGGCTGTAAAATAGGCTCTTCCTGTATTTAATTGCCACATTTGTGTGTTTATTGTACGATTTTGCCCGTCATTCTGGTGGCATAACGTCAATATGTACTTAGATGTGTCTGCATGTGCTTCTGAAATGTGCTTCGGGTACTTTAGTGTCATGAGGTCTGTAGGCTAGGCCTGGTGCATCCATCGTAGAAGTTGGCGCACTGCAGTGTGTAGTCATTTGCCACGTAGAAACAAGTTAACGTGAAGCACGTGCTTGGAACACATTCAACGTTGGTTACGTCACGGACAGACAACGGACAGTCTGACTGACACACTGTTTGCTCAGTGCACGTTGCGCCCGCCACTGGACGTCGCGTCTGCAAGATCGCGGCAGCGAGTGGCACGCGCACGTCCCTCCCTCGCGCACGTGACCCTCTGCCTGAAGCCGACAGCTCATTAATGAGTCAAGTTTAGTCGCAGTTCTAGCTTTGACTGTACGAGCGTAGCAAGGACACACGGCTGAGCTGGTTAGTTTTATTTGCGGATGGTTAACGGATACAGGTGGTGGCTAAGGGCTGTAGCATGTGGTCCGCGAGACAGTGTGGTGGCAACGGTAAGCCCTTGTGGTCAGCTTGTTGCGTGTTTGACGAGATGCGAGACGTAAATATTGGAAGGAATTTGTGTGCTTGATCCCTACAAAGTGCACGTGACACGACAGCGTGTTGGTAGAATATTTGTGAGGTTTGAGGTTTACACAGCGATGGTGCTGAGGATTCAGGTCTTTTAGGATTTTACGCTGAATGGCAGGGGTATTGATTCCTGATGTTTCTTCGACTCCTGGATCCTTGAAGACGAAACGTCGGTAATCAGTAACCCTGCTACTCGGCGTAACAATCCGGAAGACATCCGTGTGTTCTGCTAGAAGCAATGTCTGACGTTTCCTAGCTGTTTGCTGCTGTGTGCACACCGTGTGGCCTGCTGCGTAGACACAGAATTAGTTGTAACACTGCGCTGAAGAGGGAGGGTCACGGCGTGTGTCCGTGCAGCAAGGGCCACAGCACAGCATTGTGTCGGGCTTGTTACAGGCTTCCTGTGACTGACCAAAGACCTCGGTAGCAATGACGTACACTCCTCCCGACGTCGCAACAGAAACTCCTAAAACAGTTTTAGAAAACGTGCATTCTAGTGGCGACGTCGAGGAATCAAGTGTACGAGTGAGTGTTTGCCGGCTCGTGACTTAATGAAAGGACAGAGGGGCATGCGAGGGACTTCTAGTGGTTTTTGTGGATAAAAAATTGACAAGGACTTCACGTGTGAAGGAAATTCTCTCAGCGCTAATTTCAGTGTCTGTCACCTTCACTGCCTGGCTCACTTGTATAAAAAAGTCTTCGAAGTAAGCTTTTTGCTGTGGTTTCCTGCTAGCAGCACACCTCCGTCCCCTGTTGCGGCAAGAGCAATTGACACTCAGGGGCGTCACTAGCCGACACCCAAGTCTGCAAGCTTCACATCATTTCGGTGTTTCGTGTCCTTTTTTGTGATTGTCATATTTCAAGGCGGTAGTGTAGTGTTTTGTCACCAGTTAAGTGACCTTGTGGTTCTGACAAGCAAATGCAAGACTGCGGTAGCATTACTGGTGTGCTGGTTTCTTTAATTATGTAATACAGCAGTCTAGAAGTTCGGGATATCGACCTTTCGTGACTGGTTCCTACGAATGGGGATGATAGCACATGGCTGGAGAGACGTCTTACCCCACCCTCCTCCTACTGCGCTGATCGTTCCCACCTCAGTCAAGATCCGTCGTTGATGAAGCGAGGTCGATTGGTTTCGTTCTTAATTAAATGAGCCTCTCCTTCAGTCATGACAAATGTCGTGCTTCTGAAAGCGTTCGTATTTTACTGAAACCAAACGTCCACGCTGTTATGCTTCCTGAGGTTATGTTACAGTCTTCTCGCTGCTATTTCGATAGTTCTTGCAACCGAATAGGTGTTTTACATTGGCAATGCATTCTCCTCATGTTCGTGACGTTTTATTGGTGCCAGTCACGGACATGGCGACTGCTGTACAGAAAGGCTATGATGCAAAGTTTACAATGCAACACCACGTGTACACAGACAGCTGAGTTAACAACATGGGGATTAATTCACAAATCACACACCAACAAAATGCACTATAGTTTCACTTCATATTCTTTATTCTTAAACCCCTACATATGTTTCGGCCTTTACAAGGCCATCTTCAGGGGCTCGTTAACTACATTCACTTCACATCCAATGTTTTTGTCTGTTATCACATTTAGTCCAGTTTCATTGTCATATATATATTACAGTTATTTACAATGTCTGTGTTTAAAATAACTGTAATATATATGACAATGAAACTGCACTAAATGTGATAACAGACAAAAACATTGGATGTGAAGTGAATGTAGTTTACGAGCCCCCTGAAATGGCCTTGTAAAGGCCGAAACATATGTAGGGGTTGAAGAATAAAGAATATGAAGTGAAAATATAGTGCATTTTTTTGGTGTGTAATTTGTGAGTTGTAAAAAATGCACGGTGAAGATAATATAACATGGGGATTAATTGTTGTGAACTCGTGCGGTATTTATTTAATTAACCTCAAGTACGTTTGACATAGGACACGACAAGCACCGCCAAACGTCTGTACTGTTCGTTCAAACAAAGAACCATGCAAGTGTCCCACACGGCCGTCCCATTATGCTGGCGTATTACAATTTTCAGACTGCCATAATCAACATGGATTGTTACGTTTATTAATTCACATTTCAGTTGAATTTAGATTCCGATTTCTAGCAGGAATTCTAAAATTATTGTTTTTGTATTAAGACTTATCAACAGTCAGCTCTTATCTGTCCTGCTCGGTTTCGTCTGCTGCACTGCGCGCCATGCCGAGCAGATGTGCACAGCCCAGATCACAGTACACAGCACCGTCGTCATATGTACCAGTAAATAACACACAAGCTTCTTTGTATGGACGATAAGCAGCACGTAGTTAAAACCAGATTATTTGCTAGCAGTTGCCAAACACTGCCAACAGCTGCAGTCGCATGGCAAGGTCGTTGCTAGGCCCGGCTCGGAATGGCCAGGTAGCATTATGTTTTTAACATGCACGCCATTGGCAGTACATCCACAGCTTCAGTCTCTGTGCTTCTGCGGTGGGCAGAAAATGCTTGGAAGTGCGTATGCATTGCTTCCCCTCTAAGTCTGATCGCAATCTTATGGTACTACGCGAAGAACTGATTTCAGTCGCTCTACTTGGACTTGTCCGCGTGAGGTACTAGAGGAGGTATCGGCTTAGCTGGTTGCAAGCCATTACAAAGCGCCGATCGTTCTGCATTGCCCACTACTAACCGAAAAAGAACACGTACTATACCATGTCACTCTGTAAGCTCTGAAACCATAGATATCCGTCTGAGGATTAGAAATCGCGTACGGTACAACGGCGCGTGTATGACAAACATTTTTAACTAAAATGGTGTATCAAGGTAAGAACAGAGACGGGTGTTTTTAGAAAGACAGGGCAACTGCTGCAGGCATATTCGCTCGCTCCTTCCATCCACCCGTGCTGTGACCCCACTCCTGTCACATGCCACGCTGCATGTAAGCTTCCGGCGCACGCGGGTGCCGTAAGACTGCGATCGGACTTTACCAGTCTGCCTCTTCGCCCGTCATGCCGTCACTGCTGTACAACTCCCTGCCATACATACATACATTCATACATACATGTTACACAAGATGGTCTGTTTTGGAAGATTTTACTGTTACTGATCTCATGCCAAGTTTACAGTTTCTTTTACATAAGGTTTAGTGCTAATTTTCCTCTCCACTGCAGAAATATAAAGCACTGTAAATTATTCACATGAATATCACTTACTGATGCTGAATAGCACGAAGAAAGGCCAATTTGTTGCTCATAACCGTCAAAGTCTGTATTGTTTACAAAAACCAGAACCCTCACTCTTATTACATTTATGTACATAATTATACATATATACAAGTGGCAAGAGAGGACGATACAGGAATGTTAGAATATATTAAGCCATTTTTATATGTACAGTGAACACACAGGTACACATACACATACACATGCTCACATCCCCATTCATGCAATGCGACACTCACAACTGGCTTGTGACAGCTGCTGCCATCTACGTTATTCTGCGTGCGATCGCCGTGTATGTGAATAGCAGCAAGTTGCTACTGACAACATAGACCATAGAACACACAGCTCTGTCTGCAGTTCCTGACCCTGTGAAGTCTCTTTCTTGCTTGTTCTTGAGAGAGTGCGCTCCGCCTGCATCAGACAGCATGCTCTGTGTGTCGCCTGTCTTCACCACGTGGTCACTGTTTTCATCTACAGTTTTCTTCGGTTTCTTTTGTTGTGGTGTGGGCAGCGTTTTGGGAATGGTGTTCGGTGCTTCAGTCGTTGTCGTAGTCGTCGTGGTGGTGCTTGTGGTGGTGGTGGTTGGTACCAACTCGCCGTTCATAATAAAGTAGACAGGTCCGAATTCGGGTTTAACGTCTAGCATTGCTACCTCCCGCCGACTGCCATTGATACTGCGGGCCTTGGTGTAGTCGTCTGCATACACTGCAACCAGCTTCCCGGTGTACGGCACCTCAGACTCGGTGTGGTTCCCGTGCAGCGTCACGTTGACGGCCGTGCCTGGCTCAAGCACGTAATCCACTCTGTGGAAACGACAGAACGCAGCAACAAACTGTATTTAGGCACACACTGTATGGCGGTGACGCGGACGGTCGCCTGGTGGTACGTCAAGGAATTTAGGAATTTTTTTCCCAATAATTAAAATTCAGAAACGTTAACTGCACTATTAAATTATTTTAAATGTGTTAAAACGTATAAAGTGTATGCCAAAGTACTACTTCATTGTTCGCATACAAATACAGGCTGTCCTCTTTTTTATACTGTTCACACCGTGCATGTCCATCTGATCACACATTTGTCAACCAACAAAATCCTCACGTTTTATTACACCATACAACTTCTTTCTATAATAAAATTAATCCAACATGTTTCGGTTCTCCAATGGGACCATCATCAGGGATTTAAACCTTGATTTCACACATATTTATAACATAACAAACAATTGGCACGTATTAAAAGTACAGTACAGTACAGTACTGTACTGTACTTTTGGCACGTATCAATTGTTTGTTATGTTATAAATATGTGTGAAATCAAGGTTTAAATCCCTGATGATGGTCCCATTGGAGAACCGAAACATGTTGGATTAATTTTATTATAGAAAGAAGTTGTATGGTGTAATAAAACGCGAGGATTTTAACCTAAAATCACCGTGCATGTGAGCATTTTGTTGGTTGAAAAATGTGTGAGGCTCTCCGCTGTTGTCTAATCGCCTTAAATTGAAAAGGAGCAACTACGAAATTTGAGGTTTCCACCTGCCAACCAGCGAAACACCCCAGAAGACCAGAATGCTGAAAGCAGGCATCAATATGCAGTAGGTAGTGGTACGTACATGTTTTGTATCGTGACGGTAGTGCGCGAGAAAAACGTTTGAAAAGCTCTGTCATATGGCACTTGCACATCGGATTGGCCAATTGCAAGACGCTAATGGCCAAGAATTACAGATTTCACGAAGACACGCCTGAATGCGGAATTTATTTCGTATCTTGTATAGTGTATATAGTGTATAGTGTATCGTTGTGACAGCTCTTCACTTCTCCGCCAAGTTGCAATAACTGCATGAATGGACACGTAAGTTCAGATTGCAGTAAACGTGAGTTTCGTGTCTGTAACCGTGCTCACAAATCAGAAGGAAGAATACCAGAAATGGCTAACATAACTCTCTGAAACCCACAACCTCTATTACCTGTAGACGTCTTTGCGTTGCTCCGTCTCCGCAATTCCCCACTTGAAGTCACCAATCAATGTGCCATTAGCAAACCTCACTGAGGTAGGAAGGCCCTTCAAGATGGCCTTGCCCTGTCCCCAGTACAGGGAATACTCGCTGTCGTACGCCAAAGCGGAGTCCATGTGGACAGGGAATGTGGCTGCAGCATTACTCAACACGTTTGAGGCCAACACTCGTGGCGTCCGCGACACTTTCCTCCTCCACTGATCGAATTTTAGGCCCGTCAACTCGTAGCGGACAGGCTCAGTCTCCACGAGCACCTCCCCATCGGAGAAGTGCTCCTCCTCGCCATTCTGTGAAAATAAATACTGTGGGCAGACTGAAGACGAACTGAATCGGAGTCGCGGTCTCCACTCGGAGGTTCATACTACACTACTACACGACGCCAGGACTGAGAACCCAACACTACACTACACTACTTGCAGGCAACAGAACGTCTGGCCTCTACGTTCCCATGAATGCTGGCAGAGATACCCTTTGCTGACAGGAAGTCCTTTGGGGTGGCTGACATACTGCAGGTCACGGGGGTGACGGGAACACAACAGTAGGCAGACACGGGACAACCATTCTGGCCGTCATCCCCACTGCAGGTCACGGGGGTGACGGGAACACAACAGTAGGCAAACACGGGACAACCATTCTGGCCGTCATCCCCACCATGCATGTAACTACTATCGGTAGCCTCAATATACAGCTGGACAGCCTTGGGATAGGGAAGACTGGTGCGCTCTCGTGAATACAGTAATGAACATTCGGGAAATTTCGTGACCAGCTGCGGAACTATTAGCTTCTCCAGGATTCTGCTCCATGGGGTCAGTGAGTTAGTCGGTCGGTCGGTCCTATACAAAACACGAGGGCGGCGACCACTTAAGTGCAAACCATTACGCAACAAAGCGTTCCACAGTTGAGGTCTTCGCTCCTCTGGGATGTTGCGCGGCACTGGTTGGTAGTTTATTACCGACGTTTCGAGACAACGTATGGGTCTCGCCCTCAGAGATCAAGCAGTGACCTTGTACTGTTTGGCCCTTGAAGGTGGAACCAGTACGTTGTCCTGAAACGTCGGTAACTACCAACCAAGCTTTCCATAAGGGCAAAGACCTCAACTGCACCGCGGCGAAAGCGTTTCACAATTTGCAAGTTGCCCCCACGTCAGATCATGAAACCTCTGAGAGGGCGCAGCAGTAATACTGCGTGGTTATTGTGATCGGCCTGACCGGATGGCGCGGCACAAGACAAGATGACACACACTGCTGTGAACATTACCTCGTTTACAATGCTGATCTTGCCCAAGCCGTCTTTAGGGTCTAGTTTCCCGACGTGGTGGGTGAAGCCGAGCATGCCATCAATGTTAGTTGCGTCGGCCGTGTTGCTTGCCTCGTTGGAACCGACTCTACGTCGTGCGACGAACGTCTCGACGCCGTCTCCACACGCCACAGCCCCCGCGGGGACCACGTGGAACTTGTTCCAACGAAACCAACTCAATCTGGCGCCATCGTCCACGTTCTGGAGTACCTGGTAGCGCTCGTACCTCTTCTTGGTGCCCAGAAAGGATACTGTGCATGTTTTGTCTTCCAGGCGAAGCTCCCCAGACACCCACATACCGTTATGATTTGCCCGACACACGACCACAGGCAGCTTCTTCACTCCGGCTACGACCTCCTCTCCATCAACGCTGTCTGCTGCAGAAAGGAATGCAAATTATGTCAATTATTTTCCTAATGCATACGTTAGCCGACAACAATCGATTAGCAGCTGGCGGTGGTACCGCTGCTGGTGTGTGTTCCGGTGCGGCACGAGACCAGACAGAAGCAGTCATTCTGTGCGTTACGCACTGCAACAGAGGCAACAACAGAACACACAAGCAATCCTCGGTAAAGGACGGGCGGTCTTGCGAGGTTCAGAGAAATAAAACGCCATACAATGTTAATAGATGCCGCTGCTGCCTGCAATTTGGTACACAAGCTGCTTACCGTTTATCACTCACTTTGATGTGTGTCGTTACGTGACGTACGAAAGAAGGAACGATAGAAAAGTAATGCGAGAAAGAATATAATGCATGTCGATAAATAAGAGCACATTACGCAAAACCGTAATTAAGTGTCATTCAGCGAAAGGGTTCCATGTATTGTCGGAAGCCTCGAACATTTCCGAAATCGCCATGAGTTTCTATCTAGCAAGATGGGTCAAACGGTGACTCTTCCAACCTGTATGCGGAAGGTACCCTGTTCGAATACCGTCCACAATACCGACCATCGTGGTTGGGGTTTTTCGTGGTCCTCACTCCCAGCAGGAAGATGTGCAGGGGCAGTACAGGGTCATTATTTCATGTAACTACTATCCGTTGTCACTTCCTGTCGGCTCGTTTATCGTATTAACGTAGCCCACTCACCCGACCGCCCACGCGCACGGCAGAATAGCGACAAGAAGTGACAGATGATAGTTGTCAGACACAATAAGGACCGTGTGCTTTACATTAAGCCACGACTGGTTCCTTTCACATCCTTTCCAATTCATGATTCACCACCATTCGTCCAAGTACAGTCCCCGCACCCCACTGTTCCGTGGCAACAGGTGCGACGGCAGGCGCGTCGGATTCCTCCGCCTGTAACGTGTCTGGGCTGACCATCGCTACTTGAAATGCCGAACGAATGGGCTAATTGTGTGAACACTGAATGACAACTGTCAGCTGTACATCACCGTCTGTTACTGTTCATCTGCTGCCATGTGAACACTGAATGACAACTGTCAGCTGTACATCACCGTCTGTTACTGTTCATCTGCTGCCATGTGAACACTGAATGACAACTGTCAGCTGTACATCACCGTCTGTTACTGTTCATCTGCTGCCATGTGAACACTGAATGACAACTGTCAGCTGTACATCACCGTCTGTTACTGTTCATCTGCTGCCATGTGAACACTGAATGACAACTGTCAGCTGTACATCACCGTCTGTTACTGTTCATCTGCTGCCATGTGAACACTGAATGACAACTGTCAGCTGTACATCACTGTATGTTACTGTTCATCTGCTGCCATGTGAACACTGCATGACAACTGTCAGCTGTACATCACCGTCTGTTACTGTTCATCTGCTGCCATGTGAACACTGAATGACAACTGTCAGCTGTACATCACTGTCTGTTACTGTTCATCTGCTGCCATGTGAACACTGCATGACAACTGTCAGCTGTACATCACCGTCTGTTACTGTTCATCTGCTGCCATGTGAACACTGAATGACAACTGTCAGCTGTACATCACCGTCTGTTACTGTTCATCTGCTGCCATGTGAACACTGAATGACAACTGTCAGCTGTACATCACTGTCTGTTACTGTTCATCTGCTGCCATGTGAACACTGAATGACAACTGTCAGCTGTACATCACTGTCTGTTACTGTTCATCTGCTGCCATGTGAACACTGAATGACAACTGTCAGCTGTACATCACCGTCTGTTACTGTTCATCTGCTGCCATGTGAACACTGAATGACAACTGTCAGCTGTACATCACCGTCTGTTACTGTTCATCTGCTGCCATGTGAACACTGAATGACAACTGTCAGCTGTACATCACCGTCTGTTACTGTTCATCTGCTGCCATGTGAACACTGAATGACAACTGTCAGCTGTACATCACCGTCTGTTACTGTTCATCTGCTGCCATGTGAACACTGAATGACAACTGTCAGCTGTACATCACCGTCTGTTACTGTTCATCTGCTGCCATGTCTCTGCCATAATGCTGCTCGCATGCAGCATCTCCAACATTTCAATGCCACTTATACAGCGAGTCCATCCATAAGCTAGCGATATACAGAAGGCATCGTGCATAATTCAACGATCAAGGTTGATCTATAAATGTGCCTTTGTTCACATTATTGCATTGTTTGTCCTAAACTGCTTTTGTACCAAATACGGACACAGTCTTCATGCAGTATTATGCTATTCGTCCTTGCAGGGTCACACGGAAAAATTTGCTAGTACAGACCTCTCCCCCCCCCCCCCCCCCCCACTCCGGCGCAAGTCGAAGTTTGCGCACGTTGGAGCTGAGCACACAACGGTCGGTCAACTGTGTGTACACACCTTAGTCCAGTTGAAAAGCAAACTCCGACACTCTGGAACCTGATCGGCCGCAGCATGACCGCCACCGCCACGCCGCCTGTGTTATCGTCCATCGGCATTCTTCTGCCACCTTCGCTTTACTGCGCTTTCACTCCCGCAAGGAACAATTGGAGGCGCATTTCATAACGTTATTGTTCCAAATTGTTTATTTTTTCAAATTGCGTAACCTGAAATTGTGTTAGTCGGCGAATGTCTGTAGGCAATAAATATGTTAATTATTATGCCTGCACTGAGCTACCAAGTTATAACTTGTTACATTAACTGTAATGCGTGCAAAATAATGGAACAGCAACATACCTTCTATGATCTGATGGGCGCCGACCACAGCGTTTTCAGGGTGGGAACCTCGCTCCCCAGCCACCCACTGCAGGGTGCTGGATGTGACCAACTGGCCGTATGTCGAGCGAATATGGACGCTGTTCTCCGCGAATGCCGGAGCCAGCAGCACGAGCCACAGCGCTACCTGCGTGTGAAGTCTTACATGCGAGAACATGGCCGCCATGCCGATCTGCGGAAGAAATTGCACCATCTCACCTCAATTAGAAGCAATGACTCACTTAACGTTTTGTGTGTGTGTGTGTGTGTGTGTGTGTGTGTGTGTGGCAGCCACACCGACCAAAGAATTAAGACAATGTGCCACGCCTTACCAGAACACAGTAACCGTAAGAATACTGCAGGAGGTTCTTGTAGCGATGTAACTCTGTAAGAGGCTCACGATGATGTAGCACACTATGACTCACCTATTTCATTGACTTGGTCCATCGTCAGGGGATAATACACATCAACAGAGCACGACGTTTCGGTAAAGGATCATTCCTGTCCTGAGGCTAAAAATAAGGTTACGGCTTACTCATGTGGGTCCGATAGGCTGCCTACGTTATCTGTACTGGTACAATGTGTGCGTAATGTCTGGGTAAGTGGGAACGAGCTGACAGATCGCCGTAGTCATGGACGCAGTTTGTGTCCATTTCACCAGACATCAGACATACAGCCTGCTGTGCCAGTTCAAGTGACATCAGCTGTCCATACGTTGCGAGCAGCTTTACCTATCAGGCCGTCTTTAGCCTGAGGAATGTGGCCCGTTGCTGCCCCCGAAATGTAGTGTCTTTAGTTTTTTGTTATCTTTAACACGACACGACGGACAGTCCACGAAGCAGATGACTGTAGGCGGTTCTTGTTCAGCCGACCGAGACTATGAAGATACTGTCTACCAGACCACACGGTATCATATCCTATGATTACATTCAAGGTTCAGTTGCACTGTACTTCACGTTCATGCAACACATGACAGTAATTCGGAACTCCCAGTCAATCGCTTTACTGAGCTACTCCTGCGTCTGTTGTAACTTACATTTATTGACATCGAACCAAACACAAGGTTCAGGCTGAGGCACACAGTAATGTAGCCGTCTGTGCACACTACATTGTATGCCAATCACTCCCCGCCGAGCGCACCTACTTGCAACTGCAGCTCTAACTTCAGTACCGGGCCGCAGGCGCTACAGTTCTGTACGCAAGGAACAAACGGCGGACTGCTCGTTAAATGGAGTGTAAAGTTGCACTGTCATGCGTCTTTGGCATGTCGTTTGCAGAGACAGCAACACTGCATTTGCCTTTGAACGGGAAAATGGGAATATCGCGCACGGGCTACAGCATTCACCAACATGGTGGTGGAAGAATGTGGCCAGTGTTGAGCTGCTGGTGTCGTGGCAGGAGAAATGTCAATACTTTAAAGCCAATATACAGCTTACATAATGCCTTTGGCGTGAATGAGTGATTAAGTCACATCCGGGTTCCCATGGTTACGACAGTGGTTGAGATACTGTTCTATGTGAGGTACGTGCCGCGACCAGAGAAACATCTTACATTTCGAGACAGAATGTGCACTGTGCACGTCTTGAGCACAGAACACAGCCTGACAGCAGCACCCCGACATGTGGCATCAACGTTTCGCGCTCTCTTAGAACAAGGCAATGTGCGATGAAACAGTCGTGGAGTAGCGCGTGGATATTACGGCAGCCTTTCGTACGGATGTTGTGTGTGTGGGTACGAACAGCTCCCCAATGACAAGCTGACAATTGCTAGTGAAGAAGTTCCCCGCCGGTACCTCCTCCAGCCCACACACTGCCATCCAGTTTGTTACAGAATCACACGCGGTCTTCCCTTCTGGTTTCTAAGGTTCTGCGCGCACTTGGTACGTGCCACATACCGCCCAACTAACCGCCAATCACAGATCACAAAGCTCCTCCTCACACAGTTTTCGCCATCGTCCTGTCACTTCCTCCTCTTATGTCCACGTACTCCCATAACGCAGACACCAAGTTCCAAACCCATACAAAACAGCACGTACAATTAGTTTCATACCGTTGAACCTTTACGTTCTTTAGCAAATACAATGGAAAGCCAGATTCCCCAGCGAATGGTGGCAATCGTTTAATGTTGTTGGAACTTCTTGACTGTAAATTTCATTTATTGGTGTCTTTCCTAAATGTGTCCGAACTCTGCCACATGTTCACTTGACAGCCATGTGCTGCTTCCAGTGCAGACTGCCACATGTTCACTTGACAGCCATGTGCTGCTTCCAGTGCAGACTGCCACATGTTCACATGACAGCCATGTGCTGCTTCCAGTGCAGACTGCCACATGTTCACTTGACAGCCATGTGCTGCTTCCAGTGCAGACTGCCACATGTTCACTTGACAGCCATGTGCTGCTTCCAGTGCAGACTGCCACATGTTCACTTGACAGCCATGTGCTGCTTCCAGTGCAGACTGCCACATGTTCACTTGACAGCCATGTGCTGCTTCCAGTGCAGACTGCCACATGTTCACATGACAGCCATGTGCTGCTTCCAGTGCAGACTGCCACATGTTCACTTGACAGCCATGTGCTGCTTCCAGTGCAGACTGCCACGAAACATAAGTCCTTCTTTCTCGCACACAGTATCCGTTATTAAACCCTGGGAACTGCGGTGCAGTTGAAGTTTCACAATAACTGTGACCCGAACCGTCGCCGTTAAAAATTGTTGTGCCACTGATGTTCATCAGCGCGATACACACATTTGCCCCCCCCCCTCCCCCTCGGTATAATAAAAGGGCCCCTAGCGATGTAAACCTGCAGCTCGGATAATAAGTTGAGGGGAGGAGACTTGCTGTTCAAACAGGAAACTGGGATTTGCACTGCGAGCGGCTCTCGGCGACTTAACAGACCGACTTGCGGTGTGTCTAGTAAAAAATAATGGCTCTTACAGGGACGACATGGGGTGAGTGTGTGAGAACGCGGTGCTGTGCTAAGCTTCATGTGTTCGTCTGACACACTGTGCTTTCTTATGTCGTGAGTTTAGCACAAAGTTTCTTTCATGGACCTGGGCACGTTGATATGCTGCACAGACGGAGCGACAGCCGATGGCGCTGTACACAACACAGCGTGGTTGTTCAGGAGGTCGCTTCGAAAACGAACCTTGCCACAATATAATACGGTTCAACTACGCCTTTCGCATAAACACAGCCGTTTGTTATTCTGTCCACGACAAACATCTGTACTTTCGAATTAAAATTCTGACCTTTGGAGTTTAAAGGCGCAGAGTGGTTTAATCTGTACCTCACGCACCCTTTTGCATGTCTCAGCAATTGTAACCCGCTTTTGAGACTGTGCTGTGTTGTGGTCTCAACAGATATCGTGCAGGGCAAAGAAAAATGCGTACCCGTTTTGGTGGGCAAACCTGAAGGAAAGTGGCCACATGGAAACCCTAGGCACAGACGGGAGGTTATTAGACTAGCTGTTAAAACAAGCTGGGACGGCGTGCATTGCATTACTCTGTTGTAGTGTACGGACAGATATGGGCTGTTGTGAATGCGGTAATGAAACTTCGGGTTCCATAAATGTGGGGAATTTCTTGACTGGCTGCGGCTTCTCAAGGAGGACTGTGCTGTGTTGTAGTGACGCACATGGCGCCTTGAAGCGTGTGTAGTCTGCACGCACATTGTGCTGTGTTGTAGTGACGCACATGGCGCCTTGAAGCGTGTGTAGTCTGCACGCACATTGTGCTGTGTTGTAGTGACGCACATGGCGCCTTGTTGCGTGTGTAGTCTGCACGCACATTGTGCTGTGTTGTAGTGACGCACATGGCGCCTTGTTTCGTGTGTAGTCTGCACGCACATTGTGCTGTGTTGTATTGACGCACATGGCGCCTTGTTGCGTGTGTAGTCTGCACGCACATTGTGCTGTGTTGTAGTGACGCACATGGCGCCTTGTTGCGTGTGTAGTCTGCACGCACATTGTGCTGTGTTGTAGTGACGCACATGGCGCCTTGTTTCGTGTGTAGTCTGCACGCACATTGTGCTGTGTTGTAGTGACGCACATGGCGCCTTGAAGCGTGTGTAGTCTGCACGCACATTGTGCTGTGTTCTAGTGACGCACATGGCGCCTTGTTGCGTGTGTAGTCTGCACGCACATTGTGCTGTGTTGTAGTGACGCACATGGCGCCTTGTTTCGTGTGTAGTCTGCACGCACATTGTGCTGTGTTGTAGTGACGCACATGGCGCCTTGTTGCGTGTGTAGTCTGCACGCACATTGTGCTGTGTTGTAGTGACGCACATGGCGCCTTGTTGCGTGTGTAGTCTGCACGCACATTGTGGGCATAACAGTGCAGAAGACGGTGCTATTCCGAATTCTTCTACCCTGAAAATGGAGGTGCACATTCCTCGAAACGTCGGCACCTGTGCACCTAACTACGGAGTCTCACGTCTCAGGAAGTCCTCGTCGTAATCTGCAATCATCCGCCCGCATTTTATGTGCAAGTGCACGCAGCATAAACAGACCTCGCCCCCCCCCCCCCCCCCCACCAAGTACAGGTACAGTCTGTGCGATCGGTTGACGCCAGACACGGACATCCTGCAGATAAGCTTTTTGTGCCTCCGCCCTTCCCTGCGTCTAATTTTTCGACTATTACGTACAACTTTCCGTTTTTTGCTCGCGTACCGCTGTCACGAACAGAACTCTTACACGCACCAGCACTACGCTGCACGAACAGAACTCTACACGCACCAGCACGTACCGCTGTCACGAACAGAACTCTTACACGCACCAGCACGTACCGCTGTCACGAACAGAACTCTTACACGCACCAGTACGTACCGCTGTCACGAACAGAACTCTTACACGCACCAGCACGTACCGCTGTCACGAACAGAACTCTTACACACCACGCCCTCACACAGAACACACGTACCGCCTACGCTGTCACGAACCCACAGAACTCTAACACTCTACCGCCACGTACGCTGTCACGAACGAATCTAATTACACGCCAGACAGCACGTACCGCTGTCACGAACAGAACTCTTACACGCACCGCACGTACCGCTGTCACGAACAGAACTCTTACACGCACCAGTACGTACCGCTGTCACGAACAGAACTCTTACACGCACCAGTACGTACCGCTGTCACGAACAGAACTCTTACACGCACCAGTACGTACCGCTGTCACGAACAGAACTCTTACACGCACCAGTACGTACCGCTGTCACGAACAGAACTCTTACACGCACCAGCACGTACCGCTGTCACGAACAGAACTCTTACACGCACCGGCACGTACCGCTGTCACGAACAGAACTCTTACACGCACCAGTACGTACCGCTGTCACGAACAGAACTCTTACACGCACCGGCACGTACCGCTGTCACGAACAGAACTCTTACACGCACCAGTACGTACCGCTGTCACGAACAGAACTCTTACACGCACCGGCACGTACCGCTGTCACGAACAGTTTGTTCTCTGCCAATTTTACCTTTTTTTACACTTAACACTAATTGCGTAACGCCGTAATGTACGACTTAAATATGAAAACAATTACTAAAAACAGGAAATCGAATAAGAAGTTTTCGTGCCTCTTCTGCATTAGTGAGAGATCCGAATTCCTAGTTGGGGCCCCTTTCTGGCCCGCAAATATTATTGGTTGTTTATTTCCGCGGACTTGCTATAGTTCTGGATACATCTGTTGGACACCCTCAAACGTTCGCAAGGTCGCCAGGAACAACATTCCACACAGTGACTGGTCTACGGGCCAGTCTACCGAGGAGTCGTTCAATTCCCGGCAGTGGCAACAGACTCTTCTCCGAAACGTCCAGACTGGCTGTCATGCTCACCCAGCCTTATATTAAATTGGTGCGAACAGTTATTTCCTCGCGGGTAAAGCGGCCGGGGCGTGATGCTGGCCACCACCTACATCTAATTATTAAGAGCTCAGCTACACCTCTACTCCCCCAATACGCCTTCATGGTGTGAACAGGGACAACTCCCTTCTAAGACGCGTTCGCATAAATTCCGAAAAGCGCCATTTCGCTTCGTCATGTCTGTCCGTCCGTCTATCTGCATGTATCAGCGCGGTCCCCACTGGACGAATTTCGTGAAACGTGCTATCGGGGTCTTTTACAAGTCTGTCGAGAAAATACAGATTTGGTTAAAATCGGACAGAAATACCGGGCAGAAGGTCTCGGTGTGTTTCGTCTTGTTGGCAACAGTCGACGGACAGAAGGCATTGTAATGCTTCCTTGCCAACAGTGGTTACGCGAACGTCCACTGCCCACCTTGGTTGGATCCACGTTAGGACTTCAAATTTCATTTGCATCAACCGTTAGTACACTCACAGACAGATGATCAACCGTTAGTACACTCACAGACAGCTGATCAACCGTTAGTACACTCACAGACAGCTGATCAACCGTTAGTACACTCACAGACAGATGATCAACGTTAGTACACTCACAGACAATGATCAACGTTAGTACACTCACAGACAGATGATCAACCGTTAGTACACTCACAGACAGATGATCAACCATTAGTACACTCAGACAGATGATCAACTGTTAGTACACTCACAGGCAGATGATCAACCGTTAGTACACTCAGACAGATGATCAACTGTTAGTACACTCACAGACAGATGATCAACCGTTAGTACACTCACAGACAGATGAACCCCGAAAAAACGAATACATAAATTAATAATTAAAACAAGCTTCCGGGTAAATTTAAGCTCGAGGAAAGCTGTCCCACATTTGTGCATTGTACAAGGAGTCTGCTGACGTGACAACCTGTCTGCAAAGCGCGGTCGTAGTCGATCAGGGAGTCAGCCAATTTCCGTGTGATAGGCGATCCCACAGGAAGTGATAAACGATGTTTGTCAGATAAGGACCGCGTACAAATGAGTCTTGGTAAGGCAAAACACGCGTCTTGTGCCTGTACTCTCGGTAGCTTGCACAACTGTGTATTCTGACAGGCCCTCAGATTTCTTCACTCCACAATCTCAACCGAAAGCTGTTGTGACATGCCTGTTGGCAACATGTCACCGTTCACCGTTAACATCTCTTCAGCAGACCAACGTGTATCGATTGAGTCAGCCTTGCGAGCAGCACACGCCTGCCGAGGGGATGCGCAGAGCTTGTCAAACCACTCTCATGTGCCGTTTGGCTTATTTGAAGGTCAATGTCTGCTTCTTCTTTCCGTGTCAATATGACTCACCGCACTACAGTTTCACCGGCTGAAAGCAGACACAGACGGGCTTAACCCTCTCAAGTCCAGTGATTACTTTATGTACTACGTTCTGCCCACAGAGTGCATTTATGGGTGTTTTGTGTGCTTACAGCGCGGTACGAACTGAATTTTTAAATATAATCCAGATGTGATATTTGTGGTGGACTGGGCACTCGGACAGGTTTCTCTCCCAGTACTTCGGTTGTCCCCCGTCAGTATCATCACAAATGTGCCACACTCTTCTTCTACATGTTGCTCTTACCAAAAGAACGGGCGAAGACTGGGAACCGTCTAAAAAAACAGTGCTGTTTCGGAAGTGGGCGGCCGTTGACTAGAAAAGTACTCTCACTGAAGTCTTTACTGATTGTTTTCAGTTGAAAGGCAAGTGACACGGTACAATTCAAAGCGGAGCACGGGCCGCACCCTCCCCCCCACTTCAGCTTCAGTTACGTAGGCCTCACCCAAGTGGCTCTCCCAGGTCGCAAACAATTTGAGCGGCCGCGATCGACGAACTCTGGTTCAAGCACCACACAGCCATCCAACCAAATATCTCCCCACCCCCACCTGCACCTCCTTCCAGGGAGGACACACCGGTATTGCCACGTACAGCACGAGTCAACATGACCATGTCACGGCCCACAGTCAAGACGGGAAGAGTCCGCGTGAACCACAGTCCCAGGTGCCACTTTAAGGTTTCAGTAACACAAGCCCGGCGATGCTTTTTAGTTGGTCGGTGGGTGGGTGGGTCTGTTGGCTAAAGTAGGCAACTGCACGTACAGACAAGCAGTGGAGGCTAACAGCTTCATGACGTCATCACGTAGCATATTTCTCACGTCTGAACTTCTGTCTGTCACGAGTCGAGGAAGAAATAAATGGCGAACATTTGTCTTGATGAACGCTATGCTGATTAGTCCGCCATCACGAGCGATTTCGACCAGCAGACAGGCTGCTGTGATGGCGAACACGGAGCCTTAATCACTTGTGCCTGACACGGCACGCAGAATATAATCAGCTATACAGCACGTTAGGTAAAGGGACGATCAGAACATGAAACACAAGAAAATGAACCCTTCAACGTGAATTGTATTTAAGGATTCAGTTCTAGTGCAGTCGGTATAGCGACTCGCTACGGGTTGGACGCTCCGGGGTTCGAACCCCAGTGGGGCGAGATTTTCCGTATCTGTCTAGACCGGGCCGAAGACCCACCCAGCCCCCTGTACCAGGGGTGCCGGGTCTCTTTCAGGGAGGCAAAGCGGCCGGCGCTGGGGTCGAGTGTGCGTAGAGCTACACCTGGAACTGCCCACCGTGTCTTCTTGGAACGTAATGCTACAGACGTACCGCGCAGTAAACACACTCCGTCTCAGTTATACAAACCAATCAGTTAATGTTGTACAGTGAAATAATCGCTGTTTGTTCTGAAATCCACACAAAACACATAAATACAGTCCGTACCGCGCAGTAAACACACTCCGTCTCAGTTATACAAACCAGTCAGTTAATGTTGTACAGTGAAATAATCGCTGTTTGTTCTGAGATCCACACAAAACACATAAATACAGTTCGTACCGCGCAGTAAACACTCCGTCTCAGTTATACAAACCAGTCAGTTAATGTTGTACAGTGAAATAATCGCTGTTTGTTCTGAGATCCACACAAAACACATAAATACAGTCCGTACCGCGCAGTAAACACACTCCGTCTCAGTTATACAAACCAGTCAGTTAATGTTGTACAGTGAAATAATCGCTGTTTGTTCTGAGATCCACCCAAGCACATAAATACAGTCCGTACCGCGCAGTAAACACACTCCGTCTCAGTTATACAAACCAGTCAGTTAATGCTGTACAGTGAAATAATTGCTGTTTGTTCTGAGATCCACACAAAACACATCAACACACTACGAAACATCAGAACTTTTTCCATCGCCACCGAGTACAAAACATGAAACACAATGTTCCAAAAGCAAACTGAGGAGCACGCAATTGCCAAAGGATTATATGGTACAGATAAACACACTGTGGGCAGCACGTAGCAATACGTAGCAGCACGTAGCAGTACCCAATGGGCTTCACAGAGTTAATTTGACAGGGCGAGGGGATGACTGTTGTCACTCCGTACGGTGGCACTTGTGACGGCGTTCCGATTCACGATTCACGATTCACGTGAAGTTATGTCAGTGACTTCCACTGCACGCTTATTTCGATCGACGCATGAATAAACTTCCTCTGCTTAGGTGTTTTGTGACGTCACGAATTTCCTTCATGTTGGACAATGCAAACTGTTTTTATGCGTCAAATGTTACGCAGTTGTCACACTTGGGCACGAACCGTCACTCGAACGCAGACCGCAGTTCCGTCCCACCTTACACAATATCATTAGTCCCTCAATGCACCCGCAAGGCGTTCCCGACTCGCTTCCTCCATTTGCTCGTCCTGACAGTACTGCACCCAGCACCCTGATCGCAATGCACAATAACATCCCAGAACACTCGAATCTTCACCCTCGATCTATGTTCTTACGTCAGAGTAACACACCAAGTTTCACAACCGTACAGAACAGAAAATCTATCATCCTGGATGTGTATAAAGTTTTCAGAATTTCAGACCGAGATGGAAAGATGTTCTTAATTCCTTCTTAACACCCCGAAACGTTGTATTCAAACGAGCTGACGCGGCTGTGCGCCCGAGAAGACTATACTGAATCATGTCGCCGCGAAAGTTTTAAAACGTGTACCCATCTTACTGTTACTGTTCCATCTACGCCTAGATTTACATGTTCTTCTTCTTTCGGGCTTCTCGATTAACGCTACGCATACCTCGTCTGTCCCATGCGTTCTACGTGCCTTGGATGAGTATGATACTGTAATAAGCTGTCACTGCACATGAAACATTGTGAAAAGCGTCTAAGCATTTACTTTTGCTCAGGTTAGTTTTACAATGGGATATGACCTTATGTACTGCTCGCAACGCCCGTCTGCTTCACGTACCTGACGATATGACCTTATGTACTGCTCGCAACGCCCGTCTGCTTCACGTACCTGACGATATGACCTTATGTACTGCTCGCAACGCCCGTCTGCTTCACGTACCTGACGATATGACCTTATGTACTGCTCGCAACGCCCGTCTGCTTCACGTACCTGACGATATGACCTTATGTACTGCTCGCAACGCCCGTCTGCTTCACGTTCCTGACGATATGACCTTATGTACTGCTCGCAACGCCCGTCTGCTTCACGTACCTGACGATATGACCTTATGTACTGCTCGCAACGCCCGTCTGCTTCACGTACCTAACGATATGACCTTATGTACTGCTCGCAACGCCCGTCTGCTTCACGTACCTGACGACATTACTAACTGCATGGAGCAGTCCTTGACAAGCTAACAGTTCGTCAGCTAATGAAGTTACATTTTACAGAACCCGACCATTAAATACCCTGTTCACAAGAGACCGCCACCTGTCTTTGCCCTAAGCCACATTAATCCAGTTCACACACATTCTGTTTAAGATCCATTTTAATATTATCCTCTCATCTACACCTAGGTCTTCCAAGTGATCTCTTTCCTCCTGGCTTCCCCACCAAAACCATTTATGCTTTTTTCTCCTCCGCAGTAGGTGCCACATACTCTGCCCATCTCACAGTCCTTAACTTGATCACGGTAGTGTTTGGCGGTGCGTGCCAACGGACTGTGCAGTAACTAGTACTGCCAACGGACTGTGCAGTAACTAGTACTGCCAACGGACTGTGCAGTAACTAGTACTGTCAACGGACTGTGCAGTAACTAGTACTGCCAACGGACAGCTACACTGTGCAGTAACTAGTACTGCCAACGGACAGCTACACTGTGCAGTAACTAGTACTGTCAACGGACAGCTACACTGTGCAGTAACTAGTACTGCCAACGGACTGTGCAGTAACTAGTACTGCCAACGGACTGTGCAGTAACTAGTACTGTCAACGGACTGTGCAGTAACTAGTACTGCCAACGGACAGCTACACTGTGCAGTAACTAGTACTGTCAACGGACTGTGCAGTAACTAGTACTGCCAACGGACAGCTACACTGTGCAGTAACTAGTACTGCCAACGGACAGCTACACTGTGCAGTAACTAGTACTGCCAACGGACAGTAACAGCAACTAGTACTGTCAACGGACTGTGCAGTAACTAGTACTTCCAACGGACTGTGCAGTAACTAGTACTGCCAACGGACAGCTACACTGTGCAGTAACTAGTACTGTCAACGGACTGTGCAGTAACTAGTACTGCCAACGGACTGTGCAGTAACTAGTACTGCCAACGGACTGTGCAGTAACTAGTACTGCCAACGGACAGCTACACTGTGCAGTAACTAGTACTGCCAACGGACAGGTACACTGTGCAGTAACTAGTACTGTCAACGGACTGTGCAGTAACTAGTACTGCCAACGGACTGTGCAGTAACTAGTACTGCCAACGGACTGTGCAGTAACTAGTACTGCCAACGGACAGCTACACTGTGCAGTAACTAGTACTGCCAACGGACAGGTACACTGTGCAGTAACTAGTACTGCCAACGGACAGGTACACTGTGCAGTAACTAGTACTGCCAACGGACAGTAACAGCAACTAGTACTGCCAACGGACTGTGCAGTAACTAGTACTGCCAACGGACAGCTACACTGTGCAGTAACTAGTACTGCCAACGGACAGGTACACTGTGCAGTAACTAGTACTGCCAACGGACAGGTACACTGTGCAGTAACTAGTACTGCCAACGGACAGTAACAGCAACTAGTACTGTCAACGGACTGTGCAGTAACTAGTACTTCCAACGGACTGTGCAGTAACTAGTACTGCCAACGGACAGCTACACTGTGCAGTAACTAGTACTGTCAACGGACTGTGCAGTAACTAGTACTGCCAACGGACTGTGCAGTAACTAGTACTGCCAACGGACTGTGCAGTAACTAGTACTGCCAACGGACAGCTACACTGTGCAGTAACTAGTACTGCCAACGGACAGTAACAGCAACTAGTACTGTCAACGGACTGTGCAGCAACTAGTACTGCCAACGGACAGGTACACTGTGCAGTAACTAGTACTGCCAACGGACAGTAACAGCAACTAGTACTGCCAACGGACAGGTACACTGTGCAGTAACTAGTACTGCCAACGGACAGCTACACTGTGCAGTAACTAGTACTGCCAACGGACAGGTACACTGTGCAGTAACTAGTACTGCCAACGGACAGCTACACTGTGCAGTAACTAGTACTGCCAACGGACAGGTACACTGTGCAGTAACTAGTACTGCCAACGGACAGCTACACTGTGCAGTAACTAGTACTGCCAACGGACAGCTACACTTTGCAGTAACTAGTACTGCCAACGGACAGCTACACTGTGCAGTAACTAGTACTGCCAACGGACAGCTACACTGTGCAGTAACTAGTACTGCCAACGGACAGCTACACTGTGCAGTAACTAGTACTGCCAACGGACAGTAACAGTAACTAGTACTGCCAACGGACAGCTACACTGTGCAGTAACTAGTACTGCCAACGGACAGCTACACTGTGCAGTAACTAGTACTGCCAACAGACAGTAACAGCAACTAGTACTGCCAACGGACAGTAACAGTAACTAGTACTGTAAACGGACAACTACACTGTGCAGTAACTAGTACTGCCAACGGACAGTAACAGTAACTAGTACTGCCAACGGACAGGTACACTGTGCAGTAACTAGTACTGCCAACGGACAGTAACAGTAACTAGTACTGGAAACGGACAACTACACTGTGCAGTAACTAGTACTGCCAACGGACAGTAACTAGTACTGCCAACGGACAGCTACACTGTGCAGTAACTAGTACTGCCAACGGACAGTAACAGCAACTAGTACTGCCAACGGGCAGCTACACTGTGCAGTAACTAGTACTGCCAACGGACAGTAACTAGTACTGAACGGACAGCTACACTGTGCAGTAACTAGTACTGCCAACGGACAGCTACACTGTGCAGTAACTAGTACTGCCAACGAACAGTAACTAGTACTGCCAACGGACAGCTCCGCACTGTGCAGTAACTAGTACTGCTGCTGCGTTGGTCGCTTCGTGCACAAACAGGCCTGCCTTTGTCAGCCACGAACTGTTGGACAGGATTCATATGGAACAGGGACGAACAACATGGACAGTTTGACAGAGAATGAGATTACCTGTACCAGCACCTGGACCACCTTTCCACAAATGAAACAATCTTTTTCTCAAACATCTGTAGTCCACCTACGGAGGACGTTTCACCGCCATGGCGCTGCTACATTGGGCCCCTCTGCTGTATCCATGGCAACCCCCCACGTGTGGTTCACAGGCAGATAATACGCACAGTGTGTGCAGTGCGGCACGCACTCAGAAAGGGAGCAGTTTATATGCATTTTTAACGGTCGTTTGTACCGTACATGCAACACTGTGTAGGGACTGCCGTTAAATGCTAATCTTCCGTTTAAAAGTAATTTCACATGCAGTGCAGTGCCAATATCTCTGTTGGACCATCCAAGGCGTAGATCATTTTTTAATGCTTTTCATCAGGAATGACAAAATGCGTGTTGGCACGACTGGTGAGGCTTTCTGTTACTGACAGCCATCAGGCTACTTTGGCCGCTGGCTGACCTAAACGCAGAATGATAAAACGATTAGTCCTTTAAGGACTACGATTATACGGAATTTTACTTAAAGACTCAGTCCGTACCGCGCAGTAAACACTCTCCGTCTCAGTTATACAAACCAATCAGTTAATGTTGTACAGTGAAATAATCGCTGTTTGTTCTGAGATCCACACAAAACACATAAATACAGTCCGTACCGCGCAGTAAACACACTCCGTCTCAGTTATACAAACCAGTCAGTTAATGTTGTACAGTGAAATAATCGCTGTTTGTTCTGAGATCCACACAAAACACATAAATACAGTCCGTACCGCGCAGTAAACACACTCCGTCTCAGTTATACAAACCAGTCAGTTAATGTTGTACAGTGAAATAATCGCTGTTTGTTCTGAGATCCACACAAAACACATAAATACACTGTGTGGGCAGAACGTAGAATTGTTGAATGTTAAACTTGGTGGTACATATAGTAACCACTGGGCTTAAGATGGGTTAAAAGGGACGCATACTGTAGAGCCGTTGTCAATAAGTTGGAGAGTGAACAAGCAACCTATGGGGCAGTGAGGAGACGTTTTCTTACCGAACTGTGGGGTCACTATGAACAGTAGCCTACCGGGATGTGACGCCGTGTAGTCTGGTAGATATTTACTTTCTGCCTGCATCGTCGGGGTAAAATATTGAAGACTGAGATGAAGATATCTGGAGCAAGTTCCTCTGAAACATCGGCGAAGTTTCTACTAGACTGAGCTCGACAGCGAACGTGACCAGCAACATTTAAGTGCGGGGAACTGCCGAATGCCTGATCAGTCGGAAAGCTGGAAATTCGAAATGTGAGCAGCCATCAGTGTCCTAAATCTGCTCTGAAACATTCGTGGAAGCAAAATTATCCCGGGGCGAAGCTAGTGCAGTTTCGTAACGCGACACACGCTTGCTTGTACTCTGATAAATCACTGTGCGGCCCCTTTAATGGCTTATCGACAAATATAATGAGAGGGTATTAATAAGTGCTTACGTTGACTTAACAAGAACGCCTGAACCTAAATGTCATCACATTACTGTGTCACTGTGCTAACAAACAAAGTGATAACATTCCAATGCACGCCGTAGTCGCAACAGTACATAAATTCCGCACTGATTTGTACAAGCGATTAATTGCGTTTGCTGAACAGCACGAAAGTTCAGTTTCTGCGAGCGGCCTGGCTGACCACCACCCAGCATGCATTGCAACATCGATTACTGTAGAAATTCCTACTGGCGCCCCCTAGTTACATCAACAGCGGATACTGCGAAGGAGACGGGTGGGGACAGCGGCGCTGCAGTCCGCACAGACAAACATCTCTCCCACATTGCATATTCAGCGTCGCCTGAAATAAGGAATGTTTTATCGCCACCGTTTTCCAGTTTTGCTTTAGAACTAAACGGTAAGCGCCTACGTGGCAGGACTGATGGCACAACTCATACTGCCTGTTCATTAAGTCACGTTTAGCCTCGATATGACGTTCATTTTGTCTGCAACAGTAGTGATGTTCGGTTTTTGACCTTTAGTGACCTGTTCCGACGAATCGGGATGAGGCCACTTGGCTGACGCGCCGGCCTTCCCAGTCTTGGCATTGCGCTGTTACTCTCAGCTCAGCTCAGCTGTGTGCAGAAAGTGCGTACTTTACGTACTTTCAAAGCGTCCACGCGTTTCATGCTTCCTGAAGTTGTTTGATATTTTTATTGTTGTATTTCGAAAGTTATGTGAACCAAACGGCCGTTTTACATTGCAATGTGTTCCGATGCTCGTGACGGTCTTATCAGTCCCCGTCAGACACACTGCTGTCCTGCTAACCTGCTAAAAGACTAACTGAGGAACTATCAGCTTCCCAATAAGTACTCTGCTCCCTCAAGTTATTTGCCCGTTATCAGACCACCCCCGCCAACTTCGCTGTTCCCACATTCTGCTCCGACCGCCGCACAGTACAACTTCAGTGCAGAAACTTGTAACAGAACTCACGAGTACGTTCATGTAAGTCCGTCCGTCCGTCTGTCTCAGGATAACAATATGTACATTATAGACCTGCATGGCAGTAAAGTCACTGTGACTAAGCACTACGCCATTAAAGGCATATGCCATATAGCTTCACGCTTGCTTAACCTCGCCACTAGGCGCAGGTCACAGCTTCAGGACCCGTCCGTTTTACCCTTTGGATTACAGGCTGGGTGGGCCCCAGACCCGGTCTGCATGGTTTGGAGAATAGAAAAGGTTCCGCTGCGTCTTCACTGCTGACATTAAACTATTCCTGGCTTTAGGTTGCAAAATATCCATTCATTGACGAAACAACCTCGACACTCACGCAATGTTAGCATGCTCGTTTTAATCAGACTGTACACAGAGACCGTTCACCATCCCCGCGATATCATCTAATGGTATGCGCACACAGACGGAGTACTTGCCGGTGTGGCAACGTTGTGTTCATGTCCGTATCATGACAAGCTGCAGTGACCAAGAGCTGTGCAGACATGTAGCACGCGCGGGGAGGATAAGAACTGCAACATGTTACTTCGCAAACATCAAGAGAAGACACCATATGGGAGACCTAGCCGTCGCTGGCCTTACTATTAAAGAGTGGACTGGATTAAAGTGGCTCTTCATATTCGAACCGTCAGTCGTTTTTGGACAACTCAATGTAGCTTAGCGGCTTATCTGTTCATTTGCCTCATTCGCCCGTACTTTTTTGGGTGTATTGTCAGCTTGGTTGTAGCACGCAACTAGCAGTGGTCGTTCTCCTGGCAGGTTGTCCCACTCATAAACAGCCAGAACGCAACTAGCAGTGGTCGTTCTCCTGGCAGGTTGTCGCACTCATAAACAGCCAGAACGCAACTAGCAGTGGTCGTTCTCCTGGCAGGTTGTCCCACTCATAAACAGCCAGAACGCAACTAGCAGTTGTCGTTCTCCTGGCCGTTTGTCGCACTCATAAACAGCCAGAACGCAACTAGCAGTTGTCGTTCTCCTGGCCGTTTGTCCCACTCATAAACAGCCAGAACGCAACTAGCAGTGGTCGTTCTCCTGGCAGGTTGTCCCACTCATAAAAAGCCAGAACGCAACTAGCAGTGGTCGTTCTCCTGGCAGGTTGTCCCACTCATAAACAGCCAGAACGCAACTAGCAGTGGTCGTTCTCCTGGCAGGTTGTCCCACTCATAAAAAGCCAGAACGCAACTAGCAGTGGTCGTTCTCCTGGCAGGTTGTCCCACTCATAAACAGCCAGAACGCAACTAGCAGTGGTCGTTCTCCTGGCAGGTTGTCCCACTCATAAAAAGCCAGAACGCAACTAGCAGTGGTCGTTCTCCTGGCAGGTTGTCCCACTCATAAAAAGCCAGAACGCAACTAGCAGTGGTCGTTCTCCTGGCAGGTTGTCCCACTCATAAACAGCCAGAACGCAACTAGCAGTGGTCGTTCTCCTGGCAGGTTGTTCCACTCATAAACAGCCAGAACGCAACTAGCAGTGGTCGTTCTCCTGGCAGGTTGTCCCACTCATAAACAGCCAGAACGCAACTAGCAGTGGTCGTTCTCCTGGCAGGTTGTCCCACTCATAAACAGCCAGAACGCAACTAGCAGTGGTCGTTCTCCTGGCAGGTTGTCCCACTCATAAACAGCCAGAACGCAACTAGCAGTGGTCGTTCTCCTGGCAGGTTGTCCCACTCATAAAAAGCCAGAACGCAACTAGCAGTGGTCGTTCTCCTGGCAGGTTGTCCCACTCATAAAAAGCCAGAACGCAACTAGCAGTGGTCGTTCTCCTGGCAGGTTGTCCCACTCATAAACAGCCAGAACGCAACTAGCAGTGGTCGTTCTCCTGGCAGGTTGTCCCACTCATAAACAGCCAGAACGCAACTAGCAGTGGTCGTTCTCCTGGCAGGTTGTCCCACTCATAAAAAGCCAGAACGCAACTAGCAGTGGTCGTTCTCCTGGCAGGTTGTCCCACTCATAAAAAGCCAGAACGCAACTAGCAGTGGTCGTTCTCCTGGCAGGTTGTTCCACTCATAAACAGCCAGAACGCAACTAGCAGTGGTCGTTCTCCTGGCAGGTTGTCCCACTCATAAACAGCCAGAACGCAACTAGCAGTGGTCGTTCTCCTGGCAGGTTGTCCCACTCATAAACAGCCAGAACGCAACTAGCAGTGGTCGTTCTCCTGGCAGGTTGTCCCACTCATAAAAAGCCAGAACGCAACGTATGCCGCACGCAAGAGCGAACTTCGTTCACTTGTTCGCGGGAAAATGACGTGATTGTAGCGCTGCGAGTGATACAGCAGTGCAATACACACACATTCGTGTTGCTGATTCTGCCAGTGCAGCTGCGAAACCGATGCGTCGCTTTATTCCACGCAATACGTACCATATTCCTGCGTTACAGGTAGCCTATATACTCAGGTTTTGTGTGTGTGTGTCATAACCGGCAGGGCGGTGCGAAGAGTCTGCCAACAGCTGTTCATTCCGAATAAATGACGTCATCAAACAAAAGTCTCAGTTTGTAGTCATTACGACTATCACATAAACAATGCCGAAACATTTGGTCCAAAGTCAGACCTTTCCCTTTGCGACTGGTGGTAGAGGGCGATTACAAACCGACAAGAATCAGGTCGCCAGGCGACGCACCAGCAACCCCGAGCTCTGCAGCTTTGTAAGCCCCGCAGACGCCTGAGGTCCCGTGGGCCAGTGCAGTGACAGGAAAGAAAGTCGAATATACGAAATCGATCGGTTGTTGCCGACCTTGTTCTGTAAGAGGTGTCTCGGTTGCTAGGCAACAAGTGACGACCGCACTGTATGCGCCTGTCAGTCTCGTCTTCCATCACGCGCAACTTCCACTGGGGTCCCAAACTCAAATTGTACGACGGCCAAACGCAGAGGTTTAAAATCTATGGCGGAGCGCTCGCCACTTTAGGCACCGTCAGGTTACGGATTTTGTGTCAAATGGAACACAGTGTGCTACTCAATTACATTATTACTTGGGATAGTTTCAGGCTACGCCCGGTGTTACTGAGCACCCAGAGTACTGGCTTTTAATCAAGTATCTGCTGGGGGGTTGCATCAGGGAATACTGAAATGTGTGTATAAAGCCGCGAACATGGTAACTGACATCAGATAGGTGGACTCACAATGTAACTTTATTATTATTGTATATTTCTAAAAGAAATTATGAATAATATTAAGTATATTATTATTATTATTATTATTAATGACCTTAATGCAGGGTATTTACAATTATATACCTGAAACAAACCATGCTTCCAGGGTAGCCTATTACAGCTATTCTGTGGTTCCAACTTTGTGCATGTAATGTTACTTCCCACGTTCAATGTTCTGTACTTTACATCAGTACTTCCCGCAGTACGTGTGCAGTGCCAATATGGCTGTTTGCTGTAGTTCCTTGACGTCGTGCTTACCGGTACGTTGCTCACGTTGTTGTAAATGTAATACTGCGCTGTACTGTTCTGTAGTTCCTTGACGTCGTGCTTACCGGTACGTTGCTCACGTTGTTGTAAATGTAATACTGCGCTGTACTGTTCTGTAGTTCCTTGACGTCGTGCTTACCGGTACGTTGCTCACGTTGTTGTAAATGTAATACTGCGCTGTACTGTTCTGTAGTTCCTTGACGTCGTGCTTACCGGTACGTTGCTCACGTTGTTGTAAATGTAATACTGCGCTGTACTGTTCTGTAGTTCCTTGACGTCGTGCTTACCGGTACGTTGCTCACGTTGTTGTAAATGTAATACTGCGCTGTACTGTTCTGTAGTTCCTTGACGTCGTGCTTACCGGTACGTTGCTCACGTTGTTGTAAATGTAATACTGCGCTGTACTGTTCTGTAGTTCCTTGACGTCGTGCTTACCGGTACGTTGCTCACGTTGTTGTAAATGTAATACTGCGCTGTACTGTTCTGTAGTTCCTTGACGTCGTGCTTACCGGTACGTTGCTCACGTTGTTGTAAATGTAATACTGCGCTGTACTGTTCTCTCTTCCCTCACCCCCAGATACCCAGCACAAAAATCCCTTCAAGAAAAGTTAAGGGAGTTTATCAAATCTTACCTTGGCTACCGTGCAGACCGGCTGGGACTGGGACAGACATGTCACAGGACAGATTGCATATGGCCGTCTGTCAATCGCGGTCGGCTATTTTATCTCGTTTATTTTTTACAAAGGAAGAAAACTGTTCTCACATAGATGTGATGCTGAACGATGCAATCATGCCTAACCCAAAACCCCTGGGGGGGGGGGGGTAAAAACTTCTTTTGGAGATTAAGAGTACAAATCTTGCAGTATTCTTTCAGTACACTTTTGGTCAGGTTAGACCACGCTGCAGATTGTTTAATTCCGTTTGCAAATTTCCTGCGATCTTCTCAATGTCTGCCTTCAAAGGAAAAGCAAACATAACTGCCGGTTCCCTAATTTGCAAGTCCAGAAATTGTTCGTCGAAGAGGAACATGTTCCAGGAATATTACTGGATACGCTCAGGGAGAACAGTTTCTTGGAATTTCAGGTGTGGAAAGCGAACAGGGTTGTGCATACGTAACTGATTTTGCTACAAAGGAAGCTTAGTTCTGAAAGCCTTGATGCAGCCAGACCTCTCTATAATTAGCTTATCTTTGTCTTGTAGCTCTTTGTTGAGGGTATTCTAGTGGAGTGTCGCATTGTCAAAAGTTGGTCATCCAGCTCCCTAATGAACAACCTGCTTTCCTTCATTAACAAAATAAAAAAGTTTATAACATATGCGCAACTTAACACCTGACAATTCACTGTCAACTTTATCCCGATAATGCTACAAATGCACGACGGTCAAGGGCAGTCGTACGAATGACATTCAGAGTTCAGACTTCAGTCTCCGCACACATTGCTTCTTGATGAAGAACAGAGTGAGTGAAGCGTAAAGCAAGAAATCCCTCGAAATCTGCCAGTCCATTTTTACTTTGCTCTGTAACAAACTACATCAAGGCCGCAGCCCTGTCCCTCACAAACCCAATAATATCATCAGCGCCTGTTTTTGTTTCCACAGGGACCAGTTCTGACATTTCAACTCCCCACTGTCACCTCGAATATCTGCAGCATCCGTAAGCTCATCGACTTTAAAGGGACAGGGCTCAGCTTGAGGGGCACAAAGGGCCTGTCAAAGGCTTACGTGCATCGGAACCGAAAGGGTGGGGCAGGTTTTTGCCACTGACACCCCTTACTGCAACAGCGGCACACTTTTGTCACGCAGTACACTACAGATGCAAGTAGTGCAATTTGTCTTTACCTGCGCCATCCCCGTCTTCTAATTTACTCTTTGCGTATTTGAAACAGACGTCACAAGATATAAAAATGCCACAAATAGACTGCAAGGTCCGCTCAATAACCAGATTTAGTTACAGAAGACACAAGATCCATCAAAAGTGCTTGCAATGGTTAGTCACTAGAACACCATGCAGCCTCCGAAAACAGGCTGAACTCTATTCAGCACCTCTCTGCAGTGAAACGAAACTTACGCAACAGAAGTTTCACTTTCCTACATTTTAGGCGTTATATAAATTGCGCTGACCTCACATTTGCACTGTGCAACATGTTGCCGTGGCTCCGCACCACTGCAGTGCTCTGTCTGTCCTACAGCAGGAGGCACACGGACAGGTCACAAACAGTAGGCCTACTCAGGACGCTCCGCACCACTGCAGTGCTGTCTGTCTGTCCTACAGCAGGAGGCACACGGACAGGTCACAAACAGTAGGCCTACTCAGGACGCTCCGCACCACTGCAGTGCTCTGTCTGTCCTACAGCAGGAGGCACACGGACAGGTCACAAACAGTAGGCCTACTGAGGACGCTCCGCACCACTCCAGTGCTCTGTCTGTCCTACAGCAGGAGGCACACGGACAGGTCACAAACAGTAGGCCTACTCAGGACGCTCCGCACCACTGCAGTGCTGTCTGTCTGTCCTACAGCAGGAGGCACACGGACAGGTCACAAACAGTAGGCCTACTCAGGACGCTCCGCACCACTGCAGTGCTCTGTCTGTCCTACAGCAGGAGGCACACGGACAGGTCACAAACAGTAGGCCTACTCAGGACGCTCCGCACCACTGCAGTGCTGTCTGTCTGTCCTACAGCAGGAGGCACACGGACAGGTCACAAACAGTAGGCCTACTCAGGACGCTCCGCACCACTGCAGTGCTCTGTCTGTCCTACAGCAGGAGGCACACGGACAGGTCACAAACAGTAGGCCTACTCAGGACGCTCCGCACCACTGCAGTGCTGTCTGTCTGTCCTACAGCAGGAGGCACACGGACAGGTCACAAACAGTAGGCCTACTCAGGACGCTCCGTTCTTTGCCTTCCCTGACAGCAATACAACACAGATCAGGGGTGGCAGCTCTTCTTTAACTTTTTTTGGCCAGTGACTCAGAAGATTTTAAAATGAACTGTCAATTGAAAATTTATTTAAAAACTAGAATTTTCCTAGCAGTAATGGGAGTACAATAAAACTAATATCATGAAAAACCCGGAGGAAAGAAATCTTGTTCCACAGACCAGACTGTATTCAGCTCGCAGAAACGGTGGCTTACAGTGCGCTGGATTATTGACGGAGTGTTTGTGATGGGCCATTGACTGACGTATTATTTCAAAACAGAACTACGCGGATTCTGTCTGCAGGAGGCGGGCCTCGGAAGAAGTGGCGAGACCAAGTGAACAGAGAACTGGCGCCACGGCTTACTTGTTCGCTGACCGCTGAACTGCTCTGCGTTGGTGGACGTGACACATCGTGCATTTGACGGCCATTAGAGTATGGACATTGCGACACATGGACTTGGAAAGTACCTGGTTAACCCTTTAAAGCCCAGTGGTTACTATATGTACCACCAGGTTTAACATTCACAAATTCTACGTTCTGCCCACACAGTGTATTTATGTGTTTTGTGTGGAACTCAGAACAAACAGCGATTATTTCACTGTACAGCATTAACTGACTGGTTTGTATAACTGAAACGGAGTGTGTTTACTGCGCGGTACGGACTGTACTTATGTGTTTTGTGTGGATCTCAGAACAAACAGCGATTACTTCACTGTACAACATTAACTGACTGGTTTGTATAACTGAGACGGAGTGTGTTTACTGCGCGGTACGAACTGTATTTATGTGTTTTGTGTGGATCTCAGAACAAACAGCGATTATTTCACTGTACAACATTAACTGACTGGTTTGTATAACTGAGACGGAGTGTGTTTACTGCGCGGTACGAACTGTATTTATGTGTTTTGTGTGGATCTCAGAACAAACAGCGATTATTTCACTGTACAACATTAACTGACTGGTTTGTATAACTGAGACGGAGTGTGTTTACTGCGCGGTACGGACTGTATTTATGTGTTTTGTGTGGATCTCAGAACAAACAGCGATTATTTCACTGTACAACATTAACTGACTGGTTTGTATAACTGAGACGGAGTGTGTTTACTGCGCGGTACGAACTGTATTTATGTGTTTTGTGTGGATCTCAGAACAAACAGCGATTATTTCACTGTACAACATTAACTGACTGGTTTGTATAACTGAGACGGAGTGTGTTTACTGCGCGGTACGAACTGTATTTATGTGTTTTGTGTGGATCTCAGAACAAACAGCGATTATTTCACTGTACAACATTAACTGATTGGTTTGTATAACTGAGACGGAGTGTGTTTACTGCGCGGTACGGACTGTATTTATGTGTTTTGTGTGCATCTCAGAACAAACAGCCATTATTTCACTGTACAACATTAACTGACTGGTTTGTATAACTGAGACGGAGTGTGTTTACTGCGCGGTACGGACTGTGTGTTTTGTGTGGATCTCAGAACAAACAGCCATTATTTCACTGCACAACATTAACTGACTGGTTTGTATAACTGAGACGGAGTGTGTTTACTGCGCGGTACGGACTGCGTCTTTAAATTTGGTCTCATATCCCACGATGGTTAGTGTGTTTACCGCCGCCTGCCGTACAACCAAGACAGTGCGCGGTAGACAGCGATTGCTTCGCTAGATAGGCTGGTCGCTGCGATGCAGACTTACGCAACTGCAGTTTGTTTAGAGCAATCTGAGACTCACCACGACTGTGTGGTACCAAAGCTGGGTACAAAACAATGCAGATCTATTTGGATGGGGACGTACGAGTTGCGTCCCGCGGTCAAGAAAGCGTATCAGTTGCGTCCCGAGTTGTCAGCCCCCCCAGATAAGGCAATGTATCAGTTGCGTCCCGAGTTGTGAACCCCCCCAGATAAGGCAATGTATCAGTTGCGTCCCAAGGTCTCTGCTTCATGTGTATCATACAGAGACATGACCAAACCTCCAGAAGAGACCGGGAAGCGAACCCGCAGAGCAGCGAGGGACATCACACACACACACACACAGACACCACCCAACTCCTAAGTTGTCGACGGTTTCGACGACCACGTATACCTGAAGTGCATGACATTTCGTAATCTTTCAATTTCTTGAACCAAAAAAGGAAAAGAAATGAAAAAATAAAATAAAAAAGGTGCATTAGTTGGTTGAAGAAATTGAAAATTGATGTCAAGATGCACGGTGAATACAACGTAAAATTTCTAATGTTTCATATGTTTTGGCAATAACTGTAATGTGTAAATTGACATCTTTCTCAAACGATTCTGTGTTGTTTGATACACAATACTGTTGGTTTCTTCTTGTATCAATACTCTTTTCAAATATCCAGTACAGCATGAGATATATTCTATTTCCGCTAATGCGCTTGGGGAAATTTCTTCAGGCCGAAAATGAGCTGTAAAATAATAATTATATTAACAAAACTGAAAATAAAAACTCACTGAAAATTGAAAATAAAGCAATTACTGTTTAATTAATATCGGTTTAATTTTTATGAAATAAAAGTTTCACGTGGTATCTAGATTCTTAATTGAAAACAAAGAGATCTGTACATCCCTATAGCACTCTTTTTAACGTATTCACTCTTTATGTTGCTGTGCTTTCCTTTGTGTCCAAATTTTAAACAACTCCTTGTGCTTTAATTTTTATTCATCTGTAAATAATTGTGCGAAATGTTTTCATAGTTTATTATAAAATATATAACAATAAATATATACATATATATGTCTGATAATATAAAGTGTATACTTATAAACATAACATACATAATGTGTAAGCTGGTTAGTTATGCACACTCTACTAACTTTTTATTAAAATCGAAGATGGGCACTCAAATGGTAGATTAGGCTACATGTCAAACCGCATAATCAAATTCTCTAAGTACATGACACTATCTTATGCAATCGTTAATAACTTTCAGAGTAGCATGTATAAGCAGTTAATTTCTTGTATTAGATAATAATAAAGTTTGAAGCTATACAATAATACAACAAACAGATAGCTAAAGCGGCTCAGATCAATTTTACAGCTCTATGTAAATAATAAACTTCAAATTTTATGCAGAAAAAAAATCAGCATAATTTAAATTGACATAAAAATTATTTATTTCTCTTGAAATATTACGTTTTTAATTAGTTCACACGTTACTTAACTTTATTGCTCTGCACCGTGATCAATTAACTTAATAAATTAAATTGTCACTGTAAAAATAATTAATAAACCACTACTGGAGTTTGCGTACAAAGTACCTTTCCGAACCGCTGCTACTAACAACGCTCTCTTTGTGAGATCTGCGCTCTTCTAGGATATTACGCAGCGTCCAGTGGTAATCCTTTACCGAAGTTTCGGGACAATATCGGCCCCATCTTCAAGGGTCAAGAAGTCTTTCTTAAAGACGGGACCGATACATTGTTCTGAAACGTCGGTAAAGATTACCACTCGACGATGCGTAATACCCCAGAAGGGCGCAGATCTCATCAACATCGCAGCGGAAGCCTGAAATAACGCTCTGTTTAAAAACTTAATATTATTCATTCCGTACATTTTCTTTTCTATATTTATAGTCCGACAAATGTACATTTTATTCACTATTAGTTGTGTAACACTGTCCTACATGTTTCTAACCATATTCTGGCTCATCCTCAGAGACTCAGTATTTAAAATTACACATTTTTACAACAATTGGTACAATTGTTTAAATAGTAAAAACTGAATAACATAATAACATAAATACGACTATCAATTTTATCTTAAATACTGTATGTTTCAGGATATCATAACAACACAGATTATTCAACTTTTAACATTTTAACCCGTATAAGACTTGGTTTATAACACCGAAATAAACAGCAGCTACATCTATTCACATTTGAACCAGTGTATAAACACGATTGTAAAATAAATCCATGTTATTCAGTTTTTACTATTTAAACAATTGTACCAATTGATGTAAAAATGTGTAATTTTAAATACTGAGTCTCTGAGTATGAGCCAGAATATGGTTCGAAACATGTAGGGCAGTGTTTCACAACTAATAGTGAATAAAATGTACATTTGTAGGACTATAAATATAGAACGCTCTGTTTGTTTGCCTCTACCGAAAATATATCCACCCCAAATGTCATAAAACTTACGTTACCCTGAGAACTTCCTGTTGCCCCTCAAGTAGATTTTTAAGCATTTTATGGAAGTCGAAGAATTGTAATTGTGGCCAGGTCTCGCTTAATCTGACCCACTGTACAGCGTCACAGACGGACTTTGAACCAAGGCACCCTGGACCCGATTCGACACTACAGCCGTTCGGTTTTTCCTCAGCAGCCTGCTACACAACTGTTGTACCTTTAAACTGACCGCGGGACGCAACTAATACATTGCCTTATCTGGGGGGGTTGACAACTCGGGACGCAACTGATACACAGCTCTTATCTGAAAAGTGACCGCGGGACGCAACTAGTAAACCCCGATTTGGATTGCCTTCGGATTCACAACGGATTTTCTTGTCCTAAGTAACACTCCGCGCCGAGTTTTTTGTGACGTTCTGGGACCGCCGTGTCTTCAGTACTTACATTCCTTTAACGGCCACATCCACATGTGAAGGTCGACTAGCCTGTAATACCAGACCAATGGGAATGTGGCGGTTACGCTGTCTATTGCAGCCTGCTTCTTGCTTCAATGAAGCAGTTTCCATAATGCGTTTCATCGCCGGTTTCGCTTCGTTATTTATATCTTATATATAGTGTCTTATTTTGTACTGATTACTTTCACTGCGGTGTATTATTTGGCCTATTTTGTCACAGCAACATAACAGCGCGTGTTCGCCAGTTAGATACTAATGTCCTGTCTTTCGCAGCCACCCGTATGTACTACGGGGCATCGAAACCGGGCCCTGTTAGGCTCCGCGTTCGGCTCGGGCCGTGTCTCTTCCGTGACAGACTGGCCAATCACTGTACACTGCTTTACGTTGGGACACGGCGTGAATCGGCCTAACGCCTAGCCCGATGCATCACTCCTGCCTGCACCCCGGCCCCCATTCCAACCATCAATGACTAGTTAGGTCACTTCAGCTGCAGTTAAACTGAGACCCAGTGTCAAATGAACATCCTGCGTGCCTCAGTCTACAGGATTTGTGGCGAGGTTGCCCCTCACTGCCCCTCGTCCTGCACACATTCCCAGTTAGTATTTGAATTCACGCCGACCGGCAGAAGAACCGCAGGCCGTCCATGGGAAAAAGGGCAGACCAAAAACCACGAAGGCAGAGCAAGCCTGGAACTGCTTACACCTTCTTGCTGCTGATGATAATGATCAAGAACGTGACGTCACGCAACACAGGAACCTTGTTTAACCGAAGCGCGGATTACTGTCAATGCCCTGGCCATTCCCATGAATATGTAAAGCGCCTTTACAGCCTTTGTACTGCATCAGTATCACCGTTGTGGACATTACCTTGTGGGCACAGCGCTGTGTTTGTTGTAACTGCATTACCTTGTGGGCACAGCGCTGTGTTTGTTGTAACTGCATTACCTTGTGGGCACAGCGCTGTGTTTGTTGTAACTGCATTACCTTGTGGGCACAGCGCTGTGTTTGTTGTAACTGCATTACCTTGTGGGCACAGCGCTGTGTTTGTTGTAACTGCATTACCTTGTGGGCACAGCGCTGTGTTTGTTGTAACTGCATTACCTTGTGGGCACAGCGCTGTGTTTGTTGTAACTGCATTACATTGTGGGCACAGCGCTGTTTGTTGTAACTGCATTACCTTGTGGGCACAGCGCTGTGTTTGTTGTAACTGCATTACCTTGTGGGCACAGCGCTGTGTTTGTTGTAACTGCATTACATTGTGGGCACAGCGCTGTGTTTGTTGTAACTGCATTACCTTGTGGGCACAGCGCTGTGTTTGTTGTAACTGCATTACCTTGTGGGCACAGCGCTGTGTTTGTTGTAACTGCATTACCTTGTGGGCACAGCGCTGTGTTTGTTGTAACTGCATTACCTTGTGGGCACAGCGCTGTGTTTGTTGTAACTGCATTACCTTGTGGGCACAGCGCTGTGTTTGTTGTAACTGCATTACATTGTGGGCACAGCGCTGTGTTTGTTGTAACTGCATTACCTTGTGGGCACAGCGCTGTGTTTGTTGTAACTGCATTACCTTGTGGGCACAGCGCTGTGCTTGTTGTAACTGCATTACCTTGTGGGCACAGCGCTGTGTTTGTTGTAACTGCATTACCTTGTGGGTACAGCGCTGTGTTTGTTGTAACTGCATTACATTGTGGGCACAGCGCTGTGTTTGTTGTAACTGCATTACCTTGTGGGCACAGCGCTGTGTTTGTTGTAACTGCATTACCTTGTGGGCACAGCGCTGTGTTTGTTGTAACTGCATTACATTGTGGGCACAGCGCTGTTTGTTGTAACTGCATTACCCTGTGGGCACAGCGCTGTGTTTGTTGTAACTGCATTACCTTGTGGGCACAGCGCTGTGTTTGTTGTAACTGCATTACCCTGTGGGCACAGCGCTGTGTTTGTTGTAACTGCATTACCTTGTGGGCACAGCGCTGTGTTTGTTGTAACTGCATTACCTTGTGGGCACAGCGCTGTGTTTGTTGTAACTGCATTACCTTGTGGGCACAGCGCTGTGTTGTTGTAACTGCATTACATTGTGGGCACAGCGCTGTGTTTGTTGTAACTGCATTACATTGTGGGCACAGCGCGTGTTTGTTGTAACTGCATTACATTGTGGGAACAGCGCTGTGTTTGTTGTAACTGCATTACCTTGTGGGCACAGCGCTGTGTTTGTTGTAACTGCATTACATTGTGGGCACAGCGCTGTGTTTGTTGTAACTGCATTATATTGTGGGCACAGCGCTGTTTGTTGTAACTGCATTACCTTGTGGGCACAGCGCTGTGTTTGTTGTAACTGCATTACCTTGTGGGCACAGCGCTGTTTGTTGTAACTGCATTACATTGTGGGCACAGCGCTGTGTTTGTTGTAACTGCATTACCTTGTGGGCACAGCGCTGTGTTTGTTGTAACTGCATTACCTTGTGGGCACAGCGCTGTTTGTTGTAACTGCATTAGTTGCCACAAAGGGACGCAACAACGAAGGCTGTTCTGTTGAACAACGTTCAATGACGTCACTGCAGCCCCCAAGTTGCAGGCAGTCTGTTGCTCCGGGCTTACACACGGCGTCATAACCCGCAACTTCAACAAGTCCATCGTCACAATGCCTACAGTCAGGACAAACGAGACAGTCCAGTTCGGCTCAGAAGCACCGCCGAACGGTAAGTTGCTGCATCTCAGGGTGCAGACGCAGCATAACACAGCGTTCACTCTACCGGTACTGTCGCAATTTCTATTCGTGCATGTTTTAGAATTACCTTTCGGAACACGGAATTTATTTTTCTCGCGGTCACTGCGTTTTCCACAGCAAGGTGTGGAAGCTGCTGTGGACCTGGTTGATACAGGCTGCACTAGTGGAGCACACAACTGGCTGCGTCAGTTCTGCTATCATACTTACACGACACGTGTCCTGGTGAGAGTAGTTCTCAGGTGCAGCATTGGTGGAATGATAATGACGGGAGAAAACCCTATTCTAGTACCACTTTGTCCACAGATCTCACATGGACTGACCCTGGATCGAACCCGGGCCTCCGCGGTGAGAGGCCGGCAACGAACCGCATGAGACATGACACGGCCTTTTTAAAGACTAAAATTATTCCTCTTACATACAAAGACCCAGTCCGTACCGCGCAGTAATCACACTCCGTCTAAGTTACACAAACCAGTCAGTTAATGTTGTACAGTGAAATAATCGCTGTTTGTTCTCAGATCCACACAAAACACATACAGTCCGTACCGCGCAGTAAACACCGCCTCAATTATACAAACCAGTCAGTTAATGTTGTACAGTGAAATAATCGCTGATTGTTCTGAGATCCACACAAAACACATAAATACACTGTGTGGGCAGAACGTAGAATCGTTGAATGTTAAACCTGGCGGTACATATAGTAACCACTGGACCTGAATTATATATAAACATATAGTCCGTACCGCGCAGTAAACACACTCCCATACAACGTCTACCGTACGTCTCTGTTTATACAAACCATCATAATAAGTGCCGTACAGTGATAATAATCGCTGTTTGTTTACATGAATCCACCACAAAACTCATAAATAAGTCCGTACCGCGCAGTAAACACACTCCGTCTCAGTTATACAAACCAGTCAGTTAATGTTGTACAGTGAAATAATCGCTGTTTGTTCTGAGATCCACACAAAACTCATAAATACAGTCCGTACCGCGCAGTAAACACACTCCGTCTCAGTTATACAAACCAGTCAGTTAATGTTGTACAGTGAAATAATCGCTGTTTGTTCTGAGATCCACACAAAACACATAAATACAGTCCGTACCGCGCAGTAAACACACTCCGTCTCAGTTATACAAACCAGTCAGTTAATGCTGTACAGTGAAATAATCGCTGTTTGTTCTGAGATCCACACAAAACTCATAAATAGTCCGTACCGCGCAGTAAACACACTCCGTCTCAGTTATACACAAACCAGTCAGTTAATGTTGTACAGTGAAATAATCGCTGTTTGTTCTGAGATCCACACAAAACACATAAATACAGTCCGTACCGCGCAGTAAACCACACTCCGTCTCAGTTATACAAACCAGTCAGTTAATGCTGTACAGTGAAATAATCGCTGTTTGTTCTGAGATCCACACAAAACACATAAATACAGTCCGTACCGCGCAGTAAACACACTCCGTCTCAGTTATACAAACCAGTCAGTTAATGCTGTACAGTGAAATAATCGCTGTTTGTTCTGAGATCCACACAAAACACATAAATACAGTCCGTACCGCGCAGTAAACACACTCCGTCTCAGTTATACAAACCAGTCAGTTAATGCTGTACAGTGAAATAATCGCTGTTTGTTCTGAGATCCACACAAAACTCATAAATACACTGTGTGGGCAGAACGTAGCATTTGTGAAAGTTAAACATTGTGGTACATCAAGTGCTGGGCTTTGAAGTGTTAATTCCTTTCATTTGAAAGTAATTACAACCACTGAACCCAAGGATGATAAAAAAAAAACAAGTCCATCAAAGTACAGACTGCTGACAATGTCCACAACGACTGTTGTACGTTTCATCATGTTACGTTTTTAAGCACTTCTACGGACCAGACTGCTGTATTGCAGACCAAATTCCAGTCAAACTATTGTAGATCGTCTATACGTTGCAGTGCGGCGCACATACGCACGTTCTTCTCTTGTCCAACGGTCTATGGAGACAGCTGTTCATGACGGCAGCAAAATCAATAAGTTCACGTAGAGCTGTCACAGTGCGTGCCGTGGCCCAGTACGTGTGCCTTCTTGCAGGGGACTACACCGTCCGCCCCTAGGACCCTCATATCGACTTTGTGTTCCAACACGACACTCTGTTGCACATTTACACAACGGCATGTCACACATTATCGTGCCCACACAAGTCCACTACGTGTCCCTGTCCCGATCCGCATCAATCCAGCCCACATCCCCCCACCTATGCCTGTGATTTGTGCTCTTCAGATATTGCAATGAAAATTCTGAAATCATCTCATCCCTCCATACGTGCCATACGCTCCTCATCCCCTTGTCCTTAGTAACTATACCGCAAACGTGTTCATATTCATCATGTCTGTACGTGACTAGGACGTTAATTTTGTGGCGGGCTTTTTAAATCCCCCCAAGTACCTGAGTAAAACATTTCACACTGCCGTGTATCACGCACTGTCAATGTTGACACCAACTGTATCCGCCACATGGCCAGTCGCCAGTCGCACATGTCTGCACTGCAAAGTGTCACGACTTTTCAGAACTGTCAGGCAGAACAGCAGTTCTGTGCTGCACATACAACTACGGTATATGTTACGGGGCATATTATATCGATACGCTGAATTCATATCGATTTCACGCGTATTCGCAAAACGATATGCATGTCCGTCCTTCTGTCACGCAGCACATCTCGGCACGCAGTGGCACTGTGACTTTTCTATACCGCGAATTCTTACTAAATACGTAAATCAAATTAAATTGTGGTGGACACCTGCCAAAAAAACTTTCGGTGTTTCAAGCTACGACTGAACCGCAAATTGTACGTAAAACGTCACGCCGACAGTTGAATGTTGGCGATCTTGTTTTTTTTTTGCGGGTGTTAAAATGTTTTAGCTGCTTGAGTGAGGGAAGGGAGAGAGAAAGAAGTTGACTGTATTGGAGTTTGTATTTTGTCAGACATTTTTACAAGTTCTTATATGTATGTGTTTATGTCTCTGTGATGGTTAGCCGTGGCTTGTGGTGTGAGAAGGTCGTGTAGTTTACCCTCCTCTGCCTCCTCCTTCCGTTTTCGGTAGTTTTGTTGCTTTTGTGCGTTAGTTAGTCTCGGCATCGTGAACCTGTAAAAATCAGGGCCGAGGTGACCCACCTGTGTGTACCGAAATGTAAGACTTTTACGTCAAAATAAACATGTTACATGAACACATGCGTAAATTTGTATCTGGATGAATTCTTGTTGGCTTAAAAAATGCGCAGAAAATCAGAACACACTGCATGCCCACACGGTTCCGCAAATCGTGCTGTTTACTATACAATTACAATAAATACGACATAGCTGGGGGCCCAAGGAGTGCTTAACGCTCTGAACATAGCGTGGCGCCACACTGTAGCCATTTGTATGCCGGGTAATTAAGGTACGGCAGAAACACACACAGCGTGTGATGTACGGTCAGACGTACGAACACCGAAATGTCGTCACGATCTGCTTAGCGCGTTGCACTATAAAACGGTCCTTCGTTTGGATGCAATGTTTCCATTTGTAAATATTGGTACAGGATATGCACGGACATCTGTGAGGGCTCACGTAGAATTACGTGCGTATTCTGGATGCACACATGCGCCTTCATCCAGTATTTTCCTGCCTCCTCCTCGGCACGTATCGGACCTACAGCACAATTCTGCATGTAGCCTTAGTAGGGCCACGCAGTGACCTTGAGAAGGCTGCAACTGAGTGAACACAGACAACTAAGGCTGCAACTGAGTGAACACAGACAACTAAGGCTGCAACTGAGTGAACACAGACAACTAAGGCTGCAACTGAGTGAACACAGACAACTAAGGCTGCAACTGAGTGAACACAGACAACTAAGGCTGCAACTGAGTGAACACAGACAACTAAGGCTGCAACTGAGTGAACACAGACAACTAAGGCTGCAACTGAGTGAACACAGACAACTAAGGCTGCAACTGATTGAACACAGACAACTAAGGCTGCAACTGAGTGAACACAGACAACTAAGGCTGCAACTGAGTGAACACAGACAACTAAGGCTGCAACTGAGTGAACACAGACAACTAAGCCTGCAACTGAGTGAACACAGACAACTAAGGCTGCAACTGAGTGAACACAGACAACTAAGGCTGCAACTGAGTGAACACAGACAACTAAGGCTGCAACTGAGTGAACACAGACAACTAAGGCTGCAACTGAGTGAACACAGACAACTAAGGCTGCAACTGAGTGAACACAGACAACTAAGGCTGCAACTGAGTGAACACAGACAACTAAGGCTGCAACTGAGTGAACACAGACAACTAAGGCTGCAACTGAGTGAACACAGACAACTAAGGCTGCAACTGAGTGAACACAGACAACTAAGGCTGCAACTGAGTGAACACAGACAACTAAGGCTGCAACTGAGTGAACACAGACAACTAAGGCTGCAACTGAGTGAACACAGACAACTAAGCCTGCAACTGAGTGAACACAGACAACTAAGGCTGCAACTGAGTGAACACAGACAACTAAGGCTGCAACTGAGTGAACACAGACAACTAAGGCTGCAACTGAGTGAACACAGACAACTAAGCCTGCAACTGAGTGAACACAGACAACTAAGGCTGCAACTGAGTGAACACAGACAACTAAGGCTGCAACTGAGTGAACACAGACAACTAAGGCTGCAACTGAGTGAACACAGACAACTAAGGCTGCAACTGAGTGAACACAGACAACTAAGGCTGCAACTGAGTGAACACAGACAACTAAGCCTGCAACTGAGTGAACACAGACAACTAAGGCTGCAACTGAGTGAACACAGACAACTAAGGCTGCAACTGAGTGAACACAGACAACTAAGGCTGCAACTGAGTGAACACAGACAACGAAGGCTGCAACTGAGTGAACACAGACAACTAAGGCTGCAACTGAGTGAACACAGACAACTAAGGCTGCAACTGAGTGAACAGACAACTAAGCCTGCAACTGAGTGAACACAGACAACTAAGGCTGCAACTGAGTGAACACAGACAACTAAGGCTGCAACTGAGTGAACACAGACAACTAAGGCTGCAACTGAGTGAACACAGACAACTAACACGCACATTTTATTACACGTTCAAGCTGAAGCATCTAATCTGACACATAAATAAGACTTTTTTAAAAACATTCTTCTTCAAAAGACCTCCTTCGTCAGGATGGCTACAGACAGGACGTGTAACTAGTCGGCACGCACACACCACAAAACGCTGAGCACGTGGCAGACGCATGCTTGAGCTGTGGGCGCTTCTACCCAGCGTCGAAAGAATTCTCCCGTGTGAAATTTCATCCCTGTGAGCTGTGAGACGTGAGTGAGAGTGACAGAGACAACGAAAGGTGCTTACACTTGTCTAGACCTTGTTGCATTTAGTTCACTTTCATCCAAGCACTGTGAATCGACTGTTCATGGGTGGCGAAGCCGTCTTTTTTTGGTCTACCAGTTTACCATTTAAGACGTATGTGACAATGCATCCGTAAGGCAGTCATTTCAAAAGACACTGCTTAACAAACTGCTGCGCTATTTATCTACGACATGAAATCTCCCACCATTAAAAAGCAAGAACATTTATTATCCGTGCTTACTGTAGGCAATTAAATCGAGCGTAAAAGCGGCCAGCGTTCTCAGCTACCATCACGTGCTGTGAACTGCTGCTATTGCACACTGTCACGAATTCTTCAACGGCTCACGATCCGCGTTATGACACCGTGCAGTCCGGTAGGATATTCGAATCCTTCACCGTCGTGAACCCCTTTACTGGCACGGCATTTCGTAAGTGCCTGTGCAGTGACGGTGCTTTGCACAGTGCTGACATCGCATGAACCGCATGCCGTTAAAGCAAAACATAACATAACACAACACACTGACGTGCCTGACAGCAGCACAGCCATTTTACAGCTCTGCATATTACTGTGTATTTTGTTTATTCAACCACAAAAATCAGACCCAAGAAAGTCAACTGTGTTCAGGCAGAAACACCACAGTCTACAATCGATCTCCTGCATGTACCATACTCAGTATCTGACCAACGCCGTACAGTAACGCTATGAAGAACCGAGTCGGTTTATTTTGCTTCACATTAATTTGGATTTAAGGTGGAGCTGCCCGGTTCGCGGTTGAACTCTCCGAGCTGTCTGGGACACCAGCACGTGTCTCACGTACACGGAATGCTTTTACGTGCATCTGAATGCGGTATTTGTTTGTAGCAACTGGCGTTTCACAGTACTTGTGTATGTACGAACGCCCTACACCTGTGGCGTCTTATTACACGAGGAACACGTGTCGATGCTGCTGCATCATCGTCAATACGACACGTTAGGCACTACAAAAAGCTCGTTAGTTACTGCGATGGCCGTCAACACGTGTTTGCGAAAGGCGCTGACCGGTACGAACTCTTGACTAAAACGCCCAACGCAACACACCTAATGACTATTGACATTACAAAAGGACACCGAAACATGCTAAGACAAGATTTCAGCTCAAATTCGAATCGTACTAGACTTATTTAAAACTATCGTCTTATCACTTGCTGCTGCAATTCTGTCGCCCATATAGGCGGTCGATCCTGTGTGCTGCGTTAGTGCAATAAACGAGACAGCAACAGACAGTTGTCAGACAAAGTAATGGTCCTATATTAGGCACATGTATTCTGTAATACTGACAATGTATCTTACACAGACGCTTACTGTTTCTGAATCATCGAAGCGTCCATAACAGACGGCTGCGGGTCGTACCGCTGTTTCGTCATGCAGCAGTCGATGTCAACAGGAAATGTACACATTTGTTTCAACTGTTCAGTCACCACTGACCAGTGACGCTTACCTGTGAGTTTCCAAGCTCCTCGGGCACCCGATTTGTCGTCCTACAGAGGCAGAACACTTGTTATGACGCGACTCGCTCACAATAAAACGCCGTATTGATCACTGGCCAACCTCTGCTCCTTGCACGCGCGGCCAGCAAACTGAGCCAGTCGACAGACGCGAAGCACGCCAAGGTACTGTGCTACTGCTTCGCTAACTGGCACACTCGTTTTGCCCGCTCCGCTGTCGCAGCTGCCAATCGTCTTCGTACACGCTAATGACGTCATTTTCAAATCAGGGAAATCCTCTTTCAGGCCCCTTCGCTGTATTGAATGGGCGGGCAGAAGGTGTTGCGGTGGGGGATCGAGCTTTGATGCACGTGAAATGGACGCATTTTGTCTTATTGTGCAACGGAACTTTTGCGCCGCTGGCGTTCTGACGCGTGCTGTTGTACGACGTAGCGACTTACTAGCGCTTGAGAACCACGAAACGGTAGAAGCTCATGTTTAGAGGGGGATGTAACGTGGCTGTCTGTACTGCAGGTGTTACGTAGCCAGAACTGACTAGTGTCAGATGAATACAAACCCAGACTTTTAATTCGACTCCTCAGGGCTCTGACGATGGTGTATTACTCACTCATACAGTCTCTCCCCCCCCCTTTTTTTTCTGTTTTGACTGTAACGCTGAAGTTCCATAACACGTTCGGTCCCATTACTCACTGGCGACCTTGTCATTGCACTGGTAAACAGAATTGGTCGTATGTTGTAACGTGATGATTGTGAACTTGCGTGTTGTAGAATGTTAATATTTTAATCATTTTAATAAGGGACACACAATACCTACATTAGCTGTTGGCCTTATACTCCTTTGCTCTGAAAAACTCCCTGATGATAGCACCCCGGTGCCGAAACATACAGCAGTTTCATACTTGGTTATGAATGTATTTTGTTGAGAGCATAAGTTGGTTGACGTATTAATTACAGTCCGTCTCAGTTACACAAACCAGTCAGTTAATGTTGTACAGTGAAATAATCGCTGTTTGTTCTGAGATCCACACAAAACACATAAATACAGTTCGTACCGCGCAGTAAACACACTCCGTCTCAGTTACACAAACCAGTCAGTTAATGTTGTACAGTGAAATAATCGCTGTTTGTTCTGAGATCCACACAAAACACATAAATACAGTCCGTACCGCGCAGTAAACACACTCCGTCTCAGTTATACAAACCAGTCAGTTAATGTTGTACAGTGAAATAATCGCTGTTTGTTCTGAGATCCACACAAAACACATAAATACAGTCCGTACCGCGCAGTAAACACACTCCGTCTCAGTTATACAAACCAGTCAGTTAATGTTGTACAGTGAAATAATCGCTGTTTGTTCTGAGATCCACACAAAACACATAAATACAGTCCGTACCGCGCAGTAAACACACTCCGTCTCAGTTATACAAACCAGTCAGTTAATGTTGTACAGTGAAATAATCGCTGTTTGTTCTGAGATCCACACAAAACACATAAATACAGTCCGTACCGCGCAGTAAACACACTCCGTCTCAGTTATACAAACCAGTCAGTTAATGTTGTACAGTGAAATAATCGCTGTTTGTTCTGAGATCCACACAAAACACATAAATACAGTCCGTACCGCGCAGTAAAACACACTCCGTCTCAGTTTATACAAACCAGTCAGTTAATGTTGTACAGTGAAATAATCGCTGTTTGTTCTGAGATCCACACAAAACACATAAATACAGTCCGTACCGCGCAGTAAACACACTCCGTCTCAGTTATACAAACCAGTCAGTTAATGTTGTACAGTGAAATAATCGCTGTTTGTTCTGAGATCCACACAAAACACATAAATACAGTCCGTACCGCGCAGTAAACACACTCCGTCTCAGTTATACAAACCAGTCAGTTAATGTTGTACAGTGAAATAATCGCTGTTTGTTCTGAGATCCACACAAAACACATAAATACAGTCCGTACCGCGCAGTAAACACACTCCGTCTCAGTTATACAAACCAGTCAGTTAATGCTGTACAGTGAAATAATCGCTGTTTGTTCTGAGATCCATACAAAACACATAAATACACTGTGTGGGCAGAACGTAGAATTGCGGAATGTTAAACATGGTGGTACATATAGTAACCACTGGGCTTTAGAGGGTTAATGTACGGGTGTGCATGGGCGACGTGAGAAGTAAAGACGAAATTTGAGACGTACGACGTGACGTGTGGACTGGATTCGTTCTGCGACATTTCAGGCTTCCTCTGCAGTGTAGATGACGTCACTCTTATTCATCACATTATTCATACCGTGCATATTCTTACAATTAATACATCAACCAACAAATGCACTTAATAAAATACAGTTCATAACAAGTATTACATTCCTACATGTTTCGGAACCGGGGTGCCATCCTCAGGGAGTTTTAGAACAAAGGAATATAAGCCCAACAGTTAATCTAGGCATTACACTGCACGTATTGGAATGTTTACAATGTAAACCATGTGTACATTGGAATGTTTACAGTGGGTCAATTCTTGGACTACTTGAACCTTGAAGATGGGACCGCTAGGCTGTCCCGAAACGTCGGTAACATGTATAAACTTATGCCGTGTAACATTCCAGAAGAGTGAAGGCCTCTATATGAGTTTTTGTTTTTTCGGAAATGGCCGTTGTGCAGTGGACTTACTGTAGACAAGCAGTTGCTTCTGTGTAGCTGGTCACCGTGCGGATATTAAGGTCAGATGCGTTGGTGAGAACGTAAGGTCATATCTTTGCTGGCCTCTGCCACTTCTTCCCCTCGAGGTCAACTATTATGTCATTCCAGAGACGCTGCCAAGAAAACTGTAACGGACGTACAAATATCTGCTCGTCTGTTCCTAATATGGTAACTGATTTTACTGGTTAGTTAAGAAGAAACGCGAACTTCGATGTTTTTGCCGGTCCTGCAGTAGTCCAGGTTTCGAAGGATGCAGCCCAATGCATTCGTCCTTAAACAAATTTCTGTAACTCTGCTTGCTTTGTGATGTCTACGTAAGCAAGTAGGAACATTGTGCCAGTGGCTCACCTGTCCATGCTCCCTCGTGTCAAGTTGCAGGCAGTTACAGTTCTCAAGCTGCCCGCCCATTGTTCGGCTGAATCTCGTCATGCTCAAGAAGCGTCACTGCAGTGACGAAAGCAGCTGATCTGATTTCCGCTTTGTAACATTCTGAAGCGGCTAGTCCTGCATGAAGCAGGCGTCTTAACGTCGCAGGACGTCCATTTTGCAAAGCATTTAAAGAGGTCACAACTCTTTCCTACTGTCTTAAAATCGGGTTCCCACGACTGGTGTACTTGACAACACATGGGCGCAGGGGTGTCCAGTTAACTAGTGGTTTACTTAGACCTTCTACAAAATTTGCAGGAAAGAAAACACAAAGTGAAACACATGAGTCCATTTGTGATTCTTCGTACGGAGATTTCAGACCAAACATAAAAGACTTCCAAGTGCGTAAGGAACGACACTTTGAAACACCTAAATAATTCAGGTGCAGGAAGTAGCTGTCCGGTGGGTTGGTAGCACGCAGCCACAAAAGACGTAGAGGTTCGTTAGTTTCAGAACGCATTGTAGGCGGGGTGACCTGAGAATGGCTGCGCCTGGTACCCGAAGGAGAAAATGTCCAATCGTAAATTTGTTCCATGCGTCCTTTACATTAGATGGGTTGAGAGGACAGACAGATCAAGCAATTAAGTCGAAGCACATTGACTTCTTGCATCGAATTATATACTTACATAGCTGTACTTGCTAGCAGCTGCACGCTCCTTACCTTCTCTGCCTCCTGTGATTAGACAGCCTTTAAATGAAGCACAGGAAAGACAGCGTGCCTTCTATCGAGAAACCTGAAGGAAAGGGACCGCCTCGAAGGCCGAGCCTTAATTGGGGTCATGGGGTTAAAAGGAGTAGAATGGTGCTGTATGCGCTCGGTTTATGAGAGATGCAAAAACTGTTCTCAAGAGAAGACACCAAGTTGGGCGGGCAGTTACGCAATGTGTGTTCCAGAAACGGACTGCAGTTGTGGCTCACGTCGGACAACAGTAGAAGTGGCTTTTGCGAATACGGTGATGAACTTCCAGTTTCTATACTAGGCGCAGAATTTCTGACCACGTGAGCTACTGGCAGCTGCATGGCGTTCCATACGCAGTACCCAACTGCGCCTGGAGACTGCGACCAGTGACGCATAAGTAGTCAGTACAATGACGCGTCATGACGTCAGCTTCGGTGACGTCAAGTACGTACATGTTCAGCGTAGAGGGATGAGTCACATCAGAGAAGTACGGCGGGCGGTTCGTCCGAGTATCTGTGCTGCCAAATTGTCTGTCGATCATTCCGAGAAAACACGCTGCAAGCAGAGTTTCGCCAAGTTGCGGAAGCTGACACATCGTCGTGCACTCTGTAGCTCACCCGTTTACGAACCCGGTATCTCCCGAATACAAGTCTTGTCTTTCTTCCCCGAAATCGTACCGCGCATTCTGAAGTGTAGCCAGCCGAAGCGTGTTGTTGACAGGTGGCAGCGGAAGTCACTGAGACCGCAGACTGCCAGTGACAGTGTGTTCCGAAGGACTGGCAGTGGATTCTGACGTCCGAGGCAGACTGCACAGCATTTCAGTGTGCACTGATGAAGACCTGTCGGACATGTCTGTGCTCAGCTGCAAATGTCACGTATTATGCGCTGCCCGGCAGAAAGCGTTGACGTGGCGTCGCTAGGCATTCAATTCAACACACTTAGTGGCGTCGGCGGACCGTCACCAGTTTCAGGACTGGCTCTCTTGGCTGGAAGATGCCGTTGCGTTATGCAGGCACTGAAGGTTAATATGCAGGCCTGCGGTACACTGTAGTTCAGCGTGTTCTTATAATGAGGAACATGAGAACTGCCAACACGTGCTACATGCCATGAAATGAATTATTGTTGTTACGGCAGGCAAATGGCGAAAGCCGGGCTCGGACGTGTAGTTACAGACGTTCGTGAATGTAAGGTCGTGCACAGTGTAGGTGGTGCATAGCGCCACAAAGACAGACTTGCACAGCTGTGTGGGCGTGATGACAGCACTGCAACACTGGCACCTTCAGCTTTACTCACTACGTTCAGGCATCGCGATGTCTTCATCAGGATGGTGCTACGTGTGCATAGAGCTGACTAGTACTGACCGATACAGGTGTCACATTAGAACGCCTGTTTGGTTTCTACGGCTTATGAAAGGCCAATAGTCAGTATATAACATAACCTCAAGAGCGTACAATCGTGAAAGTTTGCTTTTAAGAAAATACAAAAGCTTTTTTGCAGTGTAAAATACAGTAAATCACTGAAGGAGCATATCATTGCATACAGCTCTAGCTTAGTTTATGCCCGTTTCCCACAGATCCCACGATATTAGCGGACTGTCTTATTATGTAAAAGTCTAGTCCAGTGACCAAACACTGTCATCCCGCATCCCACGATATTAGCGGACTGTCTTATTATGTAACAGTCTGTAGTCCAGTGACCAAACACTGTCATCCCGTACGTCGTTATGCAGTTTTCCCCCAACTCCGGTCACTTCCTCCTCAGCACCCCGTTCTCGAACATCCTCACCATGTTTTTCCCTTAATGTCAGATATCAAGTGTCGGTCTCTTGTAAGACAACAGGCAACATTACGCCTCTCTATGTTTTGATCTTTATGTTTCTGAATGGCAAACCGGAAACAGTGGTGGCAGGAATACTGGTTACTGTTCCAAAGCACCGTGCAGTCTCGCGAATCAAGTTCGTCGGTTGGTGATATCGCGTGTCAGTCGGTACGGTGGACTGTGGAATATTGGGCAGCGTTATCTTCGTCAGGAGCACGGTACAAGCCACTGTAGGCCTGTTCCGTCTTCGTGGATGTTGGTCTCTCCATCCTTTTCTTGGTCGACCTACGTTTCTTTTGGCGGTTGGATGTATTCGTACTCTAACTTGGAAATGCGTGTATCGTTCATGCTTAATAAATGTTGTGTTCACTGAACTGTGCAATACAAAGTAATTTCATTTAAATTGTGTATATGTAATTCAGCTCCATTCAGTGATTTGTGTTACGGCCATCTGCTGATCCAATCACCCGTGTACACTTTGCGTAACAAATGAATTTCCCCTAGACAAGCTACCAACGTTTTGCAGGGTAAGACGCATGACGGGACTGCCATCTTAAGGCCTTATCACACTATCATCCACACCTTGAGACCAGGTCTGTGGCCCGTTACACAAAGACAACATGAGTGTATTGGCTTTCCCATGGTTCAGGGAGCTGGAGTCGATTTGACACCTGCAGAACAGTGTTGTTGTGTAGCTGCCATGCACAACACCTGCAGAACAGTGTTGTTGTGTAGCTGCCATGCACAACACCTGCAGAACAGTGTTGTTGTGTAGCTGCCATGCACAACACCTGCAGAACAGTGTTGTTGTGTAGCTGCCATGCACAACACCTGCAGAACAGTGTTGTTGTGTAGCTGCCATGCACAACACCTGCAGAACAGTGTTGTTGTGTAGCTGCCATGCACAACACCTGCAGAACAGTGTCGTTGTGTAGCTGCCATGCACAACACCTGCAGAACAGTGTTGTTGTGTAGCTGCCATGCACAACACCTGCAGAACAGTGTCGTTGTGTAGCTGCCATGCACAACACCTGCAGAACAGTGTTGTTGTGTAGCTGCCATGCACAACACCTGCAGAACAGTGTTGTTGTGTAGCTGCCATGCACAACACCTGCAGAACAGTGTCGTTGTGTAGCTGCCATGCACAACACCTGCAGAACAGTGTTGTTGTGTAGCTGCCATGCACAACGGCGGAAAGGTGCTGCGTGATGGGGCACGCATAATTCGCGGTTTGTAAACGTATTGGATAGAACGAGAAAAATTAATATTTAAACAGTATAATAATGCACAGTATCGATATTCAACAAAATCTGTGGAACTGTTGTTGGGATACATGAAAGCGGCCTTAGTAAAGTGGGCTTGTAATTAATTGGTCAGTGTTACTAAACATCAAAATGGCTAACTAACCTTGTGCATACAGTGCTTGAATGTTTATCAGCGTTTGATTGGCGGTGCATGATACACCGGTACATGACAAAGCCAGTTCATGACCTTCTGCAGTGCAGGCTTCAATACTGTCGCTGGGACTGAGGCGGTCCACAGCAGGCAGTGGGTCATAGACAGGCGTTATTCTGTTCGTAAATAACGCCTAACTTCTTCTTCTTCTTCGGTGGCACTACAGTCCAATGCGGACTTCTTCTCCTTAATGGCCCTCTCCCAGTCAGCTCTATTTTTTTACCTTTCTTTCCAGTTGTTAATTTTACACTTCTTAGTATCTGTTTGTACACAATTCCACCATCTGTTTCTTGGTAAATAACGCCTAACAGTTGGTGTTAATTTGTGTTGTTAGAATGTCGATAGCAGCTCAAATGACATCGGTATACCTAATTATGTGAAATACAGGGTCATGAGTTTATCTGAGAGCTACCATTTGTCACTTCCTGCCGCTGTTCCGCCGGGTATGTGGGTAAGTTAATATTACGGTAAGCAAGCCGAGAGGAAGTAACACTATAGTTGTCAGATAAAATAAGGACGCTGTATAAGAATAACTGAAACACTACGTCACTCGTGGTAACGTCCGTGCTAGCTCACTGTTGGAACTTCTGCAGATTCTGGCATACATATAGCAGCTGACAGTGCTTTTCCTAGAGCAATGGAACATTGTAAATAGGCGGAAACGGGAGGATAATATTAAACTGGATCTTAAAAAACACAATAGGAGGTCGCGGACTGTGTTTGCCTGGCATAGGATAAGAACAAGTGGTGGGCTGTTGTGAACACGGTGATGAACCTTCAGGTTCCGTAAAATGCGGGCACTTTTTGATCAGCTCAGGAACTGGTATCTTATCTTTTGAGGGACTCTGCTCCATGTAGTGAGTTACGCAGCACTGCAAACTGCGCTGTCTGTCGCAACTGCAAGTGCTGGCGATTTGTGACGGCAAGTTACGAACTTAACGCAACTGTCATTAAATTATTGATGTCAGAATACGGGGGGAGGGGAGACGGCCGGGGGACACATTTGTTTTCAATTAGCTTTACAAGAAGTGAAGTGGTGGTTCGCTGTACATTTTTAGCACGTCGCTCCATCTAGTGCCAGTGTCAAGAATGAGTGGAGCTATACCTCTACCCCCTTCATAAATGCTGTCATGGCGTACTGTTAATTAAACACAGGGACAGCTTTCCCTCATTTCAGCTAGAGCTCAGCACGAGTTGAGTAAGTCGAAGAAAGAAGCTGCTTAAAGCGACGCGGGACACCCGGGCTCATTGGTCAGTCTGCCGTCTGCTATGTGGGTCAGGCACGGCGCAAGGTCACTCCTGTCAAACGGCCTTACGCTGAATGTCTTTATGCAGCTAATCCTTTAAAACCAAGTGGTGACGCTACGCACCGCCAACTGCTGAAGAATTGTGTCAGGGAGCGGAGCAGAGGACCAGTCAGGACGCACTGTGTGACATCATACCTCCCACAACCCAAGCTCTGCCGGCCTTGGCTACTCGTTAAAGTGACTGATGTCTTCCATAACTGCAGGCCGTTATGTCATGCCCCTCACCCGGTCACTTTGTAATAGTGTCACAGGGTGGTTCTAAATCAACAGGTCACTGTATGATTCTTCTGTAATTTACTCTTCGAAATTAAAATTTTCTCTCTAACTTTTGCCGCAGTTACACGATGCCAAACCGAACTGCCGATGTTTATTGCAAGAGAGTTATGTGCCTGGTGACCGTATTATCCTCGTGATCGCTGCAATTACCAGTACTGTTTTAAGTGTGTTGTTTAACGGCGCTGTCAATTGCGATGATTAGACATAACTGTTGGTAATATGAGAATCAAAGAGCAGGGAGCACTGGTGGAATGATACTGACAGGGGAACACCAAAGTACTCGTAGAAAAACCTGTCTCATTGTCACTTTGTCCACCACAACGTGGACTTGCCCGGGATTGAACCCGGGCCTCCGCGGTCAGAGGCCGGCGACTAACCTCATTTGACCCCACCAGATAAGTTGCCAACATTTTTCGCAACATACACATCAGAGCGAGTGTATGGGAACGACGTATGATCGAGGACCCTCTACCTTGTGGTTGCAGGCATGGAGGCCCTGGAGACGGCCATCAGCTACTGGGACGACGCCCTCGCGGCGTATAATTCCCTGTCCACAGCAGGCGCGCCGCTCACCGTCACCAGCAGCGAGGAAGCCGCGTTCTGCAGGGAGCTGCAGGGCCTTTTGGATGCTGCGTACAGACTGCAGGACCAATGCGAGTTGCTGTTCCTGGACCAGGTATGGGATCATTATTTTATATGACAACTGTCCTTTGTCACTTCCTGCCGCTACTCTGCCGGGCGTGTGGGCGGTCGGCTGAGTAGGCCACGTTAATTCTATAAACGAGTCGACAAGCAGTGATAACCTTCAATTGTCGCATAAATTAATGACCCTCTATTGGCCACGACAAATCTTTAAATGCTGTCGTCCGAATTTTGGAATCTGGCAGTGATAGTTACCTGGAGGTTACCTCGCATGTTTCTCACGTGTGAATGATGTCACTGGAAGTACTGAAATGCCTGGCTTCAAGATTATGTGTGCGGCATGGAATAAGCCCTACCACTATGGTGCGCCTTCTTTATCCAAGGGTTTTTAATGCTTGACAATGAAAGTGACGTCACAAAACACTTCGTCACTGAGACGTGTTGCATGAAAATGGAAAGTGTTCGCACATTTCGGCCATCAAAACACACTGGCATGTTAGAGATTCGTGAATTTTATAGATTCTGCAAAACACAAACTGTGTTAGATAAAGTGAGCAGTATCAATATTTCAGTACTTTTAAAAGTCCCAAAATGTACGTGAGTTGGTTACAAAAAAAGCTTAACAATGCCTAGACTATATTTTGGTTTCTTTATTTTCCATTTCAGTAAGAACAATTCAGATTTAATTGTATTGCCTCCACACAGTCCGTGCCACAACTGAAGTGTGTAATGTATCATGGGTGAGCTTTCCCTTGCCCTGTTGATATCAGTCACTGTTCTGTGTTATCAGCAATCATTTTACAACTGTTTCCACCATGCGATCATCTTCAAATCTGTGGCTGCACTGAGAACACGATACTTGCTCAATGACATACTTCCTTGACACTCCCCATGTCTGCTTCTCACTGCTCCAGTTACTTCCATCTTTCTGCTGGGCATGTTATCAGACTGCAGTTTACAGTTCTGATCCAGAGTTTTGTTAATTCTTTTTACAGCGAAAAATCACCATGGATTACGCATCCTAAAGTGAAAAGTGTAAAACACACTGCAACCAACCAACCAACCAGTGAGCCAAGGTTTGGTCACCTGCTAAGTTAAACCTTCCCTGGGCACGAAATGCATAGCTGGGATGTGAAAACTGTGTCCTACAAATGTTAACTGGCAGAGTGCTTATGGGTTTTTGTTGGCTGAAGATTTTGATGTGTTCATGCCGAGGACTGTTGCTGTTGGTGGTGGGAGGAGGCTGTCATCTGCTAGTTGGACCTTGGGAGGAAAATTGTGGTTGGATGGCTGCCTGGGAGTTGAACCTGGAGGGTTGTGATTGTATTGACAGATGGTAGATGCGATGGTGGGAAGACACTTCGGCTGAAGGTCTTGGTGATGGGGGAAGTGGGCCATTTCTTACAACTGGGGAAAATCATGAAAAACCTCAGTCACTTTATTGGGAAATATTGACTAGCCCATATATATATGTAGGCATGTGGTATCAAGTCATTTTTGTCAGAGTTTTGCCAGATAATTTTATTGCAAGTGGTGTAAGTGTTGTAAACACAGCTAAAGTAGTTCTTTTAAAAGTCGGTTTTTAATTAAGTCTACAAAAGAAATGTGTGCCTGTAGCATTTTTCACATGTCTGTTCTGTTCCAGCGATCTGTGTTATTCCGTGCAGCCAGTTCTACGCCTCTGCACACAGGCATCACTTCTTCGCCAGAGTCTTTTGTGTCAGCCCAGGATGAAGTGAGTACCGGACATAATAGCGAACATAAATTTAACTAGCAAAGGATTGTTGACATATCCTTTGAAAATGACATTTTAGAACAGTAGTAGGAAACTGCGTTCGTGAACAAAAAAGGTAAAGTTCGCACTATAACATACCATGAAGGCACAGAGGAGGAGTAGAGGTATAGCTCTACTCTTTCGTTAACCTCATCGCTAGTTTGAGCGGGTGGTCGATGCCATGCCGCAGCCGATTTACCTCCTGGAAAGTCTTGGTGCCCATTGTTGTTTTTATCGTACACCAGTTAGAGGGATGTCTGCCATTTTCTTTCTTGCAGTCCAATGTAATTTTGATAGATTTGGCACCCATTGTACAGGAGGCTGGGTGGGCCTCAGGGCCGGACATTCATGAAGAAAGTAACAGCAAATTGAACTTTGGGAATCCTTGCTGCCATTCAGGTCAGAACCTTTCATTTTGCAGTGTGCTATGCAGAAACTTAAACATTAAAATGCATAAAACTATAATTTGGCCTGTTCTGTATGTCACTGGAGAACTGGGTACTGGAGAACATGGTACTGGAGAACTGGTACTGGAGAACTGGGTACTGGGGAGAATATTTGGACCTGGGGTGAAGGAAGTAACAAGAGGAGCTTTGTGATTGGTGCTGTCCACCAAATATCATGGCAATCAAACCAATAAGGGTGAGATGCACTGAACATGTAGCACACATGACAAAGCTGGGAGTAGCATGGCCCAGTGAAGGGGCAGTTTTATAAAGGTGTAGAATTTATTCACAAACAGAGCAAGGATCAACTTCTTAAGGAGGGCTCTGTTCTATGGAGTATTTCATACTCCTGAAAATTTAGTATTTCAGTATAATTCTTTAGCCTGAGCTTGAAACCTGCTGATAAACTTAGATTTAGGGAATCGGGGAATTAACGTGGTTATTGGTGTTTAATTAGTCATGTTTGTGTTGCACCAGTTTATTACATAACTGTAGTAAATCGTGTCAATTTATCCATATTTCTTGAGAGATTTACTGAAATCTTTGGAACATTTGGTGGGCACAAGATACAAGCACACCTCTTCCTCCCCACTGATGCTTGAAATTCATGTAAATGATATTTGAAAATTTAGTCACTACCTTACTGAAAACAGGATCTGCATTAGAAGGATCAGGACTGATGCTGTTTAGGCAATAATCTCTTTGTATTGTCAGAGTCATAGAAACACAGAACACACCGTGTAGGTAAAATACAGAGTTATTTTCATGCAGGTGGTACATATAGTTACCACTGTGCTTTGAAGGTTAAGTAGTAGGTGGAAAGTTGAAGTAACTAAAATGTGATTCTCAACAAGGTTGTGTTCTTTATGGTTTACGTTTATCATACGCCTAGTATGGCTTCCTCGACCTGGAGACCAGCTTTCATGGCCTTTCTGAGTCCTTGCAGGAAAATGCTGGAATAATGCTTCAAGTTAGGCCACAAATCTTTCCTTCCACATTGTTTATGATTTATTATTCACTAATCATCTAACAAAAGTCAGAACACAACAATAACAGGTTAAATCATAACATAAGAACACTGACCATACTTGCTGCCAAAACAGACACTGTCAGAGGAAACTTGGATAAGATCCACTCTTACCAAGCAAATAAAATATGGAAGTAAACCACATAACACAACAGACCATAACTGCAGTACACCAAACAAAAACAGCCAAGAAAATGACAAAAAATAATTTGGCAATACACATAATACACACCTTTGATTTGTAAATAAATGATACCTGATGATGACCAACACAGGTCGAAACATATTGTAATAATAATGTAAATAAATGTGATAAATAAAGATTATTGCTGTGCCAACTGAACAAATAGTTAGTTAGTTGGTTAGTTATTGTGAATGTGTGGTGGTGAGTAATCATTTGGGAAGAGCAACATACCATCATTGTAAGTTTTTAAAACTTCTCTTTTGCAGAGCACCATGCAGCTTTCTGTTGTTATAATGAAGATTATGCCCCATTCACAACTAAAATAGTGTGTGGTCAGACAGGAGGGCGGTAGAATCTTGTACAAACTCTGGTCCCCCAAATTGTTTGCACGTTGTTACAGATTTCATCAACCTTTAAAGGTAAAAGTTAGAAATAATCTGACTGGCAAGACAAATTATGTACTTCTGCAGGTTCAGATGCCTTCTTCAATAACTCTTTTTGCCACAGCTTAAAATGCAGTGACATTAATTAACACTGTTAAGTCACTTCTTTCGTGGTTGCAGCCACAGGGTGTGTAACATATTTATGTTATGTTTTCAGGTGGCTGATCTCAGGGAATTTGAAGAGTTTGTTGATATTTTCCCTGACTCTGACAGTCTACACTTGTATCAGTCAGCACTACAGAAACTGGAGCAAGATGGCGTTCCATACAGGTGGGCATCACAGTGACACACCACACAATTAAATTTGAACTGACACTGCAGTCTAGACTTCCAAAATCAAGCACTGTCAGAATCCACAAAGTAGTTTTGTGTGAACAGACACCATCTCACTATTTTACATTCAATGTAAGCTCTGTATGCTGGGACTGCATAACAATTATAGTCGAGGATTTGATAGGATGATTCATCTACTGAAATTTCAGGCTCCTTGGTTCAAACCCAAAAGGGAAGATGAGAGTATAAGATGCATGTCAGTGTTGAACAGTAAACAGCAAATGTATGTATGCATTGGATTTGTTACACTTAACGTACAGTCCAGCAGTGGGTTCTGGTGAACATGGAACAGTCCTTTGATTTCTCCAGGGTCATTATTGTGTCTGACAACTACTGTTTGTCATTTTCTGTTGCTACTTGTCTGCATGTGTGGCAGGAAGTGGCAGCTGACTCAACCCCCCTCCTAACTGAATCGTAGGCTTTCTTGAAGTCTATAAATAGCTGATGCACTGCCGCATTGTATTCCCATTTTTTCTCAAGTATTTGACGAATGCAGAATATATGATCAGTAGTCGACCTATTACGTCTAAATCCAAACTGATGCTCCCCAATAATTTCCTCTGCATCTGGAGTTAACCTTGACAGAAGGATGTTGGATAGAATTTTGTATGTGGTTGACAAGTTTTCCTGTTTCAGTATCATGCTACCAAATGCTCATATTAATATTTCATTCTTCTACTGCCATTGCTATGTAATCTTAGCAAATGACACTGTTATTAAGTAAAATATGTCAAGAGTGACAGTTGCTGCAGAGTGAAACACCATATTGTCAAACATGGTGGCTGCCAGTACCAGCAGCATAACAGATTGTACACGTTGTCTTCTGATATGATATAAATGAATAACTGTGATTGGGAAATCAGTTTTTCATGTGGGAATTTGTTTCCCATCTTCTTATGCAGTGTTTGTTTGGGATCGATTTATTATGAAGTTTTAAGACTAGTCCCTGCAGAGGACACAGTAGCAGTGATGAGTGACCTAGTTTCACAGCTGAATGTCAGTTGTTCTGTGCACAACAGGTGTCTCCGTACGCAGATGGTGCATTGCAGCTCTGATGTGGAGTTCCTAGGTAAACTGCACTGTGTCCGTCTGGCATTCCAGTATCTCTTTAGAGACAGCGCGACATGGGTGTGGTTTGCAGATACTGGGCGTCAGTTGCTAGCTGATCTCCTCATCTATGCTGAGAAGGTATGACATATGTACCTGAGAAGACATGACAATATATAACTTGACAGACTGATGTGCACCTCTGGACATACAGACACACACATATCTTGTGTTTTCTAAGCTTTAGTAGTGCTGGGGAACATTCTGAACTCATGGAGCTTGAAAAGGATTTACAGCAGTTTACATTTAATTGTGTGTAAGCGTGACAGAAAAACTCAGCAGGGCTACATACAAAATTTATGATTAGTACAAACTATTTGATACGTACTGGGCTTGTATAGTGACAATCTGCACAGGAGCTTTAGAATATGCTTCAAAATACACTTACTGTATTGGCAGTGGTTATTTATTGATGTGGGCAATTAACTGAAGTTGTAATTTCTGTTCATTTTTGGGGTGTGTAGCTTGCATGGGCAAGCAGAGAAATGCATACAGGGTTTTGATGGAGAAACCTGAAGGAAGGAGACCCCTTGGAAGGCCAAGGCATAGATGGGAGGACAATATTAAAATGGATCTTAAAGACATACGATGGGAAGGCTTGGACTGGATTCGTCTGTCTGAGGATAGGGCAAGTAGCGAGCGGGCTGTTTTGAACACAGTAGTGAACATTTGGGTTGTATACAATGAGGGTAATTTCTTGACCAGTTGAGGACCTGTTAGCTTCTCAAATAGGAGTCAGCCAAATGGAGTTAGTTAATAATTTTTGTTTGTTAGTTTTTTCGGTCTTTGTAAATACAGTTAAAACCTTCTAATACATGTTTAGAAAGATTCAACATACCAGGCTTATTAAGTGGAAAAACTGCTAAAATGGGTAAGCCAAGGAAAATGCTATTATTTCATAATTCTGTATTGCAATTGACATTTAGTTTACAAGAATATTATTCCATACAAATGTGCATTGAATGATTTTCACAATAAAACCACATTCTATGTCTTCCCTTTTTCAATGATTTTGCAACATTCTTGAACACAAAACAACAGATTTTTTTCAGGCACATAGTTCTTCATCATTTTGCTGCTGTAGTTAGATTATACACACATTCATAAGTGTAATGTCACAATATTTATGAAATTAAGATTCTTTAAATATCTGTAATTTCTTAACTATGTATTTTTCCAAGGTTGCTTGTTTGGCGCTTTTTTCAGAAGACTGAAAGTGTACATCTGTAGATCCCACACCATTTTAACAGCATCCTCTGGGACATCACAGGTGCCATGTACAAAATGACTGTAGTTGTCAAAGCACTCCATGGCCTTATGTCGTGTGGAGCGTAGTTTTCATTTGTCAGCACTGGGGTCTTCCCCTTCTTCATCTGCCTTCTGTTTCATACTGTTGGTCATTACCTCCAGTCTGCATCTGATGTGTCACTTGGAACATGCCAAATACTTTATGAAGACAAGGTGCATAATATGTCCTCTCACAGAACGGTCATGTAGCTTCAGAGTACAAGAAAGGTTAAATTTTAATGACAACTCACAGTATAAAATATTACCTTTATCTGTTTATTTTGAGAAAATGTATTGGGTTGTGTAGATGGTTAGGTAGATGTGCTGAAATAATGGGCACTTCTGCAGTGTTTAACCTAAAAGAAATTACGGAGGGAAGACCCATGTTCTCAAAAATGTGATGCTATGTCATTGGGTGTGCAGTTCCCAACACTTCAAAAGATCATAGTGCCTTCAGAACGTTGAGAAGTGCACACTCAATGACACAGCATCACATCCCACAAAAACTGTATCTTCAGGAACATCGCTGTGAAAGTCTAAAATTCTGCACATATATGTGACCTGCTTTGGTATTCCAACCAGAATGCTGTATTCAATCTTTGTCTTGCTCATGCACAGTAAATGTGAACTGAATTATGATGGATTTCAGGACCCTAAAGACTTTCTGATAGCCTATGAGGATATGTTGGATTTTCTGCAAGATCAACGCAACTGGGTTAGCATGGAGCAGGAGCTGAGTCTGAAAGGAGTCAAGGCAATGACATTCTACGATGTTGTTCTAGATTATATTCTGATGGATGCATTTGAAGACCTTGAATCTCCCCCTTCCTCTGTAACAGCTGTTGTTCAGAATCGGTGGCTCTCCAATGGATTTAAGGAAACGGTGTGTACATCAACATATTTATAGTACACATGGGGCACAGATACCGTGTGTTTGCATGCAGCTGGATTAAAAAAGGAATTTGGGTAGTATGTATGTAGTTTTCATGTTGACTGCTACAGAGGACATTGATGTCTGTAGATGCTTTGCCTTAAGGAAGTCAAAGCCACCAAGGGCTGTAGTGCTGATGATGATGAGATGATTTGCCTTACTGCCATGACAGACACTGGCATCAACTGCTGCCAAGGAGGGCATCTGTTTCCACTTTGATGCTTGTGTGTGTTTGCACGTTACCATCATGCACTGGCTGGTAATGTGACTTACGGTTGCTGAAACATTCATCGGCACTCTTCACAGGTCACAATATTATGGCAAGTGACAGATATATGGAAAAGCACAGTGGCAGACAGCATGCTAATAAAAATGGAGAATAGTTACTTCATATCTGCATTTTTTTTAAATTTCTTACACTGTTCATGTTTTCCAGTATTTCTGCATTTACTTACAAATAAATTTCACTTGAACTTTACTGCTACTGCTGCTGCTGTTGCAGCAAGTGCCACCACCACCGCCACTGCCAACCCCCCCCCCCCCCCCCCCCCCCTCCTTTATGCACTAATTTGTTACTGTCTGCTTTGTTTGTTGCATCTTGGGCAAGATACATTGTCACATAAAGGTTGCATTTAATGAGTGACTAACTTTATACTTACAAAATTTGAAGTTTTAGCATTCCAAAACTGGCCATTGTTTATGATCCTGATCCATTTGCATCCATGCACCCAACTTCCCTAAGACTCATCTTGTTGATGTCCTTCCATTTTCACGTCACTCATCCCTCCCACCATTTTACAAGAGATTTCTTCATCTAAACTTCTGTATCCATTTCTAGCCTCTCACAACCATGTTACAGATCCACTGTATCTAACATATAAATCCCAAAGATCTGTATAAAACCTTATCTTATGGTGCTCATCAGTTTACTCATAATAATAATTGTGGATTGATTTTAGGCATTGACAACAGCAGTGTGGTCGGTACTGAAAGCCAAGCGACGGATGCTTAAGTTTCCACATGGTTTCATGTCACATTTTTACGCCATCTCTGAGCAAATGTCACCTTTGTTGGCATGGGGCCTCCTTGGACCTGATCTGAATTTGAAGGAAGTCTGTCAGCTGTTCAAAGTATGTATGAAACTCTGAAGATGTAGTTTTGAATGTAGAAATGCATTTAATTTGTTACAACTTTTAGGCATTACTATGCCTCACGGTTTTTAACAGTCTGAAGAGGATTAATTGCTTTGAAGAATGGGCTCTGCCACGTATCGTGAAAGATTGCCTGTCTACCAAAATCTGTGGTAGTTGTTGCCAAGTAAACTGCATAGCTAATGTGGATCATCATTGTAAATAGCGTTCATAGAACTGTTCATTTCAACATCTATGAGGATGTACATTTTCCCTGCAAAATTTGCTGTAATCTGCTGAAACCTATATTGGGCTGAATTACTTGTACCCTCTTTGTGATGTGAGTACAGCCAGACCATGTGCGTATCTTGGTGTCTGAACATGTACACGTGATAACAGCGACATACGGAATTGACTGCTCGGGCTAAGGCTACATATGAAGGGAGGAGAGGGGCAGATGTTTGACATTTCACTGAGTCTGTGAGTTAAGGCCTGTAACAGGGTACAGTGGGTTAATTCCCATTCTGTTACCCACTTGTTAAATACAGTAGAATCCAAATTATTTGTGTTGGTATGGGGAGAAGACACATTATATTTTGTTTGGTGTTTTCACAAAACATCACACTTTACTTTACACTTTTTCTTTACACAGCTGACATTTATTTTGAGATATAGTTTATAATGGTCACTAGTTTTTGTGGGCCGCTTCGACAACTCACAGCAGCTATAATGTCAGTCTGACTCACGTAGTCAAGCAAAATGTCAATGCACTGATCTGCTCACCACCGTCTCGTTCTTGTTCACTGTTATCCTTTCCACGCTCATTTTCACCATTCTGGTTTTTACTAGCTGGAAGAATGTGTTCTTTATGTGATGGTCATCCAGTTCACACATATCACTTTGCAACCACTCTTTAACATTCTCCTTGCTGACCTTTACATAACTTCTCATTGCACACATCATGTTGAGAATTTTGGACTTGCTGGCTCTACTTGCAAATCATCTTCTAGATCTGGAAGACATCTCCTGCACGGTTGCCCCCCCCCCCCATCATGCCCCAGGTACACTTTACATAGCATCATCATAAAGAGTTCTGAGAAGGTCAGACCAGCAGTGTCATTTCATGGATGCAATCACTGCTTGGTCCGTGAGCTGTGTGACAGCTGTGCCACTGGGGGGGGGGGGAGGTGAAGAAACTGTTCAACTGTGAAGTCATTTTCAGAAGTCAGTACACTCTCTCCTGGATGAGAAGGAGCATTTAATTAATACATCAACCAGCATATATGCCTTAATAAGATACATTCAAGAACAAGTATCAAACTGCTACATGTTTTGGCACTGGGGTGCCATCATAAGGGAGTTATTCAGAACAAAGGGGTACAAGCCTAACACGCTAATCTAGGTATTGTGTCGCCCTTATTGGACACAGTACCTAGATTAGTGTGTTGGGCTTGTACTCCTTTGTTCTTAATACCTCCCTTATGATGACACCCCAGTGCCAAAACATGTAGCAGTTTGATACTTGTTCTTGAATGTATCTTTATTAAGTGCATATGTTGGTTGATGTATTAATTGTAAGAATATCACGGTATGAATATCATAAAAAAAAAAAGAGAAGAAGCGTTGTCTAGCAGCAGTACAGCTTTACGTTGCAAAAGCCCACACTTATCGAATAAAATGCTTGTGGTACAATGTCCATATTTCTCCCTATCCATGTGCCCTCACTTCTGGTTGTAATGATGGAAACAAATGCATTTTACTTCATTACCCTCCAACATCCATGGTGTTGTGTCATTTCCAGTCACTGTGTATGTCAGTTTGTGTTTTCTGCATGCATTTACACAATATATCCTTGTCAGGCATTCTTCAGACATTTTATGCCTGGGAGCACATTTAATTGTTTGAAATGTAAGTCGTCTTGGTGGTAAACCTTCCCAATATAAACTGGACTCATTATTGTGTATTTGATCTGCTTTCAAGTGTTCTTCCAGTACATATTTCTGGACTTCTATGCAGAATGTATCAGCTGCTGCATTTCATACTGAGGCTGTCGCCCTGCACACTATTTCATACTGAGGCTGTCGCCCTGCACACTGTTTCATACTGAGGCTGTCGCCCTGCACACTGTTTCATACTAGGCTGTCGCCCTGCACACTGTTTCATACTGAGGCTGTCGCCCTGCACACTGTTTCATACTAGGCTGTCGCCCTGCACACTGTTTCATACTGAGGCTGTCGCCCGCACACTATTTCATACTGAGGCTGTCGCCCTGCACACTGTTTCATACTAGGCTGTCGCCCTGCACACTATTTCATACTGAGGCTGTCGCCCTGCACACTGTTTCATACTAGGCTGTCGCCCTGCACACTATTTTCATGCATACTTTATGACTGCTTCATTCTGGTCAGCATCCACAGGAGGTATTGAACTCAACTTCCAACATTGAAGGTTTATGATGAATCTTTCTGTTTGCACGTGTGGGACTGGAGACTTTTATTCCTTCTGCTTGATTATGATTAACTACTGGAGAAGGGCAGCATACACATCTTTGTGTGAAAAATTGTTTTTATACTGTTTCAGTTCAATGGTCCAGCACCACTGTCACAGCTCCTCACAACTTTCATTCACTTCATTTTTTTCTTTATGTCACGTACAGTTTGCATTCTTATCCCATAATCTTTGGTGAATTTTGTCACAAACAGCAACATTGAGGTTCTCACAGCACAGTTACTGAAGACTCGAGTGTTCTGGAATGTGATGCTGTGTTGCTGGGCAAGTAGACACAGCATCACATCTCAGAAAACTTGAATCTTGTTACTAGTTTCTCATTCTCAGGTTTTTCGATTAACTCAAGCTTGTGTTTTACTGTGAGTGTAGTTCTGTTATGTTTCTCATCTGATCCACAAGTGTTAGCTGTCACTTGCAGTTCACTGACTCGCAGTACAACATGGCAGAATTAGCTGCAAGATGCTAAAGTTTGAACAAGACAAAGCACCCACAGCATCTCTTCTGAGTTACACCATGACCATTGCAATGGATACAGATAGTGACTGTGAAGCAAGCTATAGGTAAACATCTTTTAGTTCTTGGCCGGAGAAGACCCTAACAGTGCTGGCGGTTGGACCAACTCTGTATGTGCAGTGGCAGGGAGAGGGCATTTGTTTTGTTTTGTCTGTCAGTGTGCCATTACTGTTGCTGTAGAAGTGTCTCATTCGTAGCCTTGTGCTTGAAAATTGTACGAGTGAAAAGCTGAAGCCCAAGTCACACATGGGAGCATTTGTGTAAAAGAATGTTTGGCATGAATTTTCTGCACATGGATAATCAGGACACTATGTGACATGTTATTTTATTTTACAGGATCAAGTGATGGGATTTTTGCTTGATATCTTCAGTTTTCAGAAGTGTCATTATACTAATGTGGATGAACTTGCACAAGATTTACTAAGCCATCTTAAGTCAAGAGTGGAAGCTGTGAGTCAGAAAGTGTCAATACAGCGCCATACTAACTGTATATAAATAATGTCCGCGAGTGCTGCGGTGTCAGTAGATAATGTTGTAAAGTCTCGACTGAAAATGTTAAAATAAGCTGTACAGTATTATTGCTTAACACACATAAAACCAATGGTATTGATAAGGCCCCCACAGATCCTGCAGTGCAGGGGCCCCCAATCCTATGAATACAACAGTTTGTAGAGGGTTCTTTCGGACTGAATTCCGTTCTTCTGACAGAAGGCAGTATTCTGAGAGATGTGGGAATAACTTCACTAGGGGACCCCAATTATTGAGTCGTGGGGGGAGGGGGGTGGTTGACGACCGGTTATCTGTGCCACTGCATAAATCACTGTCCTGTTCCCTGTAAGAAAAGTTGGGAGCCACTTTAGAGGCATTCTAGCCATTTTAATGTTTTTGTAATACAGTGTCTTCATGTTTTGCGGACAGATACAATTAAATGTAGTTTTTATCTTCTTTACTATTTTTTTTGCCAAACTGTGCATTTCCATATTTCTTCATGGGAATGATAGAGAATCAATGGGAGATGTGCAGCATTGAGTGTGTTGATATTATAGGATCTCTGAAATGTAGAAATCATAAGACTGCTGGAAGGATTATTGGATGGCCTTAGCCAGTGGCAGCTCATGGCTGGCTGAACAGGTGGGGCCAGCTCCCTTCAATGCTTGTAAGCAATGGAAGAGGAGAAAATCTGTGTTCCTATTTAAATGTGTATATTTTAAGGGTCCACAATTTTGTTATTTAGCAACCTTTTTCTTTTAGCAACTTTAGGTACATTTTGTGTTGAGAAGAACACACTAAGAAAGGGCTGCAAACCCACATGGCCTTTGTCCAAACACTGAATCGTCTTGCTGCAAATAAGAGTCTCCCTAATGTTTGGGGAGAGGCTTGGGACATCTATGCCGTGTACAGATAGATCTGTATAGCCCAACAAATACATGCCTGCTAACAGTTGCTTCAGTGTGTGTGCCTAAAATACACTCTTTCAATCACAAACTGGATGAGACCAACTAAATTGCTAAAATCTTACCTTTGTGTTCTTAGTTAATTGTAGGGAGAAAAGATTTATGTGACACTGAGTTGCTTTGATATTATCTTTAAAATGGATATGACACATCTTCATTGACTTATTTTCATGCATCTGTTAATGACCTCCAGTAACTCATGAATGGAACATATAGACAAAGTGTCTGATTGTATTTCTGATTTATGATCACATGGCAGTGAAACTGAACAGCTTACCTGTCTATTAAAATATAAACACAAGATGGAGTCAGATGTTTTAAATTTCACAGTACTGGAAATGTGTGTTGTGGAACATTCATGTTTTTCTTTACTTTTTCTAATGAATCCTATAAGTCTAGACAGCCTTTTCTGGTTCACGGTTGTTCACTACCAAAAACGTAAACAGTGAAGGTAAAATAACAATTTTTGTTTTAACCATGTATTTTTTAAATCACACTGATTCTTGATTTTTTGTGATCTTCTTTGTTTTTTGTATATCTTTAAATTCAAAAGCACCAAGACTGCCATGAGAATGGTAATTCTGATAAACTTTCAACCATATTCATATTACAGACTTGTCACTTGAAATAACCATACACAAAAAACACACTGATCCAATAAGTAATAGGTATGTAGTCCCACATAAATGAAAAGCACAAAAGAAAAATTGTTAACACATGCTTATCCATTGCTGTGAAGCAACAATGGTACAGGGAGGATAATCAGATGTGTGGACAAGCTAGGAGACACAAACACTTGTGCAGTTCTGTGAAACATCAGGATGTCCTGGCCCAAGCTGCAGCAGAATATAGACTGATGACAAGAAGGCACGACTCTTCTTGCAGTCTGAGCAGCTGTACCATACAGGTGGCAACAAATCTGTCACACTGCTTTTTATGCAATACTAAATGCAAACAAATTACAAAATGTCAGATTATTTTATGTACAGTAGTACAGCCTGGCCGTTCTAGCCTGTGTGGATGGGCCGCCCCAGCTCTTAACTTAAGTACATTAACGTGTTAAACCCTGAAGTAGGCAGAGAGAGATGTAAGAAGTAATAGTAAACCAGTAAATGAAAAGGGAAGTCATGGAGAAGTGGAAAATAATTTGCAGATATATTGTCTCAAATCAGTCATACACAACATATAAGACAAGGTAAAACAGGCAACATGTTTCAACTGATTACGCCATCATCAGGCCTTTATCCAGAACGTTATAAACATACTAAATACTGCAATAGGCATGAGATCTCAACGTTTACAATACAATAATACATTGTAAATGTATCCACATTTTTTAAAAACTTTTTACACAAGAAGCTTTGATATTAAAATGTGTGGATATATAAATTTATATATCCACACATTTTATTACCAAGGCTTTTTGTGTAAAAAATTAAAAAAAAATGTTTTGGTTACATTTACAATATATTATTATATTGTGAGGGTGGATATCTCATGCCTATTGCAGTATTTAGTATTTTTTTAATGTTCTCGATAAAGGCCTGATGATGGCGTAATCAGCCGAAACATGTTGACGGTTTTATCTTATCTTGTATGTTGTGTATGACTGATTTGAGACAATATATCTGCAATTGAACACACAATGGGGATGTGTCATCTCAAAAGAAAAATAATTTGTATTGGGGAGAGTGAAAAATAAAGTAATTTACTTTATTAGAAGGTTACCAGGCTTTGGCCACTCATCCTTCTGATTGGAGTAGTGTGAAAATGAATACATTATAATGGTGAGATATAGTGGCTTGAGAGAAAGGCCACAGAAGTTTGGTTGTCTTTAGAGTAATTGCTTTTTTGAAAGTGTCCAGGATTTGCTTGTTTGTCATTCTGATAAGAGAAGTATTAAAATGATGATAAGGGCAGAGCATTAGTGGAAAATTAAGGACTCTGAGAAAATCTGTCCCAGTGCGCCTTTGTCCACTGCAAATCTCACATAGTCAGGTCCCAGATCAAACCTGGGGCTCCTCGGTGAGAGGCCAGCAACTAACCACCTGAGCCATGGCACGGCCTGTGAAGCCCACAGTTCATCTAAATAATATGAAAAATCAGTCCCTGCCTTGTAATTGTAAACTAATTGCGTCTTCAGTACAAAGACCAACTGTTTAATACTGTTTGGCAAAGTAATCATTGTTTATTGTGAGAATCATAGGAAACACATATATACACTGTGTGTGTAAGAGACAGAGTTTTGGGATGTTAAAGCAGGTGGTAAATATAGTTACCATTGCACTTCAAAGGGTTAAGGTATAAACAATGGAACAATCCACATGCACAAAGTTTACTACCATTCCATTGCATAAAAGTTGAATGGTTCAATAAAATGAATGTAATTCACTGTGTGGACTTTTTATTTTGATCTCTGTAACTGTGTATAATGCAGTTCACAGATGAAACAAATTCAATGCAGGTTGAAGACTGTCACCGTATATGAGCTCTAAGTGATGCACGATTTGAGGTTTTTGCAGCATTTAGATGAAGATTAAGGTCTTCTGGGATATAACACCATGATGACTGGTAACTTGTTACTGGAGTTTTGGATGAGCTTGCTGCCTCAATATTCAGGGCAGTCTAAGGAGAGTAAGTTGTATCGAAGAAATGGTTGCAGTTATTGGGAAAGGGTGGGTTGGGCTGTTGATGTAGCAAGCTAACAGGTGAAATTGTGTCATGAAGTTGATGGAGCAGGAACTGCTGTGCAAGGATAGTCAGAGCCAACACACCCAGCCTGTCCTGTGTCATAACTTTCATCATTTGATTCTCTTGTTTTCATATTTTCTTATGTTTGCTCTCCTTCCTTATCAGTTTCTACATTTTCTTACTGCCCTTCCCACTTCTTCATTTTAAATCTCCTTTTCATTGGTGTGTTCTACCAATGTGTCTGCCCACTCCACATCACCACTTTTCTACTGGCTCTGTGCCAGTCACCTAATCCACCCTTTCCCTGATAATGTAACAGTTTCTTCCATGCAACTTACCTTTCTTGGACTACTCTGAAGATGGAGGCAGCAAGCTGCTCTGAAATATTGGTGACTAATTACCAATCAACACACCATGTTATTTCAGTGATATAATTAAAAAACTGTCTGAAAGCAGAGTATTGATGTTTCCACAAATAATATTTTAATGTATTCATTATTTTATTACGTATAAAGTTTGGAGTGTGAATTTAATGATATCCACATGATAAGCATTACAACATTTGAGGTTTGAATAGTGGGTGTTGATGAAGTATTCTGGGTTATGAGGCTATACAGATTGGTATATAGGTTCCAACTTTTGGAGAAGGTGCCCTAGTCTTGAGAAAAGTCCAAATTGTTCATGCACTATCCTGAGGATGGAGGCCGCAATTTACTTCGAAACTGTGGTACCAATCTAGATGACGTTATATCCGTGACCAGTGGATTCATCATTCTTTACGGCTCCGATGTAGTTTAGCCAGACCACAGAACGAAAATTTTCAGTAGAACGCAAGGCAGAGTGTTTCTAGAAGACCGTTTGTGGTGGGGGGTGACGTAAAGAGGTGGAGCAATGTTACTGGGCGTTTCGTGGGGAGGGTGTGGAGCTACGTGCGCAGGCATCAGTGAACAGTCATCTCTGACGACGTGGAGAAATTTCATAAACAGGTCAAGATTGCGTGCACGGCAAACAGATGCGGCAAGACAATAGATGGGGACCGGCGAGAGGGAGAGTGAATCCGGCACCTTAATACACAGACCGAGGACCGTTAGTGGAGTGAGGAGGACGAGGTTCAAATGTCGCGCCGACTGCAACAGAGACATAGCCTACACCGTAACCAAAGTTTGTCTCGAGTGGCCATGTACTTAAATCCGTCGAGGACATGGGAAGTTTGAAATGAGCGCTCCAAGTTGACAGAGGGAAATGGTGGCGCGGCCACAACGATCCACGCCCCTCAGCGTACGTCAACTTCGTCACAGCACACTTGATACACAGTGGCTCACCTAAACTTCACTAGTGCCGTGGAATGATCCATGAAATGTTGAGTTACCGTGGAATGTGTTTGAACCTTTCGATTTTTCGTGTGTTGGTAATGCTCGATGCAACCGTCGAAGTATGGCGTGTTCGTCAAGGTAGGTGGCAGTTACTAGTATAAAGGCTTTAGCAAATATTGGGTTTCCCCTGTGAAGGTATATGTAAAACATGCTGTTGTAAGTTACTTGATATTTGGATCGGTTTCTTGGACATGATGTTATATATATTTTTTTTAGGTATGATTCCAATAAAATATGTTGCAATGCCCATCCAGATGCACCTTTGATTGAAGATTACCGAGCTGGTGATCAGATATGTTCAGAATGTGGTCTTGTGGTGGGTGACAGGTTCGTAACGTTGATCTTGTCAAACCAAAGCATTAGTCTCAGCGAAGGTTTTACTGTATGTTTAATGTGGTGGAATTGGTTCCAGAGTAATTGATGTGGGTTCAGAATGGCGAACATTCAGCAACGAAAAAGCAGGATCCGATCCATCTAGAGTTGGTGGTCCAGAAAATCCGCTGCTTAATGGCTCTGATCTGTCAACAATGATTGGACCAGGTCGTGGAGATGCCTCCTTTGATGGGTTTGGTGTTTCAAAGTATCAGAACCGAAGAACTGTGAGTAATAATTTATGAAGTTGTGAACTATATATAATAGAATTCATTCATTCTGTAGTCTGTCTTACGACAGGTCCGTAGCCTCTTCCAAAGCGAGTTCTCCACAGGGTGCGATAGAATGTAGCCATTTTTTTTTATCGCGGGTTAAGTTACAAGTCGCTGAAGATGTAGTGAATGTAACATAACAAGACCTACTCTTGTAGGAACTAGTGGATGTTATTTGCAGTGAAGTAATACAATGATTGTGGTGTTATTCCATTTTTCACTTAACTGCATTGGAGGCATTAGAATATCTTGAAAGTAAGGAGTTATGAGTAGAGATCTGTAGTAATATGATGATAACTGAGCCTTGACAGAAGCCACAATGTTTGTGGTGCTGCAGTCTTGGCCAGTTCTTTTAGGTTCTAAGTTCTTTATGAATGAAGCCAGTATTGTGCTGATGAACATGAAGGTGAAGGAAATGCTGGTAATTCTGTTCATTTTCACTGTGACTTTCTGAAAGTGCAAGTAAAGTTTTTCCATATAATGTCAGTCAATGAGTTCATCATATAATTAGGATCTTTGTCTTTATAAACAGATTGCCATGTTGCATTTTTAATAGTAGCTGAAAGTTTGTGATTGCTTCAGTATTTGTAAATTGGTTCTTTGCTTTAGAGGTATTTTGTGTGTTGTGTAAGTATTGTTAATTGTGAGAAACTGGGCATCACATTCTGATAGGCCATTTATTTGTGGAGATGTGCAAGATGAATTTAGTCTACAGTTATCCACAAATATATATCAGTGGTAGTTGGGATTTGTGTTGTGATGGATTGCACAGGATACCTGTGTTTGACAAAAGACAGAAGCCGTTCTGAGAGTGGATAAAATTAACTTCCTGGAAGTATTTATGTTAATTGAAGTTACAGTGGAGAAATAATCTCTTTAAGTACAGTAAAATTGAAGCTTAAGCTGTCTTTAAAATCGAGGAGCCGTACAAAATTGCACGTTAATTCTGAAGCAGAGCTAACACAGAGGAGAAGAAGAATATGTCCATGCTGTTAGTGCAGTTTAGACTTACAGTTTGCATATTCCAGTGGACCAGGCCCATATGTGTGTGGCAACATGCAGGTACCGTGGCATTTGAGTGTCATATTGCTATCTTTTCCAGATGAGCAGTTCAGACAGGGCATTAATCAATGCATTCCGAGAAATCACCAGCATGGCAGATCGTATAAATTTACCGAAGACTATTGTGGATCGTGCTAACAACCTTTTCAAACAAGTGCATGATGGGAAGAACCTGAAAGGCAGGGCCAATGACGCCATTGCCTCAGCCTGTCTTTACATCGCGTGCCGCCAGGAAGGGGTACCACGTACATTTAAGGTATGCTGTAACTTTTTCTCGTATGATTTAAGAATTTATTTTTGTATTCTTGCTTGATTCTCAATCCTTGCCCACACCTTGTTACATCTGTAAGCCTAACTGGGAAATATTAAGGCGTTATTGCGTATGTTCACTGTGTATTAAATTTTGCTTAAATTTAAATTAATTTGTTTAGAATTCTGTCTGTGTATTGTTTGGCAACCAGAGTGATTTTTGAGTAGCCTGTCCTAAGACTTCAGTTTTGCAGCAGTGCCGCAGGCAGTACCACCCTCTGTAAGAAATTGCTTTGCTGTGTAACAGGTTTTCCCATACAGGGAGATGCTTTTACACTATTTCAGTTATGCATTTCATGCTGCACGTGTATCCAAATTCTTAAGGTGTATTTACTTCAATAATACACACTTCAAAGTAAGAGAACTTTTCATTTAGGTAGACAGAAATATGGAAAAAACATTTCAGTGTGAGACTTCACTGGATAGCTTCCAGTAGTAAGTTGAGTGTAACTCAACATATGAGACACCATTAGAGAGAAATATATTACATATGGAAAGTAAGGTCAAGAAACACATTTTATTTAGGCTCAAACTTTTCTCATGTGGGGGTTTGTTATAAAAAGTGCCATGGTTTTTATGGACTTGTGCCATAGTTTGTTTCAGACTGTGCTACAGGTTTTTATGAATTGCCCCATGGTTTGTTATAGGCTGTGTCACTGGCTGTATTGCTTATTGCTGTGTTTTAACAGGAGATATGTGCTGTCAGCAAGATCAGCAAGAAGGAAATTGGACGCTGTTTTAAATTGATTCTGAAGGCTCTTGAAACCAGTGTGGATCTTATTACAACAGGAGATTTTATGTCACGTTTCTGTTCCAACCTTGGTAAGTCTTGTCCTCACGGCACAATTCATGTTTTTAATTTTGCTTTGAGTGTCACTAGGGGCAGTTTAATCAGTCACCTCTTTGTTAACAGTTCTTTTCTTTTTGTGTTACTACACCTTTTTCAGTACATCCCAGTTTACATAATGAAAGCTATCAAACCTCTTCCGCCCACACCAGATTTATTCTTTGAAATTGCTTGGATAATTTTGTGAAATACCATATAAGAAGTCTTCATTAAAACTGGTAAATACTTTTTGCCATTCAAGTTAAAATCATTGTCCCATGAAATGTGAGCTCTCAGAATGTCAAAATTGTGACTTTGAAGAATAATGTTGTATGGAATATGAAGCCATGAAGTATGATAGAAATTTACTGATATAAAAGGAGAACTTGCCTCCATCTTTGAGGTAGAAATTGAGCTGTTTGTAATCCAGTTTAGGACAACCACAGTGTGTCCACTGTATGGTAACAGAGTGCTCGTGTCATCACAGATGTGTGCAGTTGTGTGAATGTCTGCTAGGTGCACCCCTTTGCACCTGCATCATGCTGGATCCTTGTTCCCAAGGGGCCACATGTCCCATGCGTACGTCACATGTATGCATCACTGTCCTCTGAATTTCCTGTGTGTCATCCTGCATTTCATTTCACACATGCATAACAGACGTCAGTTGGGGTTTGGCTTCTCTATATGCATTTTAGTGGTCCTTGTGTACCACGATTCTGTATCGCAAAAAGTGTTCCGTGACCTGTGTACATGGTTACTCGTGTTACAGCGATTATCCCAACATATCAAAGTCATGTGACACATTTGTCGCATGTACCTAATTCCACCCATGGTTGCCCTCCATTCAGTCCACCGGGTTTCTCCACCGATGCATTCTTGCTGTACCTGTTTTCATGCTACCAAACATGCCTCCATTTCCTTTAAAACGTATGTGGCTGCTGTACTGAGTACGCAGTTGCAACGTGCTTTGGTGCAGTACGCTCCACAAGACAGACGGTACAAGTGGATGTGCTGTAAGGTTGTGTGCCGCTGCCAATGCATGTCCTCCAGAAGCATTTCACACTCATCCTGGTTTAGCTGCAGCCATCTGACACTTCTTGAGGTGCTGCCATCACCAGCAGAGTACCTGCTTGTGCCATTGAGCTCGAGCTGTGAATACAACAAACTATCTCAGCCTGGATAAATTTGTGCCGCAAGGCTGTGCTGCAATACATGCCGGGTACATGTCAGAAAGTGGCGTGTGTGTGTGTGGGGGGGGAGTCGGGTAAGACCATCAAAATCGACTCTACAAGCGAAGGTTGGTTTTTGGCAGCATCAAGTGCCTGTCTGGGCGGATTTTCCTTCTCCCTGTACTGGTTTGTACTGCCGACACATTACCTAATTCTATCAGGGCATGGAGTGAACTGGGGACAACTGTTATCAGTGACTGCTGGGGGGACTATTTGCGTTTACAGGATGAGGTCTACATGCACCTCACAAATCACATGATCTCTTTTGTTGAGCAACGCACCGACATTCACGCGAACTTAACTGGGGCAACATGAAGGTATTTCGAGCCCTTCAGGAGTGCATACAACCACAAGGTGGAGTACTTTTATTACCTTGCTGATTATATGTTCTCTGCCTGCTGTTGTATACTTAATATTGACACCTTCGCACAGTTCCTTCACATTGTCAGGACTCCCGATTTGGCATGGCACCCTGCGCAAGCACCACCACTGGCCACTCGTCACAGCATGCCTGCGTGACAACGCCTCAGCCTTAATGGATCCCACACCATTTGGTGTGTCTCCTGTGTGTCCCTCTTCTGTGCTGTGTTGTAGTCCTAACCTGGAGTTGGGTCCTGTTTTGTTAAAATCGTAGTAAGGTACATGGATAGAAGGAGAGGACATGGCTCCACTAGTTAGGCGATGGGAGATCGTAGTACCAAGAGGGGGCATGGTTAGCAACAACGAGGTGCTCTGAAGAGGTACCTAGGCTGATCACAGGTGCAGCTGTGCTTCTCCAGCTGGAAGGCTAGGAATCATGCTACTGGGAGTCCAGTAAGAAAACTACAGAATATCGGGTGTAGTAAGGTGTAAGCAAATGGTGCATGCTGTTCTGAAGTGACTGCATTCTTAAGTAATAACAAAGCTTATTGTTGTTTACCTGCAGGATTGGAGAAGAGTTGGCATATGAAGGGGGACTGGGAATGGGGGAAGGAAAGGGAAGAAGATAAGGAGGTGGAGAGGGGGGAAGTAAAAGGATGCCCTGAAAAGAGTAGTTGTCGAGGGGGCCACAGGAAGCTTCTGTTTGAAGAACACCATGCCACAACATATCTGCTAAGGGCAGTTTCCTACATTCCTGCAGGGAATGGATAAGAGACTACCGTGACATGCTAAGACATGGGCGAGTTACTCTTATACTGGGATGGGGTGTCACCATGCACCAGATCATCTCCACCATTAAGGTTCCATACCTTCCTGGTCCCACTGCAACTAACTGGTTTGCTTACGGAGCTGACTCCTCTTCTCCTGTCCCTGTATCTTGATGTGAATTTTCCTCCTTGGCCTACTTTCTACCATGAAGGTAGAGGAAGCACAGCAATCTGAAACATTAAGTTTCAACCAGCCTGCATGACATAATCCTATAAAAGCAGTATTCGTAGCCCATTAAATGTTTATTATGTGTTGGCTTATTCTGGCTACCAAATGTTGCCTTCTGACAATATCAAGTTAAAACTTAGTGCACCTAAAACTGAGGTAACCACTGTGTATATTGCAAGGCTTTAAGCAGTATAAGACTGCATTTCATGCTACCAGGTAGTTTCAGAAGATGACTGCAGGCAAATATAGTAGTCAGCATGATGTATAGCACAGCATTCAGCTTAGGAGGTCTTCTCCAGTATCAAATACAGAATCTCCTGTTTTCGCTTTGATACAGGTCTTCCCAACATGGTTCAGCGTGCAGCTACGCACATTGCCCGGAAAGCAGTGGAGCTGGACATTGTGCCTGGTCGCTCACCAATTTCGGTTGCAGCGGCTGCAATATACATGGCTTCACAGGTATGCATCTGGCATGCTATTGTAAATAATTTGGTAAACCGATTCTTTGGTATTCCCAATGAAAACTTCTCCAGAGTCTGTGGTGTTGTTTACATTTTATGCGTGAAACAATTGTAAAAAGCTTTGGACATGTTCAAGTGTTATAATTTGTTTCTTTGGCTGTAGGTGGTAAATTTTTGCTCATGCAAATAGATGTTTAAAAAAATGTGGCATTGTTCAGGTATTTCTGAATGATAACAAATTTTTTAAGTGCATTCATGAAAAGTTTATAGGAGTGGCCACAATTTGACAGATGCTTTCTACCATTCAGTTCAGATCTTTTGGTTTTCTGTTTGCTCTCTGAAAATGTGGAGATTGAAATAAACAAAATTGTGCTTTTACCTGTTGTTTTGTGTGGGCCTCACATTAATGGAAAAATAGAGACTGAGGGTGTTGAGGGGAATATTTGGATCTAAGCAGGAGAAAGTGACAGGATAGAGGAGCTTGATGATCTGTACTTCTTATTGGATATTAGTTTAGTGTGTATAGTGCATAGGCTGTGGGCTGGGTGATCTGTGGTTTGCATCTCAGTCCCTGTTGGTTGTAGGTCCCATCCAGCCTTCTATTCAGTGGGCACTGGGGACTTTCCCTGGAGGTAAAATGGCCAGGGCATGAGGCTACATCTGCAGATCTTTAGTCAAGAGTTTGTACTTGACCAGCACAGTGTGGGTAGAGTCCTTTAACACTTGTGATGTCAGTCAGTGGACAACATATAGATCCTGTCAAAAACATGGTCTCTGTCACTGTATAAGTTCCTCCCCCCCCCCCCCCCCCCCCCCATTTATAACAGGCCTGAAGTCAAATTTGTACACAGCTCAAACCACACAGGATAACGGCCATGCCAGGTTGCAGACGCAGGTTCCTGCCTTATCACTGAAGTTAAGAAACCTTTGGTGTGGTTAGTACTTAGATGGGTGACTGCTTGGGAACACCACATGCTGTTGGCCTATAAGGGGGCTGGGATATTGTAATCAGTATAGCGACTCGCTAGGGGCTGGACGGTCTGGGGTTCGAACCCCCAGTGGGGGTGAGGTTTTTTGTACCTGTCCAGAACATTCCTGAGACCCACCCAACCTTCTGTACAGTGGAGACTAGGTCTTTCCCAGGGGGTGAAGTGGCTGGGGTGTGGCATTCACTACCACCCACCCCCTTCTAGTGCTGAGGTTGAGAAGGGGTAAAGCTATAACTTTGGCTTCCTTCAGTGTCTGCCTGGAATGCTATTGGACATGTTTACCTTTGTTTTCTTCTAACCACATAGAACACTGCAGAAAATGACCGTATTATCTTACACGCACAAAATGTGACTCCACTTCAGCCCAATGTATTTTTAATTGGAATACGTTGGTTACTGGACACACGCAAAAGATGGTTGCAAACACTGCCAAGGTTAACTGCAAACTCCTCTGTCAGTGTCTATAGTGCAGAGTTTAGGAATGAGTGGAACTGTAACTCTACTCCCCATTTATGTCATTGTGGCATGTAAAGGGAAAGCTTTACATGTTACCACATATTATGAAGAGGAAATCTCGCATAGGAATTATGCATGATGAGGTGGGCAGGACACACAGCACACATCAGCGAGATGAGGACTGCAAACAATGTTTTGGAAAGCCACCACCTGGGAGACCTATGGGAAATACTGTTGAGATGGCTGGTAAAGAAATAAGGTTTGAACTGGATTGATGTGCGTTGGAATAGGGTAAATGAACTTCATCATTCCATTAAATTTTGGGAAGTTCTTGACTAGCTAAGCAACTGGTAGCTTCTCAGGATGGACTCAGCTGTATAGAAGTAAATTTTAGTAACTAGTAAGGAGATTGGACAAGAAGTAAATGAAGGGGTGACTTAAGTATTGCGACCTGAGCACCAGAATGCGGGACAAAATTGTAACAAAAAAAGTAGCTAATAAATCCTTTGTAAATGTGGTGAATTTCAGATATTTGGGAGCAGTACTAACTAATCAAAATGGTACTCATGAAAAAGGAGTTAGGATCTTATTAAATTTGGGGAATGCATGCTAGTGTTCAGTTTATAGTCTTTTGTCTTCCCATCTGCTATCTGAAAACACAGAAATTAAATATATATATATACATATCCATAATTGGGCATTTTGTTTTATAGGTGCATCAGACTTGGTTTCTCATGTTAGAGGACACTGATTTAGGTATTTGAGAATCAGGTGGTGAGGAGAGTGTTTGGGCCTAAAACGGAGGAAGTAGCAGGAGACTGCAGCAAATTGCATAATGAGAAGCTTCATGATTTGCACTCCTTACCAGATTTTTATATGGGTGATATACATGGAAAAGGGAGGAATACATACAAATTTTTGGTAGGAGAGCCTGAAGGAGAGAGACCAGTTGTTGGATCAAAGCATAGATGGGAAGATACTTTTAAAATTGGTGTTTAAGACATGGGGTAGGAGCACACGGACCTGATTTATTTGGTGTAGGATAAGGACTAGTGATGGGCTCATGTGGATGGAATATCTTGATGAGCTGAGTAGCTATTACTTTGTCAGGAGGAAATTAGTTAATTTTGCAAAAGCTCTGTTGTTAAGTTAGTATCATCACTTCACCATCAGTTTGTCTTTTGGATTGCAGGCTTCTGAAGACAAACGCAGCCAGAAGGAAATTGGTGATATTGCTGGTGTGGCTGATGTGACAATTCGCCAGTCCTATAAACTAATGTACCCTCATGCTGCGAAGCTTTTCCCAGAGGACTTCAGATTTGCAACGCCTATTGATCAGTTGCCACAGATGTAAAGTTTCTTGTTTGTCAGGATAAGAAACAAAGGAGCTGGTAAGTTCCAGATGTGGAGTTAATAGGGTGTTACATTACCTGCCTGTGATTGACGTGCTGGAGCGGCTGGACAAGTGTTCTGATTGCTGTAAAAAATTGTTTATTGCAAAAAATTTGTGTACTTTAATTTTGTTGTGTAAATTTCATTTCTCTTCACTGCCCTTGTGTGTGTATGCCTGAGTGAGATGCAATACAGAATGTTTTTGATCAGGGATGTGACACTGATGTGACTTTGTTGAATGAAAAATAAATTCTTGGCATAAGTAGGCCTTCGTGTAAATATCACAGACATTGAAACAGCAACACAGCATAATACTTGGATGGTGCTGATGGAAACTGTCAATGGATTTTAATTGCAATGTTAATGAAGGTAGTGATACAGTTTGTACCTCTGTATTTCAGACTTCTGAGCTGTTGCAAACAATTTGCACATTGGAAGATGCAGGTCTTCTGGGATGTGATGCTGTGTGTCGTTTGGTGAGTGGTTCCTTATGTTTAGGGTCATATTCAAGTTCTTGGAATGCATGACCTGCGGATGGAGGCACTACAGTGTTTGAAACATCCGGACCTACTCACCAAATGACACAGTGTCACATCCCAGAAGACTCGAATCGTCAGCAACACAGCTGTGAAAACCTCAAATATCATATGTACATTGAAAGACATTCGTTAGTTACCACCTTAGATGGCAAACAACTGATGGGTTTAGTGAGCTTCTGAAGTTTGAGGTCTCCATTTGTCTGGGATGTAGTGCCACGTCACTGGGTAAGCTTCTAACATTTAACATAGGGAAATTTTAGATCCTATTTATTACTACAGAGCTGATAACTGCATTTTATTTTTGTGTGTTGGGGCGGGTAATTACATCGGTATTGAAGACGTGCAACATTCAGCCAGCTGCCATTAACAGTAGAGCAGTGCGCAGCCAGTAGAGCTCAGTAGATTTCTTAGTAAATAAGATTTTGACAGTGTTGTTGGAGAAGAAAGCCTTGTGGTATATGACACTGTGGATTGGCATATATGTACCAACATTCCAGAGGAGCTTGGTGCTTCCATGTTTAGGGAGGCAGCAAACTCCTCTGACATGTCAGTAACCAGTTGCCAGTTGACAGGGCATTACATCTCAGAAGATTTTAATTTTCACTACACAGTTTGACACAGTGTGCCTCTTATTGTGCTTAGTAATTGTGCAGTCTGCTAAAGCCTATCGCAGGAATATTTCAGTGATCTCATTGTAGCAGACAGTTTTATACTCATATCTCTTCTCTCTCTCTCTCTCTCTCTCTTTGAAAAAATAAATACAAAATCTTTATTACTATGTATCTGTAATTTATTCATTTTTTGAATTTATGCAGTTGAAAAATGTGTGCCACAAAGCAAGTCATTGCAATGTATCACAATCATCACTGCATTGAATCATTTTTAAACACTGACCATCAAGTTACAGTAATTACTGTCAAGAGCAACATTATAACATTAACCTTTATTGTCCTATGTGACCGTACTCTGATGTGTATAAAGGAGTGGTGAATGGTGTAGCATGCCATGTGCTGGTCTCTCTGTGCAAGTTCAATTGTTCGTGCTAAGCAAGAAAAACTGCATCCAGTGCAAGATGCACTTGGCATTAAATCTCTCAGCTGAAGTTTAACTTGAGCTGTTGCAGACTTGCATCATAAAACATGATGTTTCAGATCCAATACGCAGACAAATGATCATTATAAACACTTTAACCACTTATCAAATTGCTACTAAGTTTCAAAATAAAAACGTTTAAAATTAGTCAGGTTGCCTGTGTGAATCCTAATCATTCATATTAAGATGTCCTTACTCTTACCTAGTGTAACTCAGAAAATGATCTCATCTTAGATACAGGTAAATACAGTAATACTGAAGTATATGGCCTTTTTCACTTACATCTTTCAATTAGGAAGATCAGAGTGTCTTCATCTCCAGGATCATCTTCAAAGTCTTGAAGTGTCTGATCGCAGGTGAAGGCACTACAGTCCTTAAAAACATCAGGAACCACTTACCCAATGACACAGTGTCACATCCCAGAAGACTCGAATCATCAGCAACACAGCTGTGAAAACCTCAAATTTCATATGTACATTGAAAGACATTCGTTAGTTACCACCTTAGATGGCAAACAACTGATGGGTTTAGTGAGCTTCTGAAGTTTGAGGTCTCCATTTGTCTGGGATGTAGTGCCACGTCACTGGGTAAGCTTCTAACATTTAACATAGGGAAATTTTAGATCCTATTTATTACTACAGAGCTGATAACTGCATTTTATTTTTGTGTGTTGGGGCGGGTAATTGCATCGGTATTGAAGACGTGCAACATTCAGCCAGCTGCCATTAACAGTAGAGCAGTGCGCAGCCAGTGATGGTAGGTAGATTAAACACGATTTTCACAGCGTTGTTCATTAAGTTTAAAGTCTTCTGGTACATGACACAGTGTACATTGGGATGTACGTACCAGCAATTCAGAAGAACTCACATCCTCCATCTTCAGGGTAGTTGCTGCAGATGGAGGCAGCAGTCTCCTCTGAAATGTCGGTAACCAGTTACCAGTTGACACTCTCATATATCAAAAGACTTTCATTTTCAGAACATATTGTGCCTCTTTATGTTTAGCAATTTTGCCCATGTGAAATTTTAACCAGTAAGTAGTTCATGCTGTAGGTGTAAGTGAGTTGCCAATCAGTTTGTACATCATATGAAAAATTGCATTACTAATACATGCAACCCTGCGGTTTCAGTTATCTTGTATGAAATAAAATGCCATTGAATGGTTATTAATGATATGAAAACTGAACATGGCAAAAATATGCTTTAACTCGACTGAATTACAGGTGGAAAGGCTGAGAGAAATGTACCAACATTTACATTTTCATTTTGACAGAGATGACAGCCTTTCCGTTCCTAAATGTGCCATGTGACAGGTCACAAACAGAATGCAGTGTTTTCCTTTGTCATCAGATAATTATACTATCAGTACTTAGTATTCGTTATTATTATTATTTCTTGCGACAGTAACAAGGCCGTTAAATTAAAGCCCTGGAAGTGTGTAAAGTCTGTATAACAACAAAATACAGGTGGAAATCCTGTTTCTTTTGGAGGGGATCGGAGGAGGTGGAAGTGACAGGGCGCAGACTGCTGGACGGCATGCAAGGATGTGGTACAGTGACTTTGGATGAAGAATGAGCCTGTGCTTAATAAATGGCGATCTGAGTGTGAAGTACAGAAACTGTGGCTGTGTGCTGATGTGTCAGAAACAGGTAGGTGTAGGTACAATGGTGTACATGAAGACATTAAAATGTGATGCAACTGAACACATTTACGCATATTTGTAAAGAAAAGAGTAAATTGATTAGGATACATGTCAGAAAATTAGTGACAGTTGGTACAGGGTATGCCATGGAATTATGTACCAGTTACCAGGGAGAATGTTGATACAAATAGGTTGCCATCTGGAGTTTGTATGCATGTATTTTATCATTGTACATGTATGATTTACAGAATGAGTTGATCTGTCCGTCATGATCTGCAACTTGCAGACTAATAAGTCTATATACAAAAGTTTCAGAAAGGAAATTAGGGAAGTATTGTTAAATTTGCTGTCATGCAACAGTTCAATTGCAAGTACATTTCTTTCACCGAACATGGTAACAGGAGATGTTGACTGCATGCAATGTTAAATGTAACCACCACAGACAGCAGCAAGACAGGCCATGTATATTATTATTATTACTTACTGCAATTGGGTTTTCACCCGGTGGCAGTAGTCCTTACACTAGTACACACAATACAAATGTTTTCACCCGGTGGCAGTAGTCCTTACACTAGTACACACAATACAGAATGTTTTCACACGGGATGGCAGTAAGTCCTTGACACTGTACACATACAATGTTTCACCAGTGGCAGTTAGTCCTTATCACAGTACACACAATTCATAATGTTTTCACCCGTGTGGCAGTAGTCTTACACTAGTAACACAATACAAATGTTTTCAACCTGGTGGCATGTAGTCCTTAATTTAGTACACACATTACAATGTTTTCACAGGTGTGCATAGTAGTCTTACACTAGTAACATATACAATGTTTTCACAGGTGGCAGTAGTCCTTGACACTTGTACACACAATATACAAATGTTTTCACCTGGGCAGTATAGTCCTTACACTGTACAACAATACAGATGTTTTACCAGGTGGTGCGTAGTCTTACTGTACACTACATTATACAAATGTTTTCACCAGGGTTGGCAGTAGTCCTTTACACTATGTACACACAATACATAATGTTTTCACCTGGTGCAGTAGTCTTACACTAGTACACACAATTACAAATGTTTTCACACTGGTGGCAGTAGTCCTTACACTAGTACACACAATACAAATGTTTTCACCCGGTGGCAGTAGTCCTTACACTAGTACACACAATACAAATGTTTTCACCGGTGGCAGTAGTCCTTACACTAGTACACACAATACAAATGTTTTCACCCGGTGGCATGTAGTCCTTACACTAGTACACACAATACAAATGTTTTCACCTGGTGGCAGTAGTCCTTACACTAGTACACACAATACAAATGTTTTCACCCTGGTGGCAGTAGTCCTTACACTAGTACACACATATACAAATGTTTTCACCCGTGTGGCAGTAGTCCTTACACTAGTACACAATACAAATGTTTTCACCCGGTGGCAGTAGTCCTTACACTAGTACACACAATACAAATGTTTTCACCCTGGTGGCAGTAGTCCTTACACTAGTACACACAATACAAATGTTTTCACCCGGGTGGCAGTAGTCCTTACACTAGTACACACAATACAAATGTTTTCACCCGGTGGCAGTAGTCCTTACACTAGTACACACATACAAATGTTTTCACCCGGTGGCAGTAGTCCTTACACTAGTACACACAATACAAATGTTTTCACCCTGGTGGCAGTAGTCCTTACACTAGTACACACAATACAAATGTTTTCACCCGGTGGCAGTAGTCCTTACACTAGTACACACAATACAAATGTTTTCACCGGTGGCAGTAGTCCTTACACTAGTACACACAATACAAATGTTTTCACCCTGTGGCAGTAGTCCTTACACTAGTACACACAATACAAATGTTTTCACCCGGTGGCAGTTAGTCCTTACACTAGTACACACAATACAAATGTTTTCACCCGGTGGCAGTAGTCCTTACACTAGTACACACAATACAAATGTTTTCACCCTGTGGCAGTAGTCCTTACACTAGTACACACAATACAAATGTTTTCACCCGTGGCAGTAGTCCTTACACTAGTACACACAATACAAATGTTTTCACCCTGTGGCAGTAGTCCTTACACTAGTACACACAATACAAATGTTTTCACCCTGGTGGCAGTAGTCCTTACACTAGTACACACAATACAAATGTTTTCACCCGGTGGCAGTGTCCTTACACTAGTACACACAATACAAATGTTTTCACCCTGGTGGCAGTAGTCCTTACACTAGTACACACAATACAATGTTTTCACCGGGTGGCAGTAGTCCTTACACTAGTACACACATACAAATGTTTTCACCTGGTGGCAGTAGTCCTTACACTAGTACACACAATACAAATGTTTTCACCCGGTGGCAGTAGTCCTTACACTAGTACACACAATACAAATGTTTTCACCCTGTGGCAGTAGTCCTTACACTAGTACACACAATACAAATGTTTTCACCCGGTGGCAGTAGTCCTTACACTAGTACACACAATACAAATGTTTTCACCCGGTGGCAGTAGTCCTTACACTAGTACACACAATACAAATGTTTTCACCCGGTGGCAGTAATCCTTACACTAGTACACACAATACAAATGGACATATAAATATACATAAAAGTAACAATACAATACAAACTATACACAATTACAAAACAATACATACAGTAAATACAAGTACACACATTAGAACACCATTCACACATTACAAAAACATCCACACCTTAACAAAAACATCCACTCCTTAACAAAAACATCCACACCTTACAAAAACACCCACACACAATACAAACAAAACACACGCACATTACAAAAAACAACCCCACAAACTAAATAATACAAAAACAACAAAACACACATACTGCAAAAAGAAAGAGTTGTTAAGCCTAACCTAAAACCTAACGTAAATGAATCAGAGTTAAAAGTAATTTCGTATACCAAGCAATGAGTCAAACACTATACAAAAATAAAATTCCATGTTTTCAAAAAATGATACGTATATGTATATGTATAATGTAACATTGAGACACCTTCATATCTTTGTAGTCTGGGCTTGTATCCCATGGTCGTATGATTGAATGCAGTGGGGTCGCAAACTGGTGTCTTCAACCAGGTATGGCCATTGACATGTGAAGCAGTCGTGACTGCCTGTGATTAGCTTGCAAGAAACTGCATCACCGAGGGCAAGGATAGTGCTTATAAGTGTAGGTTCACATAGCTTAGAGGAAATCATCCTGTGGCATTGGGATATGGTGAAGGATGTCTGTTGCATGTGGAGCTTTGTCCTACAGACACCATATTCACGGATGAAGCCTTCATTAAGGAGTATCCTCACAGTGGTCGCATTCTGGAGTCAGTCTGTGCAGCGGTCTGAAAGCTACTGGAACTTTGCAGTGGTGGCGATTGAGACAAACTGGCCAACTATCACAGAGGAGGCACAGCTACTCTGGGAGGCTCTGTGTGGGGTGTAAGATGGCACAGACCTCTGAGTTAACCCTTACTGTATGGCCATTCTACATCTAGGTGGGCATTTACGTGGCTGTCTTTACGGCCATGTTGGATGCAGAACTGCGGAATTACAGCGCCGTAAAAGTGTTCGTTGCCCATGCCATGCAAGAATATAGGGGAATGGAGGTACATCTCCACTCATTCTCACCTCCACACTATCTGGAGTTGAGTAGTCAGCTTCACGCTTCGGCCGTTTTACCTCGGGGAAAGAACTCGGGGGCCCATTGAATAGGACAGTGGGTAGGCTTCACTGACAACGCTGTAGCCTTTGTTTGGCATCAGTCTGCATTCTGGCATGCGTGCTAGTGCTAGTAGGTGCAAGTCTGGAGGTGCTGAATACAAGCAGTGTCCGAGATAAACGTCTTTTGATAAGAGAAAGCATGATACAGTGTGATGTGCCTTCCTTTGAAAGACAGAGCCCCACTCGCAACATAAAGAGCCGGTTTCTTGTGGTGTGTACGATACTGTAACAAATGGCGTCACATGTACCTAGCTGCAATCTGGCGTCAGACGGTCCGTGTAGGACAATGGCTGACGTTTTCGAGGAACCGGCAGCTTTCATCCATGATGTGGACGCGGCAATTCCCGTAGCAACCATCGAACTACATTACGCCACGGCAACGGTGTGAGAACCACAGACGTCTCCCAGTACTGTGTAATGTACAGGTGCATGTGCACTGCTGACACACATCTATGTTGCTATGTGATACTGCTATACGCCTGTCTACGCATATTATACTGACTACGTAATGTACAGGTGCATGTGCACTGCTGACACACATCTATGTTGCTATGTGATACTGCTATACGCCTGCCTACGCATATTATACTGACTACGTAATGTACAGGTGCATGTGCACTGCTGACACACATCTATGTTGCTATGTGATACTGCTATAACGCCTGTCTACGCATATTATACTGACTACGTAATGTACAGGTGCATGTGCACTGCTGACACACATCTATGTTGCTATGTGATACTGCTATACGCCTGCCTACGCATATTATACTGACTACGTAATGTACAGGTGCATGTGCACTGCTGACACACATCTATGTTGCTATGTGATACTGCTATACGCCTGCCTACGCATATTATACTGACTACGTAATGTACAGGTGCATGTGCACTGCTGACACACATCTATGTTGCTATGTGATACTGCTATACGCCTGTCTACGCATATTATACTGACTACGTAATGTACAGGTGCATGTGCACTGCTGACACACATCTATGTTGCTATGTGATACTGCTGTACGCCTGTCAACGCATATTATACTGACTACGTAATGTACAGGTGCATGTGCACTGCTGACACACATCTATGTTGCTATGTGATACTGCTGTACGCCTGTCAACGCATATTATACTGACTACGTAATGTACAGGTGCATGTGCACTGCTGACACACATCTATGTTGCTATGTGATACTGCTGTACGCCTGTCAACGCATATTATACTGACTACGTAATGTACAGGTGCATGTGCACTGCTGACACACATCTATGTTGCTATGTGATACTGCTGTACGCCTGTCAACGCATATTATACTGACTACGTAATGTACAGGTGCATGTGCACTGCTGACACACATCTATGTTGCTATGTGATACTGCTGTACGCCTGTCAACGCATATTATACTGACTACGTAATGTACAGGTGCATGTGCACTGCTGACACACATCTATGTTGCTATGTGATACTGCTGTACGCCTGTCAACGCATATTATACTGACTACGTAATGTACAGGTGCATGTGCACTGCTGACACACATCTATGTTGCTATGTGATACTGCTGTACGCCTGTCAACGCATATTATACTGACTACGTAATGTACAGGTGCATGTGCACTGCTGACACACATCTATGTTGCTATGTGATACTGCTGTACGCCTGTCAACGCATATTATACTGACTACGTAATGTACAGGTGCATGTGCACTGCTGACACACATCTATGTTGCTATGTGATACTGCTGTACGCCTGTCAACGCATATTATACTGACTACGTAATGTACAGGTGCATGTGCACTGCTGACACACATCTATGTTGCTATGTGATACTGCTGTACGCCTGTCAACGCATATTATACTGACTACGTAATGTACAGGTGCATGTGCACTGCTGACACACATCTATGTTGCTATGTGATACTGCTGTACGCCTGTCAACGCATATTATACTGACTACGTAATGTACAGGTGCATGTGCACTGCTGACACACATCTATGTTGCTATGTGATACTGCTGTACGCCTGTCAACGCATATTATACTGACTACGTAATGTACAGGTGCATGTGCACTGCTGACACACATCTATGTTGCTATGTGATACTGCTATACGCCCGCTACGCATATTATACTGACTACGTAATGTACAGGTGCATGTGCACTGCTGACACACATCTATGTTGCTATGTGATACTGCTGTACGCCTGTCAACGCATATTATACTGACTACGTAATGTACAGGTGCATGTGCACTGCTGACACACATCTATGTTGCTATGTGATACTGCTGTACGCCTGTCAACGCATATTATACTGACTACGTAATGTACAGGTGCATGTGCACTGCTGACACACATCTATGTTGCTATGTGATACTGCTGTACGCCTGTCAACGCATATTATACTGACTACGTAATGTACAGGTGCATGTGCACTGCTGACACACATCTATGTTGCTATGTGATACTGCTGTACGCCTGTCAACGCATATTATACTGACTACGTAATGTACAGGTGCATGTGCACTGCTGACACACATCTATGTTGCTATGTGATACTGCTGTACGCCTGTCAACGCATATTATACTGACTACGTAATGTACAGGTGCATGTGCACTGCTGACACACATCTATGTTGCTATGTGATACTGCTGTACGCCTGTCAACGCATATTATACTGACTACGTAATGTACAGGTGCATGTGCACTGCTGACACACATCTATGTTGCTATGTGATACTGCTGTACGCCTGTCAACGCATATTATACTGACTACGTAATGTACAGGTGCATGTGCACTGCTGACACACATCTATGTTGCTATGTGATACTGCTGTACGCCTGTCAACGCATATTATACTGACTACGTAATGTACAGGTGCATGTGCACTGCTGACACACATCTATGTTGCTATGTGATACTGCTGTACGCCTGTCAACGCATATTATACTGACTACGTAATGTACAGGTGCATGTGCACTGCTGACACACATCTATGTTGCTATGTGATACTGCTATACGCCCGCTACGCATATTATACTGACTACGTAATGTACAGGTGCATGTGCACTGCTGACACACATCTATGTTGCTATGTGATACTGCTGTACGCCTGTCAACGCATATTATACTGACTACGTAATGTACAGGTGCATGTGCACTGCTGACACACATCTATGTTGCTATGTGATACTGCTATACGCCTGTCAACGCATATTATACTGACTACGTAATGTACAGGTGCATGTGCACTGCTGACACACATCTATGTTGCTATGTGATACTGCTGTACGCCTGTCAACGCATATTATACTGACTACGTAATGTACAGGTGCATGTGCACTGCTGACACACATCTATGTTGCTATGTGATACTGCTATACGCCCGCTACGCATATTATACTGACTACGTCGTTCCGGCTCCTACCTATTACGCACGCTGCTTTGCATTGCAGTACTACTTAACAACAAATGCATGTAACAAACACAAAATGTAACCCATGTTTGTATGCACAGCCTTTGCGCAAGATTATAGAGAACCAGGCGCCTTAAGGGTAGTGCACAATTTGCTCAACACATGGCGAGAGCCAGTAAACTAACACGAAGTTCGAGTACTGCTCGATCGCCACAATGAGCCCTGCTGAAGCTGCCCTTTCTTTTCTCTAACAGTTCAATGCAGTGAACTGCAGAAGGCAAAAAAGGCAGCAAAAAAAGGCCTAGTACGAAGAATTTAGGTATCTATACTGAGCCCGCACGTTACGGCGCGAGCGAAGCAGCAGGACTGAGCGTCAGACGGTCGGTGCAGGACAAGCACAGATTTACAACAATAACAAAGCGAATGACGGCACATAAGCAGCGTGTGCGTACGCGAGATTTGAGTGTTGAATAAAGTGTTGTGATGTGTCTTCACCGAATTCTGAGATTTCGATTTCAATATTTTCCAACACAGTGTGAAAAAGTGCATACTTGTTTGTCAGTTTCAACAAACTAGGCTTATGTATGCTGCTGGAGTAACATTGCGGGGCTTCTTTGACATGCACAGTTTTAAGTGTTCGCAACATGACATTACGTTATTTCACCTTTCGGCTTCCTTCGTAACTTTAGTTCAATATGGTTCCATCTGGGATTTGTTACTAACATTAAACGCTGGATTTGCTTTTAAAATATACCTAACGATGCAATAGAACACGGTGTGCACCAAGGAAATACTTCGCTTTAATTTTGCGTTGTGTTCACCGTGCATCTTGACATTAATGTCACGTTGTGTTCACCGTGCATCTTGACATTAGTTTTCAGTTTTTTAAACCAACGAATGCACTTTTTTATTTCTGTTCAGTTCACCCTACATGTTTCGGCCGTGACTCGGCCATCATCAGGGGTACATTGAGTAAGTTCACTTCACTGTTCGCTGGTCCATTTGGTATTATTACAACCGTTAAACTTTTTAAGGTTATTATTTATATTGGCAATCACCAGTATACACAATTTCGTCAAGTAGTTTCTTGAAATGTCTTGGTGTATATAGTGTTTGTCTTGCGTTTGAAGTATATAGTATAGCACTATATATTGTGAATATATGGCACTGTGTCGTTGGTAGTTGTTGAAATCGTTACAATTATTAAAATTATTATTAATAAAAATTGTTACAATTGTTAAAATTATTATTAATAAAAATTGTTACAATTGTTAAAATTGCTGGCAGTTGGTCTTGTATAGATGTTGACGTCCGTATCCTGTAACAACTTGGTTATCACAGTTTTTCGTAAAGGTTTGACACATTGCATGACTTTATAATCTTTTATGTAATTTGGCTTATCTGCTGTTGTTATTGTCCTGTTGCGTGGCTGTGACTGAGTGTTTAGTTTGTGGACGTGTTGGGTGTGTCAGTGTCTTGTTTATGCTCATGCTCATTGGGGTGTGTAGGGATCATGATCCTGGAGAGTGGATTTTCTTCACCTGGAATTTGTTCTTGTATAAGTATACCGTCTTGTTGTTTCTGCATGTAGAAGTTCTCCAAAGTGTTCATCCTCCGTCCCTTTTTACATAGTTTGAGAAGTTTTATATTTGATTGTATTGTACCGTATTCGTGTTTGTTGTTTAGGATATGTAGTGCGTATGCAGATTTGGGGTCGTTAGTTTTTATATATCTATGATGTTCTGAGTAACGTTGTGTCATATACACGTATATCTTCCTGTTTGACCTACTTATTGCATGTGTTGCACTTTAGGCTGTATATTCCACTGTGTGTGTAGATGTCTTGATTTGTATTGTAGGTTTGTAGGAGTCTTTGTGTTGTATTGCTAACGCGGTATGTAATATGTAAGTTGGTGTTCTTAAAGATATTAAAGATATTGGTGATTTTCTTGATTATGGGGCTATGGTATTCAAAGGTTATCCATTTTTTTTAATTTGTTATGTTTATGGATTGCTTTGTGTTTTCTTTTGGTTTTTGTTGATGATTTGTGTGTTTAGTTTGTCTATTGTTGTTGTTGTTGTTGTTGTGTATCCGTTCTTTTTGGCTATTTGGTAAATCGTATTTATTTCTTGTTCTTTGTATTCTTGTGTGATCGGTAACACTGGGCAACAAATTTTAACTTTTTTTCGGTTACGAGCATCAAATCCACTTTCCTTTATGTAATTGGGTATGCTGAACATGAAAATAGGCCTTAAAATTATGAGTTAGCTACAGTTTCCAAGATTTGTGAAATTTTATAATAACATGTAGCATATTTAACACAATAATACTTACTATTCACTGCTGTCCGTCATCACTTCGGCTAAAGGCGTCTTTTCTTAGCCTGTCTTTTGTATACAAGTTCTGGAGAGTCTCTAACTACTGTCCAGCAATAATCTGCTAACATAACTGGACTCCATTTCCCCTGATAACGATTTTCGATTTCCGCAATGGTCTGGTGAAAGCGTTCATCGTGTTCGTCGCTGACCGCACCGCAGTTTTCAGGGAAGAAATCCAGGTGAGAATGCAGAAAGTGAATCTTTAACGACATATTGCAGCCCAATTTCTGATACGCAACCAACAGGCCCTCCACTATTTCCTTGTAATTGTCAGCCTTGGTGTTTCCGAGGAAGTTATTAGCAACCAACCGGAAAGCATTCCAAGCACACTGCTCGTCACCAGTGATAAGCCGTCAAATTGTTCATCTCTGAAGATGTCTCGGATTTGTGGACCGACGAAAACACCTTCTTTGACTTTTGCATCACTCATCCTCGGAAATTTATCACGAAGGTACTTGAATGCTTGGCCGTCTCGATCCATTGCCTTGACGAAATTCTTCATTAGGCCAAGCTTAACGTGCAGCGGTGGCAACAGAATCTTGCTTGGTTCCACTAAAGACGGATGTAGTACATTCTTTGAACCTGGCTCCAGACGTTGTCTTAAAGGCCAGTCCCTGACCACATAGTGCGAGGCCCTTGCTCGGCTGTCCCATTCACAGATGAAACAACAGAATTCTGTGTATCCTTGCTGCAGTACGAGTAAGATGGCAACAACCTTTAAGTCACAACAAAGCTGCCATTTATATTTATCATAGTTTATGCACTCCAACAGTTGCTTCATGTTGCTGTATGTTTCTTTCATGTGAACTGCATGACCGATTGGAATCGATGGCAAAATGTTGCCATTATGCAATAATACTGCTTTCAAACTCAACTGTGAGGAGTCTATGAAAAGTCTCCGTTCATCAGGGTTATGATTGATGTTGAGAGCTGACATCAGACCATCAATGTCATGGCAGGTGACGAGATTACTTTTCATTGAAAAGAATGAAACAAAGTCTTTATGACGTGAACGAAATGTAGACACGCAGACGCCCTCACCAAGTAGATTCCACTGCTGCAATCTTGAGCCCAAGAGTTCAGCTTTACCTTTCGACAAATCTAGATCTCACACAAGGTCGTTCAATTCGTTCTGTGTTATTCTGTGTGGCTCAGTACATGCTTCATCAGATATAAAATCTGGATCGCTAGAACTTGAGACATTTGTATTACTGCATTCCTCATCTTCATCATCATCTTCGATTTCAAATGAGTCAGGCGGTTCTGGAATAGGTAGATCGTCTCCATGGAGCACCGGTAGTATAGCAGATGGTATATTTGGGTAGCTCAGTTTACACTTTTTCTTCTTCGACGTTCCATGTTCCAGTGGAGGAACCATGCAGAAATAGCAGTCAGTAATGTGGTTTGTTGGCTCACGCCACACCAAGGGTACAGCAAAAGGCATAGAACGCTTCTTGTGATTTAACCAGCCGCAAAGATTTGCCGAACAAGAGTTGCAGCATATGTGTGGAGCCCAGCTCTTGTCCTGATCCCCAACTTTACAACCGAAGTATAGATGGTACGCCTTTTTCACAATTGGAGTTAGAGCACGCTTTTGTGAAGCAAATGTCACTTTCCCACAAACATAACAAAAACTATCTGAACGGTTCACACATTTACGAGGCATCTTAGTTTTCTTCGCGTTAAAAAACAAGATATTGTAACCGAGCACGGATGCAGCGAGAAAGCACACTGAAACTCTAAATACCACGTGGCACACCGTGGAAAAGGCGCGGGAATCCCGACGATTAGCTAGCGCGACCCGACGCGATCCGACGATGACCGACACCAAGTCACTGCAGTTGCGCTACGCCAGAACCGGTCCAATATATAGGCCTATATAATTTTGTGAATATGCAAGTACACAATCTTAGTGTAAGTATAAGCCTATAGCATAAATTACGGTTAGGAATGGAAATGTAGACCAATTTCAGTCTTTCGTGTATAAACAAAATGTAAGGAAAATAATAAAAATCGGTCACATCAATAAAGGCCTGTTACTTCAAAACAAGAGCTAACAAACAATTTTAAGCATCATATTCGTTCTCAGCGACCTCAAATTAGTCAAGATTAACTAGTTTCAACTCCGTAACATTTTCACTGTTGACCAGTGTAATTGGTGTACTCTATTTAGGAGGAATCGATAAGCTGCCATTTTGTGTTCCATAGGGTGGTTGGAACTATAATGTATGGTTGTGTCTATAGTTGTAGTTTCTGTATACGTGCATTGCTAGTGTATTATGTTTTTTGATAATTGAAAGATCGAGAAAGTTTATGGTGTTATTTATTTCTGTTGTTGGCTTAAATTGCAGATATTTATGTATATTGTTCATTTAATTTGATATTTCTTCGATGTTGGTTCTAGTGTTATCATAGATTATTGATATATCGTGAACGTGTTTGTTATATAAACGGATAATATTGCTGTCTAAAATATTCTTTGTGATGTTTTGTTCGTGGTGCTGTAGAAAATTTTCTGCTATTAAACCTGATCTGGGAGATCCAATTGCAACTTCTTTGTTGGGTTGGTTGAATTTGTTGTTGAACTGTAAGTAGTTTTGTTGTAATATGGTTTTTAAAAGTATACATGTTTGGTCTATTGTAGTGTTATCGATCTTTTTGTCGGTTAGAAGTTTTTTTGTGATCTTTATGGTTTCTTTTATGGGTATGTTTACATAAAGGTCTTTTATATCAAATGTAATTAGTCTGTCGGATTCTGTAATGTGTAGTTTATTCAAGTTGTGTGCTAGATGTGTTGAGTTACATGTGACGTAAGTATTGGGCAGCTGTAGTGCGTCCGTAAGCATTTAGCTGCCTTGTATGTTGGTGCGTGAATGTTGTTAATTACAGGTCTGATGGGCTGATCGTCTTTATGGATTTTAATTTGTGCTTTTAAATTAGGAGGTTGTGGTTTTATTTGGGTAAGGTACTTCTTACGTTGTTTATCAATTAATGTGTTACATTTAACGATAGTTTGTTGTATTTGTTTTTGGTATTTATCAGTGGGATCATTTTGTATTTGTGTAAAGTGGTTTTCTTTAAGGAAGTCTTATACTTTTTGTGTAAATGTCCTTGTTCATAATCACTATCGTTTTTCCTTTGTCTGCCTTTGTGATGATAAGGTTGTTCTGTGATAGTTTTGTGCGTGTTTGTTTTGTGATATAAAGTTGTCTTGTTTACGTTAGTGTTTTGTATTTGTTTTAGTCTTTTACATGCAAGGAAGCGATACGTGTTTTGTTCCTTGACATCAAGTACTTCGCTTTAGTTCCAAACTTGTGTCTTAACAAACACAGCCAGTGCAACTTCCAATAAACGTACGCAATCAGTCAGCCAACACGCATGCACCATATATTTACTTCGTTGTCGCCGTTTATATGGGTTTGATAATTGTGGTTTTAGTAGGCTGTTATATCCATTTGACTGTGTTCGTGCTAATTTAAGTTACTCGAAAGCATTTTTGTCATTTGTTGAGCTTTAAATGGCGATTGCCATAGTCCGGATCAGGCCAGCAACCCGTAGCTCGCGGATGACGTGTTGCCCGCGACACAATATTATGCTTCCCGCAGGGACATTTGAAATGATAAAACGTCTTTTAACCATTTCCCTGGCGAAGCCGACGGAGAACGAGAAGCAATTTTGAGAATTTATGACCTGTTTATTTAGGGAGACACACTGCATTGCTAAATGGTTTTGTAAAAGTGTGCTGAGAATAGCAACACACTAGTCTATGTTGTGAATTGCATTTTTTATGAATTTTTCCTATTATTATCATCAGTATTCAGGTACATTGATACACACAATTATAACACGTGTACTTACGCATCCTTCAATCTGTGTATCGAATTACACGTTGCCCGCCTGCAGAACAAATTCTGTCGAAGTTGCCACACACACAAAAGGCTTGAGCAGGCCCGGTCCAGACTGTGTAACATCAAGTGATTGAAACGGTGGTGAATAATGAACTGGGAATTCTGTGGAAGGAAGCAACCGTGCTGTAACATGGGACACTATCCGAGCGTGTAAATTAATAGCCAGTTAACGTTTTCGTTTAATGTACCAATAAATGCACTTAGTTGGTACATTAAACGAAAATATTGATTCAAATTGCACGGAGTAAATAATTTTAATATTCATAACAGCTAGTCTTGTAGCTTACTTAATAACAGCTAGTCTTGTAGCTTACTTAATAACAGCTAGTCTTGTAGCTTACTTAATAACAGCTAGTCTTGTAGCTTACTTAATAACAGCTAGTCTTGTAGCTTACTTAATAACAGCTAGTCTTGTAGCTTACTTAATAACAGCTAGTCTTGTAGCTTACTTAATAACAGCTAGTCTTGTAGCTTACTTAATAACAGCTAGTCTTGTAGCTTACTTAATAACAGCTAGTCTTGTAGCTTACTTAATAACAGCTAGTCTTGTAGCTTACTTAATAACAGCTAGTCTTGTAGCTTACTTAATAACAGCTAGTCTTGTAGCTTACTTAATAACAGCTAGTCTTGTAGCTTACTTAATAACAGCTAGTCTTGTAGCTTACTTAATAACAGCTAGTCTTGTAGCTTACTTAATAACAGCTAGTCTTGTAGCTTACTTAATAACAGCTAGTCTTGTAGCTTACTTAATAACTGGCTAGTCTTGTAGCTTACTTAATAACTGGCTAGTCTTGTAGCTTACTTAAACGCATAAATGCTGTGCGTGCATGTGTGTGTGTGTAAACAGATACACTAGCAGGCTATCGGGTTCAGTAAGTAAGATAGGTGTTTTACACTACTGCACCACACCACACCACACCACACGACACGACACACTTCACACCCTACATCTCTACGACATCCCTTCGCATCACATAAGAACGAGACAGATGTTGGTATGCGTAATGCGTGCAAATCGTAAGCAACTACGCACTTACACTTGGAAGTGCTCACAATCACATAAAGTTAATATCACAGCGCTGTAATTTGTATGCTTATCAGCTTTTTATATACTTTAGAATTTTAGCACTTTCGACATTCCAATACGTGCAGTGTAATGCCTAGATTAACTGTTGGGCTTATATTCCTTTTTTCTAAAACTCCCTGAGGATGGCACTCCGGTGCCGAAACATGTAGGAATGTAATACTTGTTATGAACTGTATTTTATTAAGTGCATTTGGTGGTTGACGCATTAATTGTAAGACAGATTTCTTTGTTTCTCTGCTTGCTTGTTTGTTGGACTGTTCTACAGAGTTGTGTTACTGACAAGGTTATAACTTCTTATAACCTTCATATTGATATTTGAAGCAACAACCACACCTATAAAATGCCACTACAACACCATCCAACAACCACACCTATAAAATGCCACTACAACACCATCCAACAACCACACCTATAAAATGCCACTACAACACCATCCAACAACCACACCTATAAAATGCCACTACAACACCATCCAACAACCACACCTATAAAATGCCACTACAACACCATCCAACAACCACACCTATAAAATGCCACTACAACACCATCCAACAATCACACCTATAAATGCCACTACAACACCATCCAACAACCACACCTATAAATGCCACTACAACACCATCCAACAACCACACCTATAATATGCCACTACAACACCATCCAACAACCACACCTATAAATGCCACTACAACACCATCCAACAACCACACCTATAAAATGCCGCTACAACACCATCCAACAACCACACCTATAAATGCCACTACAACACAATCCAACAACAACACCTATAATATGCCACTACAACACCATCCAACAACCACACCTATAAATGCCACTACAACACCATCCAACAACCACACCTATAAAATGCCACTACAACACCATCCAACAACCACACCTATAAATGCCACTACAACACCATCCAACAACCACACCTATAATATGCCACTACAACACCATCCAACAACCACACCTATAAATGCCACTACAACACCATCCAACAACCACACCTATAAAATGCCACTACAACACCATCCAACAACCACACCTATAAAATGCCACTACAACACCATCCAACAACCACACCTATAAAATGCCACTACAACACCATCCAACAACCACACCTGTAAAATGCCACTACAACACCATCCAACAACCACACCTATAAAATGCCACTACAACACCATCCAACAACCACACCTATAAATGCCACTACAACACCATCCAACAACCACACCTATAAAATGCCACTACAACACCATCCAACAATCACACCTATAAATGCCACTACAACACCATCCAACAACCACACCTATAAATGCCACTACAACACCATCCAACAACCACACCTATAAAATGCCACTACAACACCATCCAACAACCACACCTATAAATGCCACTACAACACCATCCAACAACCACACCTATAAATGCCACTACAACACCATCCAACAACCACACCTATAAATGCCACTACAACACCATCCAACAACCACACCTATAAATGCCACTACAACACCATCCAACAACCACACCTATAAATGCCACTACAACACCATCCAACAACCACACCTATAAATGCCACTACAACACCATCCAACAACCACACCATACCACTAAAAACCCAACATAAATGCCACTACAACACCATCCAACAACCACACCTATAAAATGCCACTACAACACCATCCAACAACCACACCTATAAATGCCACTACAACACCATCCAACAACCACACCTATAAATGCCACTACAACACCATCCAACAACCACACCTATAAATGCCACTCCACCAACAACACATATCATCCAAACAACCACACCTATAAAATGCCACTACAACACCATCCAACACCACACCTATAAATGCCACTACAACACCATCCAACAACCACACCTATAAAATGCCACTACAACACCATCCAACAACCACACCTATAAAATGCCACTACAACATCACACCACAACAACACACCATCCATAAATAAATGCCACTACAACACCATCCAACAACCACACCTATAAAATGCCACTACAACACCATCCAACAACCACACCTATAAAATGCCACTACAACACCATCCAACAACCACACCTATAAAATGCCACACAACCATCCAACACCACACTATACCACACAACACCATCAAAATGCACACTATCCACACACCATCCAACAACCACACCTTAAAATGCCACTACAACACCATCCAACAACCACACCTATAAAATGCCACTACAACACCATCCAACAACCACACCTATAAAATGCCACTACAACACCATCCAACAACCACACCTATAAAATGCCACTACAACACCATCCAACAACCACACCTATAAATGCCACTACAACACCATCCAACACCACACCTATAAATGCCACTACAACACCATCCAACAACCACACCTATAAAATCCCACTACAACACCATCCAACAACCACACCTATAAATGCCACTACAACACCACAACAACACACTATAAAATGCCACTACAACACCATCCAACAACCACACCTATAAAATGCCACTACAACACACCAAACCAACCTATAAGCCCACAACCATAACAACACACTATAAAATGCCACTACAACACCATCCAACAACCACAACCTATAAAATGCCACTACAACACCATCCAACAACCACACCTATAAAATGCCACTACAACACACCAACCAAAACCAACACACACACTATAAAATGCCACTACAACACCATCCAACAACCACACCTGTAAAATGCCACTACAACACCATCCAACAACCACACCTATAAAATGCCACTACAACACCATCCAACAACCACACCTATAAATGCCACTACAACACCATCCAACAACCACACCTATAATAATGCCACTACAACACCATCCAACAACCACACCTATAAATGCCACTACAACACCATCCAACAACCACACCTATAAAATGCCACTACAACACCATCCAACAACCACACCTATAATAATGCCACTACAACACCATCCAACAACCACACCATATAAATGCCACTACAACACCATCCAACAACCACACCTATAAAATGCCACTACAACACCATCCAACAACCACACCTATAAAATGCCACTACAACACCATCCAACAACCACACCTATAAAATGCCACTACAACACCATCCAACAACCACACCTATAAAATGCCACTACAACACCATCCAACAACCACACCTATAAAAATGCCACTACAACACCATCCAACAACCACACCTGTAAAATGCCACTACAAACACCATCCAACAACCACACCTATAAAATGCCACTACAACACCATCCAACAACCACACCTATAAAATGCCACTACAACACCATCCAACAACCACACCTATAAAATGCCACTACAACACCATCCAACAACCACACCTATAAAATGCCACTACAACACCATCCAACAACCACACCTATAAAATGCCACTACAACACCATCCAACAACCACACCTATAAAATGCCACTACAACACCATCCAACAACCACACCTGTAAAATGCCACTACAACACCATCCAACAACCACACCTATAAAATGCCACACAACACCATCCAACAACCACACCTGTAAAATGCCACAACACCATCCAATACACAAGTATATTATTATTATTATTATTGGCGACATTTCTGCTGTTGAGTCAGCACGTAATAATTAAGTATGGAGTTGAACTGAATTAGTGTTGTTTCCGCTACTGGTATAAAGACAATATTGTGATTTATGCATTTACCCGATATAAATGAACAAACAAGGTACCAGGGATACCCGACACAGGTTGTCCAATCCTCGTAACCCGACGGGATGTTACCACTTTACAAACGTGTGCTTTTATACGCTGCTTGTGTCTCTCCTACCCGGCCCTTTTGTAGGCGTTTGTTTCCTAATCGAGGACGAGATGCTGATTGGACGAGAACAGCGTCCTACGACTGAACCAATAGGTCGACGTCTTGCTTTTACTAACTGCCACCAGAGCGCAGCTCCACACGCTAACTGTCCCATGAGGTTATTATAGGCTTCGAAGGAGTTTCGTGGCAAAATGGCAATACTGTATTTCGTTACTTTAGTTAGTAATAACGTCAAGCTTATTTAGCATCATCTGCCTACTTAGCACTTTATGCACAGCGCTCCTATACTTGCCACTTGCTTAGCATTAACAGACTGTGTGTGTCTGTCTGTCTGTCCCATTTGACTCTCCCAATACACTTCGTTAACTAGTTGGTCTGTATGTGTTTTCTGTGAATATGAGCTGAACTATTAAGTGTGGTTTAGATAAGCCGGGTAAGAGAGAGAGAGAGAGAGAGAGAGCAAGTGCAAGGCACAGCCACTTCTGACTTCCGCAATAGATACCTGCGGGAAGGTCCGGCGCAAGTCGAATTTTGCGTACGTCGGAACTGCGCACACATGGTCAACTGTGTACTTGTATACAGAAGGGAGTCGAGTTGAAATGCAAAGTCGATCACACTGGAACCTGATCGACCGCAGTATGACGACCCCGCCGCCTGTGTTATCGCCCAGAAGTATTCTTCCTTCACCTTCGCCCCATTGAGTTTTAATTTCAGCAAGGAAAAGTACGGACAGCACTTCAAACATTTTATTCATTTTTTGACTTGTTAAAAATATACTCGTACTCCGGGTCGTAGCTAGGTTTGACGCCCGCGGCGAGTAATCGCAATGGCCGCCCCTAACATAAATATGAACTTAACAGAAAGTCATGTATTGACTGTCCTTTTATTTGGCTGAATAATTTAAAATTAGTTGAGCGCAGAACTCCCCCCCCCCCCCCCCCCCCCCGCACCAGGTACGACCTTGCATATACGACAGTTATCGACAAAGTTTGCAATCTTGTCGAAAATAATAACCAGTAAATAAGCAGCTCGTTTTCTGTCCAGCTGCCTTGCTAGAACGTGCAAAGTTCGCTGTGTGCACGTTCAGCATGTGTCACGTGACCGGTTGACGTGCGCTTATCGGCGTGTTTGCTCTAGCCTCTGCCGACATGCGCGAATATGTTGTAAAGTTGAGGACATCCACGTGTCTGCTAATACTGCCACTTAAATACATTTAGTTAGATATATATTAGTCCGTCTAACACAACATTTTTATTGTTATTTTCAAAAGCTACATGTTTCGATCGAAAATGATCATCAGGCATTCTTCTACAAAATCTTAAATATCAAGGTAAAAAGTTTTTTGAGAGATCTTGCAAATATTAAAACGCGTATGATACAATAATATTGTAGTTTTTATAGCATAACATGTGGGTAGACGGTTGTGTAATTGCTGTGATATTCTTCAAAATGTCTTTAAAATTTGTTTATAGGACCTATCTTTTTATGTGCAGTTAAAGAATAAAATTTAAAATTAAAATTTCATGGGTAAATGTCCGTATATTGGTTCGAGTAACTGGCTGGCCACTGGTCTTGGCTGCTGGTTTTTCCGTTGTACAGCGCACGTAAGTCTTGCGTTGTGTTACGGCGAGTTACTTTGCTGACTGCTGCTTGCGTTTTGTGTGTTGTGTTTGCCTTCATCAGCTACTTCGTCTTGCTATTATCAGTTTTCAGTTTCACCTCTTTTCCTGCATTTTGTGCTCCGCACCACCGACGTTTATCACGCACGTGGCAGCTTATTACTGGCATTAACTGCTTCACGTGTTTACTCAGTAACGTCCGTCGTGTTCGCTCGCTCACGCTGCACACTCCTGTGATCGTGATCACCACACAAGACTGCCACTATTGCTCTGTCCCATAGCGACTGATCACCACACAAGACTGCCACTATTGCTCTGTCCCATACCGACTGATCACCACACAAGACAGTGCCACTATTGCTCTGTCCCATAGCGACTGATCACCACACAAGACTGCCACTATTGCTCTGTCCCATAGCGACTGATCACCACACAAGAGAGTGCCACTATTGCTCTGTCCCATAGCGACTGATCACCACACAAGACTGCCACTATTGCTCTGTCCCATAGCGACTGATCACCACACAAGAGAGTGCCACTATTGATCTGTCCCATAGCGACTGATCACCACACAAGACTGCCACTATTGCTCTGTCCCATAGCGACTGATCACCACACAAGAGAGTGCCACTATTGCTCTGTCCCATAGCGACTGATCACCACACAAGACAGTGCCACTATTGCTCTGTCCCATAGCGACTGATCAACACACAAGACAGTGCCACTATTGCTCTGTCCCATAGCGACTGATCACCACACAAGACAGTGCCACTATTGCTCTGTCCCATAGCGACTGATCACCACACAAGACAGTGCCACTATTGCTCTGTCCCATAGCGACTGATCACCACACAAGACAGTGCCACTATTGCTCTGTCCCATAGCGACTGATCACCACACAAGACAGTGCCACTATTGCTCTGTCCCATAGCGACTGATCACCACACAAGACAGTGCCACTATTGCTCTGTCCCATAGCGACTGATCACCACACAAGACAGTGCCACTATTGCTCTGTCCCATACGAACCATTTCCCCATGAAACAACCTCGTATTTCTTCCACAGTATACACCACCAAAAGTGCATTTTTTAAAGTCAATAACAAAAACATCCACATTGCCTATCTTGTCCACTTTTATATGGCCTATTCCCCTCAACCCTACACTTGTTTCGAACTATAAAAGTTCAATCTCAGGTTGTCGTGTGTTACCAATTATCACTATATTAAAACAAAATGCACACTATGTACAATAGCTGTTAAAGTATTAAAACCATAAAATGAAGTTTCATACAAACCCTATAAATTTGTCGATTTTGTACTGTGTCTATTAGAATCTTAAATCACGCGAAATGAATTTCAAACCTGTTTTATAAATGTATTAAAAAATGTGGACTGTCGTAATTTTCCCTTTTAGCTAACTTACACAAAGTTAACAACTGCCGTATTCCTTCTTGTGGTTGGATGCTCTTGCTGTGTTCAAGCTGTGTGTGGACTTTAAGTTCCAACACTTGGGTGAGGGAAATACCATAAAAAGTGGTCAATATAGTGCATTCGTAGGTTTACTATTTTGACTCGGTATTCATGTTTGTGTAGGTACGTATATTTAGACATGGCAGTTAGCAACTTCGAGGCTGGTCGAATTAATATCAAGGTCGTGGCGGGACAGACTTGACATTTGTGAAGATACAAGTAAACAAGGCACGTGCTGATTGGTCAGCAGCGCTGTGCACTTGCAACATCAGGAAGGCTGAATTGCAGGGATGTGATAGCTGTCGTAGCGTGTTTCAGCACACAGTGGACCTCGATGTAGGCGTTTTCAATCCTCCGCGATCACCAATTTCATACCGCCGTTTCGACATTTCGTGGCTCATTTCGAAGAATCGAGTTTATGAGAATACGTGGCTGGAGTATCGGCTTTCGCCCTCCGTTGCTGTTGTGCAGCTCACTATCAGCTCAGCTAAGCTCTGTCTTTTGTTAAGAGATATTCATTGTGTTCGTGCTTTATGAAATGAGATTTTCTTCAATAATTTAAAATATTTCGTACTTCCGAAAATATTTGTATTTTATGAATATAATTCCTTCTTCTCTTTATAATTTTTATAGGTTATTTTAATTTTTATTGCTAGCATTTCTTTAATTCTTAGAATCAAATACGCCTGTTACATTGTAGAACATATTCCATTGTTCGTGATTGTGTTTTGGACCTTTATCGACAGGTGAAAACCGAATTACTGGGAGGAAAACCACTCCCAGTGTCAGTTTGTGAACCACAAATCTCACGTGGATCGAACCCGGGCCTCCGTGATGGTGAGACACCGCAAGTAAATGCGTAAGCCATGGCACGGTCCATTTAAAGACAACAGGTAACGTGAATTGTATTTAAAGCTGCAGTCCGTACCGCGCAGTAAACACACTCCGTCTCAGTTATACAAACCAGTCAGTTAATGTGTACAGTGAAATAATCGCTGTTTGTTCTGAGATCCACACAAAACACATAAATACAGTCCGTACCGCGCAGTAAACACACTCCGTCTCAGTTATACAAACCAGTCAGTTAATGCTGTACAGTGAAATAATCGCTGTTTGTTCTGAGATCCACACAAAACACATAAATACAGTCCGTACCGCGCAGTAAACACACTCCGTCTCAGTTATACAAACCAGTCAGTTAATGCTGTACAGTGAAATAATCGCTGTTTGTTCTGAGATCCACACAAAACACATAAATACAGTCCGTACCGCGCAGTAAACACACACCGTCTCAGTTATACAAACCAGTCAGTTAATGTGTACAGTGAAATAATCGCTGTTTGTTCTGAGATCCACACAAAACACATAAATACAGCTCGTACCGCGCAGTAAACACACTCCGTCTCAGTTATACAAACCAGTCAGTTAATGTTGTACAGTGAAATAATCGCTGTTTGTTCTGAGATCCACACAAAACACATAAATACAGTCCGTACCGCGCAGTAAACACTCACCGTCTCAGTTATACAAACCAGTCAGTTAATGTTGTACAGTGAAATAATCGCTGTTTGTTCTGAGATCCACACAAAACCACATAAATGCCGTCGTACGCGCAGTAAACACGTCAGATTGTTTTACAAACTGCAGTTAATATGTACAGTTTTAAATAATCGCAGTTTGTTCTGAGATCCACACAAATACACTAAATTCAGTCCGTACCGGCCTGTAAAAACACTCGTCTCGTTTACAAACAATCATTTGTGTACAGTGAAATAACGCATGTTTGTTCTCAATTCCACACAAAACAAAAATGAAGTCCGTACCGCGCAGTAACAAACACTCTCGGGTCCACTAACAAAGCCATCAGTATAATGTTGTTCAGTGAAAAATCGCTGTTTCTTTGAAAAATCCCACAAAAAAACATATATTATTCAGCTCACTTGCGAGCCATAAAACATCCCGTCTTTTAGTTTATACAAAACTAGTCATTACATGTTTACAGTGAATAATCGCCTGTTTGTTTAGATCCCCAATCAATTCACTTAAATACAGCTGTACGCCAGTAACACACCTCGTCTCTTAATACATAACAGTCAGTAATGTGTTTCAGTGAAATAATCGCTGTTTGTTCTGAGATCCACACAAAACACATAAATACAGTCCGTACCGCGCAGTAAACACACTCCGTCTCAGTTATACAAACCAGTCAGTTAATGTTGTACAGTGAAATAATCGCTGTTTGTTCTGAGATCCACACAAAACACATAAATACAGTCCGTACCGCGCAGTAAACACACTCCGTCTCAGTTATACAAACCAGTCAGTTAATGCTGTACAGTGAAATAATCGCTGTTTGTTCTCAGATCCACACAAAACACATAAATACAGTCCGTACCGCGCAGTAAACACACTCCGTCCCAGTTATACAAACCAGTCAGTTAATGTTGTACAGTGAAATAATCGCTGTTTGTTCTGAGATCCACACAAAACACATAAATACAGTCCGTACCGCGCAGTAAACACACACCGTCTCAGTTATACAAACCAGTCAGTTAATGTTGTACAGTGAAATAATCGCTGTTTGTTCTGAGATCCACACAAAACACATAAATACAGCTCGTACCGCGCAGTAAACACACTCCGTCTCAGTTATACAAACCAGTCAGTTAATGTTGTACAGTGAAATAATCGCTGTTTGTTCTGAGATCCACACAAAACACATAAATACAGTCCGTACCGCGCAGTAAACACACTCCGTCTCAGTTATACAAACCAGTCAGTTAATGTTGTACAGTGAAATAATCGCTGTTTGTTCTGAGATCCACACAAAAACACATAAATGCAGTCCGTACCGCGCAGTAAACACACTCCGTCTCAGTTATACAAACCAGTCAGTTAATGCTGTATAGTGAAATAATCGCTGTTTGTTCTGAGATCCACACAAAACACATAAATACAGTCCGTACCGCGCAGTAAACACACTCCGTCTCAGTTATACAAACCAGTCAGTTAATGCTGTACAGTGAAATAATCGCTGTTTGTTCTCAGATCCACACAAAACACATAAATACAGTCCGTACCGCGCAGTAAACACACTCCGTCCCAGTTATACAAACCAGTCAGTTAATGTTGTACAGTGAAATAATCGCTGTTTGTTCTGAGATCCACACAAAACACATAAATACAGCTCGTACCGCGCAGTAAACACACTCCGTCTCAGTTATACAAACCAGTCAGTTAATGTTGTACAGTGAAATAATCGCTGTTTGTTCTGAGATCCACACAAAACACATAAATACAGTCCGTACCGCGCAGTAAACACACTACGTCTCAGTTATACAAACCAGTCAGTTAATGTTGTACAGTGAAATAATCGCTGTTTGTTCTGAGATCCACACAAAACACATAAATGCAGTCCGTACCGCGCAGTAAACACACCGTCTCAGTTATACAAACCAGTCAGTTAATGTTGTACAGTGAAATAATCGCTGTTTGTTCTGAGATCCACACAAAACACATAAATACAGTCCGTACCGCGCAGTAAACACACACCGTCTCAGTTATACAAACCAGTCAGTTAATGCTGTACAGTGAAATAATCGCTGTTTGTTCTGAGATCCACACAAAACACACAAATACACTGTGTGGGCAGAACATAGAATTTGTGAATGTTAAACGTGGCGGTACATATAGTAACCACTGGGCTTTAGAGGGTCTAATCCGAGATTGAGAGAAATCTTCACTCAATCCTACGTGAAAATTCTCATCTTGTGTGCAGAAGCCTGTAAAAACTATTTGTCTAGTGTTCTGGTTGCTAGGCAAAGAAACCGAATTTTATAGTGAAAAAGCGACCTATTTCAACGTCTGCTTCATTGCCTCGCAAACGTAGAGAAATGAAGCGAACGTAGTGCAAACCCACGGCTGTACGTAACAGAACATTTTTGAGAGAAATGTACCACAAAATCGCCATAGGTAATAAACGCGGCCAATTGTTTCAGCAGAATACGTTTCCCTTTGACAAGAATCGGGCAAAGAAAGGAAACATTTGTTATTCAGACTATTGACACACGTTTGTGTGTATGGCTACCATACAAAACATTTCCCCTGATATTGGGTTTGAATTTCTTTACGCTGCTTGAGTCTGTTGAAGACACTAGTGGTCACTTATAGTTACAGTAGACGTCACAGTCACACTGGTCACTTACAGTTACAGTAGACGTCACAGTCACACTGGTCACTTACATTTACAGTAGACGTCACAGTCACACTGGTCACTTATAGTTACAGTAGACGTCACAGTCACACTGGTCACTTATAGTTACAGTAGACGTCACAGTCACACTGGTCACTTACAGTTACAGTAGACGTCACAGTCACACTGGTCACTTACATTTACAGTAGACGTCACAGTCACACTGGTCACTTATAGTTACAGTAGACGTCACAGTCACACTGGTCACTTACAGTTACAATAGACGTCACAGTCACACTGGTCACTTATAGTTACAGTAGACGTCACAGTCACACTGGTCACTTACAGTTACAGTAGACGTCACAGTCACACTGGTCACTTACAGTTACAGTAGACGTCACAGTCACACTGGTCACTTACAGTTACAGTAGACGTCACAGTCACACTGGTCACTTATAGTTACAGTAGACGTCACAGTCACACTGGTCACTTACAGTTACAGTAGACGTCACAGTCACACTGGTCACTTACAGTTACAGTAGACGTCACAGTCACACTGGTCACTTACAGTTACAGTAGACGTCACAGTCACACTGGTCACTTACAGTTACAGTAGACGTCACAGTCACACTGGTCACTTACAGTTACAGTAGACGTCACAGTCACACTGGTCACTTATAGTTACAGTAGACGTCACAGTCACACTGGTCACTTATAGTTACAGTAGACGTCACAGTCACACTGGTCACTTATAGTTACAGTAGACGTCACAGTCACACTGGTCACTTACAGTTACAGTAGACGTCACAGTCACACTGGTCACTTACAGTTACAGTAGACGTCACAGTCACACTGGTCACTTACAGTTACAGTAGACGTCACAGTCACACTGGTCACTTACAGTTACAGTAGACGACACAGTCACACTGGTCACTTAAAGTTACAGTAGACGTCACAGTCACACTGGTCACTTATAGTTACAGTAGACGTCACAGTCACACTGGTCACTTATAGTTACAGTAGACGTCACAGTCACACTGGTCACTTATATTTACAGTAGACGTCACAGTCACACTGGTCACTTATAGTTACAGTAGACGTCACAGTCACACTGGTCACTTATAGTTACAGTAGACGTCACAGTCACACTGGCCTTCTTTCCTACAAAGATACAACAGTCGCTGGTCCGGCGCATTATTGAATCCTCGTCATTCACGACTGTCAGATTCTCAAGAGAGACTTTGTTGAGCGGATTTATTTACACTTGGCTACACTGCATCGACAATAAGTCATTTATTTACACTTGGCTACACTGCATCGACACTAAGTCATTTATTTACACTTGGCTACACTGCATCGACACTAAGTCATGATTTATTTACACTTGACTACACTGCATCGACACTAAGTCATGATTTATTTACACTTGGCTACACTGCATCGACACTAAGTCATGATTTGTTTACACTTGGCTACACTGCATCGACACTAAGTCATGATTTATTTACACTTGGCTACACTGCATCGACACTAAGTCATGATTTATTTACACTTGGCTACACTGCATCGACACTAAGTCATTTATTTACACTTGGCTACACTGCATCGACACTAAGTCATTTATTTACACTTGGCTACACTGCATCGACACTAAGTCATGATTTATTTACACTTGACTACACTGCATCGACACTAAGTCATGATTTATTTACACTTGGCTACACTGCATCGACACTAAGTCATGATTTATTTACACTTTGCTACACTGCATCGACACTAAGTCATGATTTATTTACACTTGGCTACACTGCATCGACACTAAGTCATGATTTATTTACACTTGGCTACACTGCATCGACACTAAGTCATGATTTATTTACACTTGGCTACACTGCATCGACACTAATTCAGACGCCGTCCTAGTCCAGTAGTGACCTTCCTTACTACAGTAGATGTTTCCTCTTTCCTGTGATCATAAAAATATCTTCTGCCACTTTCTTGTACAGTTTCTCTCTCAACTATCAACTTTATCAACTTATCAAGTAATTCCAGATTCTGCCATTTACAATCTACATCGTCTCTGGCCCACCTAGCAACCTGTCCTGGGGCCCACCTAGCAACCTGTCTGAGCCCACCTAGCAACCTGTCCTGGGGCCCACCTAGCAACCTGTCCTGGGGCCCACCTAGCAACCTGTCCTGGAGCCCACCTAGCAACCTGTCCTGGGCCCACCTAGCAACCTGTCCTGGAGCCCACCTAGCAACCTGTCCTGGGGCCCACCTAGCAACCTGTCCTGGAGCCCACCTAGCAACCTGTCCTGGAGCCCACCTAGCAACCTGTCCTGGGCCCACCTAGCAACCTGTCCTGGGCCCACCTAGCAACCTGTCCTGGAGCCCACCTAGCAACCTGTCCTGGGCCCACCTAGCAACCTGTCCTGGAGCCCACCTAGCAACCTGTCCAAAGAGCCGCCTACCACAGTCCAAGTACAATTAAAATAAACCACAAATTTCGTACAGTTTTTGTCTTATTGGTTGCCGATTGTTATGGAAAGAAAGAAAATATGTGTCGCGCTGTAATTACTTTACCAATGTCTCACTTTTTGTTCTATTAATGCTATTTCATATATTCCAAAATAGTTATTTCACTGTGCTTTATGAGTGTACATGCGTTTTTTGTTATTAAATTTGATTTATGAAATAATTTCTGATTTAGTAACCAACCAGCTCCAGTAACACTCCGCTATACAAGAAAAGTCCACCTTTCAGGAAAACCGAACGCTCATTACCGCATTAACAACAGCCTGCCAATTTATTTACCCTGAGCCAAATCAATCAAATTTACACCCTCCCACCCTAACAGGCCCACACGGAATAAAATTTCGTGCACCAAAAATCCTACAGTATTTCTCCCAGGAAATGAATTTGTGGCTAAACCCCTTTGTGCACCACAGTTCGTAAGGACTTTACACTTAGGACTTCGCTTTAGGAAGGTGACGTTTTAAATGCGTGGACCATAAATCCTTAACCTTGGATTAAATTTGAGACTTCGCTGTTAGAATACAACGAGTAGAGTTCTGAGTTCTGACATATTGCTGTCAGGAGAGGAAGATACGGAACTTGGAGAGACTTGCATCTAGCAAGAGACTTTGCTTTACAAACCTGTGGGCAGAGTTCTCAACAGTGTATGGCTCACCAGTATAAAGCTGTTTACCAGACTCTCTGAAACCTTTGGGTAGGATATTTATAATTAAGGAGGCAGCGTTAGTACTAAAATGCCGGGAAAATTACACCACTAATGGAAGTCAGTGCTTTAGCTGTGTTGTCATGATCTTGCATGCCATTAATTTGTACTCAGCGCTAAACAAGCAACATTAGCCACAGACGCTGCTACAAACCCACGCGTCTCTCGGACAGTGACCAGTGATATATGAAGGCGAACGAGTGGAAAATCAGTGAATCTGTTCCTTGATATTCTTCTGGTTTGTGCGTCTTTGTTTCTCCACAGACGTGGAAGAGTAATTTAAGGAGTAATGGCGTCCTGTGTGTACATGAACCATTAAACGCAGTGGCTGATGCATGTGTCGCCAGTTTCATGCGTTCTGCCCACGCAGTGTACTTATGTGTTTGTACGGATGTTGCAATAAACAGCGATTATCTTCCTAAGCATCATTTACTAATTAGTCCTTTAACTGATACGGTCAATGTTCTCCGTGAGGTACGCACTAAATCTGTATATATTTCGTGATAACGATGTCCTCAAAACACAAATGTCAGCCTAAATACTCAACTTGTTTCTCCCAGCTGCAAACTGCAGAAGCCCAATGCCCATTGCCTTACCTTTATTTCCCAAACCTCTACCTTGTCTCCAGCATACCTTTACCAGAAGGACGAGCGGGCATAACCTGGGAAAAGTCAGAGCAGTAAATTTTGTTTTTTCCATTAATAGTAATAATATAACAGAGAAATACAAGAGCGTGTACAGGGAAACGCGTACAAGTAGCTGGGAGCTGAGGACAGTGCAGGTATCAACATGAACAAGTGAAAGATTGAAGAAGGAACAGACCAGGAGATAAGAATGATACTGACATGACAGTTGAATGATACTGACATGACAGTTGAATGATATGACATGACAGTAAATATACTGACATGACAGTTGAATGATACTGACATGACAGTTGAATGATACTGACATGACAGTTGAACGATACTGACATGACAGTTGAACGATACTGACATGACAGTTGAATAATACTGACATGACAGTTGAATGCCAAGAATAAAATTACAGCAATTGCAGCATTAGCCGTTCCAGTATTAAGACACAGTTTGGATATCATTAATGGCAGATTAGAAGCAATAAGGAAACTTTACAGGAATACTAGGAAGATAGTAACAGTGTATAAGCTGATGTAGATAGACTATATGTAAAAAGGAGAGAAGGAGGAAGAAGGTGTTAAGAAAGTGAAGCGACATAGAAGCAGAGATAATGAATATAGCAGAATATCTGAACACAAAATATAAAGAAGATCGGTTTGTAAATATTGTTAAAGTCACGAAAGCAATCAACAAAATTTGAATTCAACAATTAAAACAGCAGCAAAGTTTTAGAAGACTTAAGCCAATCAAATGAGAACAGTGACACAGAAGGAAGGCATTAGAGACCTGACAGAAAGCTGGGAAAGCAACGTAATGATTGGCCGTATGTAATAGAAGTACAGACAGACAGACAGCTTGTTGTGGAGACGCGTTACTGTGACTGTCCAGGGGAGATTTGTGAGGAGAAACTGAAAGTGGAATAATAGCAGCACAAGATCAGACGTTGCAAACAAAGTGTCATGCAACAAACATATTACAAACAGGAACGGACAGCAAATGCAGACTGTCAACAATGTGACGAGACAGTAGAACACGTTATGTCAACATGCCGCTACTGGCAAAGAATAGTACATAGAGACATGACAGTGTGTGTGATCAAGTACACTTTAACACTGCAAGGAAACAGGGCTACAGTTAGACAAGGAACACTGGTACGTGTTTGTACCAAAATTGGTACAAACACATCATGAAGGTAAGGTAACCGTATATGGAATGAGCAGGTGCAAACGGACAGTTCCGTGCCTAACAATAAGCGGACTCATTATCCGTGAAATGAGAAGGGAACACGTATGTTACAGATGTTGCAGTTTGGAGACAGAATGTGTTCAAGACACAATTGGAGATTCTAAATAACGACACTGTACTACAATGCGCGCACTGTACTAGCAATGCAGCACACTGTACTAGCAATACAGCGCACTGTACTAGCAATGCAGCGCACTGTACTAGCAATACAGCGCACTGTATACAATGCAGCGCATGTACTAGCAATACAGCGCACTGTACTAGCAATGCAGCGCACTGTACTAGCAATGCAGCGCACTGTACTAGCAATACAGGCACTGTACTAGCAATACAGCGCACTGTACTAGCAATGCAGCGCACTGTACTAGCAATACAGCGCACTGTACTAGCAATGCAGCGCACTGTACTAGCAATGCAGCGCACTGTACTAGCAATACAGCGCACTGTACTAGCAATGCAGCGCACTGTACTAGCAATGCAGCGCACTGTACTAGCAATGCAGCGCACTGTACTAGCAATGCAGCGCACTGTACTAGCAATGCAGCGCACTGTACTAGCAATGCAGCGCACTGTACTAGCAATACAGCGCACTGTACTAGCAATGCAGCGCGTGTGGAATGTAAAGCAAACTGATGCCAGTTATAATACAGGCAAATGGAACCATCTCAAAATTATTCAGAAAATACCTGAGCAACATACCGGGAAAGCACGAAATAAGGACTTACGACAAAAGGGCCGTATTACGACAAAAGGGCCATATTACGACAAAAGGGCCGTATTACGACAAAAGGGCCGTATTACGACAAAAGGGTCATATTACGACAAAAGGGCGGTATTCAGAACTGCACGCATAGGCCTACTTCGGAAAGTAAAAGGTAAAGTTCACCCTAGAACAGGCCATGAAGCCCAGAGGGGGAGTAGAGGTATAGCTGTACTCTTTCTTTAACCTCGGCACTAGATTGAGGTGGGTGGTCAACGCCACGCCCCGGCTGCTTTACCCCGAGAATAACCCGGTAACATTGTATAAGAAGCTGGGTGGGCCCCAGGGCCGGTCTGACATACTGCGGAAAGTACTGATGTGAAAGTACAAAACATTTAACATGGGAAATAGCGTTATGTATCGTAAATTGTAACTACAGCATAGCTGCAACACTGAGTACCTTAGCAACATGGCTTGTGGTCAGGTATATAACTGTTGGTTGGGTGCAGGTTTAACGTAAATTGTAACTACAGCATAGCTGCAACACTGTGTACCTTAGCAACATGGCTTGTGGTCAGGTATATAACTGATGGTTGGGTGAAGGTTTAACGTAAATTGTAACTACAGCATAGCTGCAACACTGTGTACCTTAGCAACATGGCTTGTGGTCAGGTATATAACTGTTGGTTGGGTGCAGTTTAACGTAAATTGTAACTACAGCATAGCTGCAACACTGTGTACCTTAGCAACATGGCTTGTGTCAGGTATATAACTGTTGGTTGGGTGCAGGTTTAACGTAAATTGTAACTACAGCATAGCTGCAACACTGTGTACCTTAGCAACATGGCTTGTGGTCAGGTATATAACTGATGGTTGGGTGCAGGTTTAACGTAAATTGTAACTACAGCATAGCTGCAACACTGTGTACCTTAGCAACATGGCTTGTGGTCAGGTATATAACTGTTGGTTGGGTGCAGGTTAACGTAAATTGTAACTACAGCATAGCTGCAACCTGTGTACCTTAGCAACATGGCTTTGTCAGGTATAACTGATGTTGGGTGCAGGTTAACTAAATTGTACTACACATAGCTGCAACACTGTTACCTTAGCAACATGGCTTGTGGTCAGGTATATAACTGATGGTTGGTGCGGTTTAACGTAAATTGTAACTACAGCATAGCTGCAACACGTGTACCTTCAACATGCTTGTGTCAGGTATATAACTGTTGGTTGGGTGCAGGTTTAACGTAAATTGTAACTACAGCTAGCTGCAACACTGTGTACCTTAGCAACATGGCTTGTGGTCAGGTATATAACTGATGGTTGGGTGCAGGTTTAACGTAAATTGTAACTACAGCATAGCTGCAACACTGTGTACCTTAGCAACAGCTTGTGTCGTATATAACTGTTGTTGGGTGAGGTTTACGAAATTGAACTCAGATAGCTGCAACACTGTGTACTTAGCACATGGCTTGTGGTCAGGTATAATGTTGGTTGGGTGCAGGTTTAACGTAAATTGTAACTACAGCATAGATGCAACACTGTGTACCTTAGCAACATGGCTTGTGGTCAGATATAACTATGTTGGTGCAGTTTAACGTAAATGTACTACAGCATAGCTGCACACGTGTACCTTAGACTGGTGGTCAGGTATATAACTGTTGGTTAGCATTTCGTAAATTGTAACTACAGCATAGCTGCAACACTGTGTACCTTAGCAACATGGCTTGTGGTCAGGTAATAACTGATGGTTGGGTGACAGGTTTAACGACACGTCGTGTAGCTCGAGTGTAATGACGAGTTAACTAAGACACGTGTTGTAACGACACGTTCGGCTAGCTCGGAGTGTAGAGTGACGAGTTAACTAAGACGTGTTTTATACGTACACGTCGTTAGCTCGGATGTAGAGTGACTAGACGTTAGTATGACATACAGACGTGTTTAACGACACGTCGTTAGCTCGGAGTGTAGAGTGACGAGTTAACTAAGACGTGTTTAACGATCGTAGCTGGAGGTAACGTTTAACGTTAACAATTAGCTCGGAGTGTAGAGTGACGAGTTAACTAAGACGTGTTTAACGACACGTCGTTAGCTCGGAGTGTAGAGTGACGAGTTAACTAAGACGTGTTTAACGACACGTCGTTAGCTCGGAGTGTAGAGTGACGAGTTAACTAAGACGTGTTTAACGACACGTCGTTAGCTCGGAGTGTAGAGTGACGAGTTAACTAAGACGTGTTTAACGACACGTCGTTAGCTCGGAGTGTAGAGTGACGAGTTAACTAAGACGTGTTTAACGACACGTCGTTAGCTCGGAGTGTAGAGTGACGAGTTAACTAAGACGTGTTTAACGACACGTCGTAGCTCGGAGTGTAGAGTGACGAGTTAACTAAGACGTGTTTAACGACACGTCGTAGCTCGGAGTGTAGAGTGACGAGTTAACTAAGACTGTTTAACGACACGTCGTTAGCTCGGAGTGTAGAGTGACGAGTTAACTAAGACGTGTTTAACGACACGTCGTAGCTCGGAGTGTAGAGTGACGAGTTAACTAAGACGTGTTTAACGACACGTCGGTAGCTCGGAGTGTAGAGTGACGAGTTAACTAAGACGTGTTTAACGACACGTCGTTAGCTCGGAGTGTAGAGTGACGAGTTAACTAAGACGTGTTTAACGACACGTCGTTAGCTCGGAGTGTAGAGTGACGAGTTAACTAAGACGTGTTTAACGACACGTCGGTAGCTCGGAGTGTAGAGTGACGAGTTAACTAAGACGTGTTTAACGACACGTCGGTAGCTCGGTGTGTAGAGTGACGAGTTAACTAAGACGTGTTTAACGACACGTCGGTAGCTCGGAGTGTAGAGTGACGAGTTAACTAAGACGTGTTTAACGACACGTCGTTAGCTCGGAGTGTAGAGTGACGAGTTAACTAAGACGTGTTTAACGACACGTCGTTAGCTCGGAGTGTAGAGTGACGAGTTAACTAAGACGTGTTTAACGACACGTCGGTAGCTCGGAGTGTAGAGTGACGAGTTAACTAAGACGTGTTTAACGACACGTCGGTAGCTCGGAGTGTAGAGTGACGAGTTAACTAAGACGTGTTTAACGACACGTCGGTAGCTCGGAGTGTAGAGTGACGAGTTAACTAAGACGTGTTTAACGACACGTCGGTAGCTCGGATGTAGAGTGACGAGTTAACTAAGACGTGTTTAACGACACGTCGTTAGCTCGGAGTGTAGAGTGACGAGTTAACTAAGACGTGTTTAACGACACGTCGTTAGCTCGGAGTGTAGAGTGACGAGTTAACTAAGACGTGTTTAACGACACGTCGTAGCTCGGAGTGTAGAGTGACGAGTTAACTAAGACGTGTTTAACGACACGTCGTAGCTCGGAGTGTAGAGTGACGAGTTAACTAAGACGTGTTTAACGACACGTCGGTAGCTCGGAGTGTAGAGTGACGAGTTAACTAAGACGTGTTTAACGACACGTCGGTAGCTCGGAGTGTAGAGTGACGAGTTAACTAAGACGTGTTTAACGACACGTCGGTAGCTCGGAGTGTAGAGTGACGAGTTAACTAAGACGTGTTTAACGACACGTCGGTAGCTCGGAGTGTAGAGTGACGAGTTAACTAAGACGTGTTTAACGACACGTCGTTAGCTCGGAGTGTAGAGTGACGAGTTAACTAAGACGTGTTTAACGACACGTCGGTAGCTCGGAGTGTAGAGTGACGAGTTAACTAAGACGTGTTTAACGACACGTCGGTAGCTCGGAGTGTAGAGTGACGAGTTAACTAAGACGTGTTTAACGACACGTCGGTAGCTCGGAGTGTAGAGTGACGAGTTAACTAAGACGTGTTTAACGACACGTCGGTAGCTCGGAGTGTAGAGTGACGAGTTAACTAAGACGTGTTTAACGACACGTCGTTAGCTCGGAGTGTAGAGTGACGAGTTAACTAAGACGTGTTTAACGACACGTCGTTAGCTCGGAGTGTAGAGTGACGAGTTAACTAAGACGTGTTTAACGACACGTCGTAGCTCGGAGTGTAGAGTGACGAGTTAACTAAGACGTGTTTAACGACACGTCGGTAGCTCGGAGTGTAGAGTGACGAGTTAACTAAGACGTGTTTAACGACACGTCGGTAGCTCGGAGTGTAGAGTGACGAGTTAACTAAGACGTGTTTAACGACACGTCGTTAGCTCGGAGTGTAGAGTGACGAGTTAACTAAGACGTGTTTAACGACACGTCGTTAGCTCGGAGTGTAGAGTGACGAGTTAACTAGACGTGTTTAACGACACGTCGTTAGCTCGGAGTGTAGAGTGACGAGTTAACTAAGACGTGTTAACGACACGTCGGTAGCTCGGAGTGTAGAGTGACGAGTTAACTAAGACGTGTTTAACGACACGTCGTAGCTCGGAGTGTAGAGTGACGAGTTAACTAAGACGTGTTTAACGACACGTCGGTAGCTCGGAGTGTAGAGTGACGAGTTAAGTAAGACATGTTTAACGACACGTCGTTAGCTCGGAGTGTAGAGTGACGAGTTAACTAAGACATGTTTAACGACACGTCGGTAGCTCGGAGTGTAGAGTGACGAGTTAACTAAGACTGTTTTAACGACACGTCGTTAGCTCGGAGGTAGAGTGACGAGTTAACTAAGACGTGTTTAACGACACGTCGTTTGCTCGGATGTAGATGAGTTAACTAAGACGTTTTAACGACACGTCGGTAGCTCGGAGTGTAGAGTGACGATGTTAACTAAGACTGTTTAACGACACGTCTTAGCTCGAGTGTAGAGTGACAGTTAACTAAGACGTGTTTAACGACACGTCGGTAGCTCGGTGTAGAGTGACGAGTTAACTAAGACGTGTTTAACGACACGTCGGTAGCTCGGAGTGTAGAGTGACGAGTTAACTAAGACGTGTTTAACGACACGTCGGTAGCTCGGAGTGTAGAGTGACGAGTTAACTAAGACGTGTTTAACGACACGTCGGTAGCTCGGAGTGTAGAGTGACGAGTTAACTAAGACGTGTTTAACGACACGTCGGTTAGCTCGGAGTGTAGAGTGACGAGTTAACTAAGACGTTTTAACGACACGTCGGTAGCTCGGAGTGTTAGAGTGACGAGTTAACTAAGACGTGTTTAACGACACGTCGGTAGCTCGGAGTGTAGAGTGACGAGTTAACTAAGACGTGTTTAACGACACGTCGGTAGCTCGGAGTGTAGAGTGACGAGTTAACTAAGACGTGTTTAACGACACGTCGGTAGCTCGGAGTGTAGAGTGACGAGTTAACTAAGACATGTTTAACGACACGTCGGTAGCTCGGAGTGTAGAGTGACGAGTTAACTAAGACGTGTTTAACGACACGTCGGTAGCTCGGAGTGTAGAGTGACGAGTTAACTAAGACGTGTTTAACGACACGTCGGTAGCTCGGAGTGTAGAGTGACAAGTTAACTAAGACGTGTTTAACGACACGTCGGTAGCTCGAGTGTAGAGTGACGAGTTAACTAAGACGTGTTTAACGACACGTCGGTAGCTCGGAGTGTAGAATGACGAGTTAACTAAGACGTGTTTAACGACACGTCGGTAGCTCGGAGTGTAGAGTGACAAGTTAACTAAGACGTGTTTAACGACACGTCGGTAGCTCGGAGTGTAGAGTGACGAGTTAACTAAGACGTGTTTAACGACACGTCGGTTAGCTCGGAGTGTAGAGTGACGAGTTAACTAAGACGTGTTTAACGACACGTCGGTAGCTCGGAGTGTAGAGTGACAAGTTAACTAAGACGTGTTTAACGACACGTCGGTAGCTCGGAGTGTAGAGTGACGAGTTAACTAAGACGTGTTTAACGACACGTCGGTAGCTCGGAGTGTAGAGTGACGAGTTAACTAAGACGTGTTTAACGACACGTCGGTAGCTCGGAGTGTAGAGTGACGAGTTAACTAAGACGTGTTTAACGACACGTCGGTAGCTCGGAGTGTAGAGTGACGAGTTAACTAAGACGTGTTTAACGACACGTCGGTAGCTCGGAGTGTAGAGTGACGAGTTAACTAAGACGTGTTTAACGACACGTCGGTTAGCTCGGAGTGTAGAGTGACGAGTTAACTAAGACGTGTTTAACGACACGTCGGTAGCTCGGAGTGTAGAGTGACGAGTTAACTAAGACGTGTTTAACGACACGTCGGTAGCTCGGAGTGTAGAGTGACGAGTTAACTAAGACGTGTTTAACGACACGTCGGTAGCTCGGAGTGTAGAGTGACGAGTTAACTAAGACATGTTTAACGACACGTCGGTAGCTCGGAGTGTAGAGTGACGAGTTAACTAAGACATGTTTAACGACACGTCGGTAGCTCGGAGTGTAGAGTGACGAGTTAACTAAGACATGTTTAACGACACGTCGGTAGCTCGGAGTGTAGAGTGACGATTGATAAAATGAAGCAGACAACATGGGAAAGGAAATGCTCATGGTTGTAGGAAGTATTTCGTGTCGGTCAGAGGGTTGAAATTCGAACCCAGGACCTCCCGAGCACAAAGCAGGAATGATGCCAATTTGACCACTATAAGTAGAGTGGTTCTGTTTATTGCCTTTAATTTTAGGGAGCAATTCGCTGGGATATATGAAAGCAATACAGCGATATCCTAACACACATGCTGTATGTCGATAGCTTGGCTGTGAAGTAGCCATGGTGGCAGATACTTTGAGTGAGTAGTCGAGGACAACCGACCGGGGGTGAATATCCAGCCTTGCAAACGGGCATAGACAATAGCAGCCGCTGACCATAAAAAACTAGCAGATTAACAAATTGTTACTTAGAGTGGATATTGTGACACGTGCAAAATAGTGCGGACTTTATGGCATGTGTGAGGAAAGGGCAAAAGGAGGAATGCATTACAGAGTTGACAGATGTGTTTAAACAAACGAAAAAGGATTAGTAGAAGAACAGGCAGGTGGTGATTTTAAGCTGCTAGTTGAAGTTGTTAGCACTCTGCGCTTGCTCTTTGCCTAGCCTAGATAAAACGCTGCCAATACGTAACTCAGCACTCGTTCTGTTCTGCACAATCGCCACCGGTCGCTGGCGTGCTAGTAGTGACTCATAATCGTCAGACTGACTGTTGACTGTTGGGTGAATACCTTAGAACAATTCTACATCCAACAATTTGCATACAATAACAAACTGATACCAGAACAAAATACAGCAGACTACAACCCAATATCCCGCTGTATTTACGACATTCAAAAACGTCACTCCCCCACGTGACGTGACCTACTTCAATACCGGATACACCACTCGATAGCCAGTACTGTTTTCACCACCCAACAGTCAACCAACTCCGACAAACAGGTTTGTACAACGTTGACTGCTGCAACTTACGTTCTGCCTACTAAAAATCACTAACTTAAATACCGACTATCAATTTTATCTTACATATTGCATGTTTCAGGATATCATAACAACACAGATTGTTCAACTTTTAACATTTTAACCCGTATAAGACTTGGTTTATAACACCTAAATAGACAGCAGCTACATCTATTCACATTTTAACCAGTCTATCAACACGATTGTAAAAAATCCATGTTATTCAGTTTTTACTATTTAAACAACTGGTGTAAAAATGTGTAATTTAAAATACTGAGTCCCTGAGGATGAGCCAGAATATGGTTCGAAACATGTAGACAGTGTTACACAACTAATAGTGAATACAATGTACATTTGTCGGGCTATAAATATAGAACAGAATAATGTTAAGGATAATGCTTTAGTTCTTCTGGGATGTGACGCTCCTTTTCTTCGAAACATCGTGAACCTCGTACCCAAAAACACGGCGTCACATCCTAGAAGACCTGAATCCTTAACAACACCGCTGCGAGAGCCTTAAGTCTTGCCATGCAGCTGTGTTCCTGACACGTGCCGAGAGGCAAACCCTGATCGACTTGGCATTAGTAATGTCCCTTGTCTGCATGATAAGGAAGCTGAACTCATGTTTCGCTAGTGTAGCTTGCAGCTTTGGTAATAGCCTTTATCTTAATAACGTCGGGCGATAAGAGATGGTTTGTTTTGTCAGTTAATCTTCCAGTTCGAATTGAAAGGTCTGTGAAAATCACTGCACTAGCAATACACACCGCAGACAGCAGCTCGCTGTGCCACTGCGCAGTATTTCGTCCTATCGTCGCTGTGGATGCCCACTGAGCTGTCAGTGAGGCTCTGTGTCACGTTAACAGGTGAGAGGCTGACCCTGGACACTAGCCAGGCGCTGTGGTTACTATGTGTACCGCCTGCTTTATCATCAAAGACTGTCTGTTTTACCCACACTGTACTTCTTACGATTATAGAGATAAACAGCGACTATATGTCAGCAGCATTCGCAGCGTTGTGTTTGCAGTGAAATAAATCCTCTTTTCTGTGGGGTTTGGTAATTTTGACTTTGTGTGTTATTAATCATCACGCCACGGAGAATGGGGGCGTCAAGGTACAGCTCCCCAAATTCTAAACCTCGGCGGTACATTGCGCTAACAGGTCACTGACGACCCTGGTGCATTTTGGTAGGAGACGGAGTGGCACAGAGCGGGTTTGGACGTTGTGGAGTAGAGGACAGTCTGGGACCTTATCGGGAATCGAACTGATATTGAAAGTTCCCCGGTGTTGCAGATGAATTGCAGCTGATGCAGATTCACATCTTCTGTGTATTTTATAATATTTCTCTAACAGTTCTTAGTTCCGAAAAGGAGAATGCACACAAGATTCAAGTCTTCTGGTGTTACACATTGTTGACTGGTAAACAGACACCGACACTTCGAGGAATCCTATGGCCTCCATCTTCAGGGTCAAGCACTTTACGATTATCGCTGTCAGAACCTTAGCTCTCGAAAGGGTGTGCCGTTTACTGATCGTGAGTGGCAAATACGTCTGTAACCGAGAAAACTGTTTTGGTTCTTGCTCGAAGGAAATTTGCAAGAGCGATCCTATTAGGTTCGTGTTGTTTGTCCGCTTGCTAACACCTCGAAAACTGCTTAACGGAGTTTAATAAAATTTGTGACTTTGAGCTTTTACTAAAATTTGTTGACATATTCCCATTTTAGTTAGGACTGGACAAGAGCAACAGACAATTTACATGAATACCTGCATCCTTCACAACTTGCTAAACATTTATCGAAGCAAGAGTATTTTGGGTGAAAGTTTGAGACAAGTGGAACGAGTGTGCTAATTGCGCCACTCTCTTTCCCAAATGTTTGCTGTTTTTGAGATCTTTACACAATCACAAAAGAGCGAATGCGTCCACGTGTTAAGTTATGTGTAGGTCTGCCTTTCATACTTCGTTAGCAGTCTGTGTCTGCAGAAGGACAGGTTGAGCAGGAGTGACAGTAACTCAGCGTCTACACCGCGGAGGCCCGGGTTCGGTCCCGGGTCAGTCAATGTGGGATTTGTGGTGGACGAAGTGGCAATGGGACAAGTTTTTCCCCGAGTACGTCGGTTTTCCCCTGTCATTTTCATTCCATCGGTGCTCCATTACTTGGAAAAACGGAAAAAACGAATCATCTTCATCACAGGGTTGCACAACAAGCTTTAAGGCTGCGGTGCGTCCGTAGCATCCACTGCGGGGCCCTTCACACACACACACACACACACACACAACAAAACTCAGCGGCTAAAATCTGCCTTCTAAAGTACCCTTGATGTGAATGATGAGTGACAGAGTGAAGTAGTAAGTCATTCCCTGGTTGCCGTGGAAAGCATTACGTCCGACTTGTATGTTCATGTAAGGTGCGTCGTTCTTACACTTTGTTTGGCGTGGCAGTTAATGTTACCGGGTTGTGTATCCAGTGTGGGGCACGCGCTTTTGGCGAAGAAGTTTCTAGTCGCTTTCGTAAAGCTGCGAAAAGCTATTGTTACCGCTGTCATGCCTCTCCGTCCGTCTGCACCTCAGCTCCCGCTGGACATATTTTTTGAATGTTATTGATGCGTTTTAGTAAAATGTGTTCAGAAAAATTCAAGTTTGGTTAAGGCTGAAGAAACAGTTGAGCATCGAACATGTAATACAACATAGCACAAAAAGATGGCAGCACATCGATAGATGAAATTAACGCTTGGGTTGGTGTAAGGATAAATAACAGAATGATGAAAGAGACTGTGGAGTAGCGCGTGAGTATTTTGGAGGCCCATTGTATGGCGGGCACTTCGTTAATTATTTAATAATTTTAATATTTTCCAATTAATTTTCTGTCTGTATACACTGTGCAGTGTTCTGTACCGGACAGCAATGTGCAGTGTTCTGTACCGGACAGCAATGTGCAGTGTTCTGTACCGGACAGCAATGTGCAGTGTTCTTACCGGACAGCAATGTGCAGTGTTCTGTACCGGACAGCAATGTGCAGTGTTCTGTACCGGACAGCAATGTGCAGTGTTCTGTACCGGACGAGCAATGTGCAGTGTTCTGTACCGGACAGCAATGTGCAGTGTTCTGTACCGGACAGCAATGTCAGTGTTCTGTACCGGACAGCAATGTGCAGTGTTCTGTACCGGACAGCAATGTGCAGTGTTCTGTACCGGAGAGCAATGTGCAGTGTTCTGTACCGGACAGCAATGTGCAGTGTTCTGTACCGGACAGCAATGTACAGTGTTCTGTACCGGAGAGCAATGTCAGTGTTCTGTACCGGACAGCAATGTGCAGTGTTCTGTACCGGACAGCAATGTGCAGTGTTCTGTACCGGACAGCAATGTGCAGTGTTCTGTACCGGACAGCAATGTGCAGTGTTCTGTACCGGACAGCAATGTGCAGTGTTCTGTACCGGACAGCAATGTGCAGTGTTCTGTACCGGACAGCAATGTGCAGTGTTCTGTACCGGACAGCAATGTGCAGTGTTCTGTACCGGACAGCAATGTGCAGTGTTCTGTACCGGACAGCAATGTGCAGTGTTCTGTACCGGACAGCAATGTGCAGTGTTCTGTACCGGACAGCAATGTGCAGTGTTCTGTACCGGACAGCAATGTGCAGTGTTCTGTACCGGACAGCAATGTCCAGTGTTCTGTACCGGACAGCAATGTGCAGTGTTCTGTACCGGACAGCAATGTGCAGTGTTCTGTACCGGACAGCAATGTGCAGTGTTCTGTACCGGACAGCAATGTGCAGTGTTCTGTACCGGACAGCAATGTGCAGTGTTCTGTACCGGACAGCAATGTGCAGTGTTCTGTACCGGACAGCAATGTGCAGTGTTCTGTACCGGACAGCAATGTGCAGTGTTCTGTACCGGACAGCAATGTGCAGTGTTCTGTACCGGACAGCAATGTGCAGTGTTCTGTACCGGACAGCAATGTGCAGTGTTCTGTACCGGACAGCAATGTGCAGTGTTCTGTACCGGACAGCAATGTGCAGTGTTCTGTACCGGACAGCAATGTCCAGTGTTCTGTACCGGACAGCAATGTGCAGTGTTCTGTACCGGACAGCAATGTGCAGTGTTCTGTACCGGACAGCAATGTGCAGTGTTCTGTACCGGACAGCAATGTGCAGTGTTCTGTACCGGAGAGCAATGTGCAGTGTTCTGTACCGGACAGCAATGTCCAGTGTTCTGTACCGGACAGCATTGTGCAGTGTTCTGTACCGGACAGCAATGTGCAGTGTTCTGTACCGGACAGCAATGTGCAGTGTTTTGTACCGGACAGCAATGTGCAGTGTTTTGTACCGGACAGCAATGTGCAGTGTTCTGTACCGGAGAGCAATGTGCAGTGTTCTGTACCGGACAGCAATGTGCAGTGTTCTGTGCCGGACAGCAATGTGCAGTGTTCTGTGCCGGACAGCAATGTTACCATCTGTCTGTGTACACTGTGCAGTGTTCTGTGCCGGAGAGCAATGTTGCCATCAAAAGATTTGCAGTTTCAGTTTGTATTCCAGAGGTCCTGGGCTCTTATCTCGGCCCAGAGATTGCTGTCCTAATTGAGAACTTCCGTCTTTCTCCTCAGGACCTCGAATCAAATCCTGCTATAGTACCCCAAATCAAGACACAGCCGCTTCCTTCCACGTCCTTTCCAGTTCATTATTCACTGATATTCTTATCATCCAACACTGTATTTTTCCAACAGTCGACAGCGTCGTAAAACAGTGCAACATTACAACGTGTCGCTCACGTGTCTTGGCACAACAGACTGCTGTGTTAACCTCAACATCTGCTAACAAGACCTCATTCTGATATAAACCTCTGACCTCGAACACTTGGAACACGTTGAGACGCGAAGTGAATTCCCATAACGACTGACTATTCAAGCAGTCAATATGTAGCCATCTATCAGGTCTGCCTTGCTTTTTTATGTAACACTGTACGTAGATCTTCTAATGGTGTGCTGCCAATACATATTTTTATGTAACACTATACGTAGATCTTCTAATGGTGTGCTGCCAATACATATTTTTATGTAACACTGTACGTAGATCTTCTAATGGTGTGCTGCCAATACATATTTTTATGTAACACTGTACGTAGATCTTCTAATGGTGTGCTGCCAATACATATTTTTATGTAACACTGTACGTAGATCTTCTAATGGTGTGCTGCCATACATATTTTATGTAACACTGTACGTAGATTTCTAATGGTGTGCTGCCAATACAATTTTTAGTAACACTCTACGTAGATCTTCTAATGGTGTGCTGCCAATACATATTTTTATGTAACATGTACGTAATCTTCTAATGTGTGCTGCCAATACATATTTTTATGTAACACTGTACGTAGATCTTCTAATGTGTGCTGCCAATACATATATTACCACCTACTTATGACAAAGTTCTATATCAACACTGTGTACTTTTTTTAGTGTTGAAGACGGCTGTAGACAATAGCCGAAATATGTACGAGAGTTTTCTGTTGTCAATATGTATGTGCAACTTGTTGGTCACAATATATGTCAATAGCACGAAAGCTGTACAAAATTTACCTCTGCAGTTTTTTCTCTCATTTGATTTGCCACAAAAAAGTTTTTCTTTTCATTAAGCGTTTCTAACCGCTTGCTATTGTAATGGCTACAGAATACTTCCTGCGCGATACGAACTGAATCTGTATATAAAATGTGGATTAATTTCTCTGAATTTCCCAGGCAGTTGCCATTTGTCTTTCTGGAAAAGATAGGCTCCACCTTTACCGGAAAGACAAATGGGCACTGCCTGGGAACATTCACAGCAGTAAATTTTCCGTTTCCGCCCGTAACAATCAATTCAATGCTTCTAATTCCTTCTTCTTCTTTTTCTCATTCTTTTTCTCGTGTTCTGTCTTCAGTCTTCATAAGGTTGACCTCGTGTGATCTGAAGCTGTATGCCAAATTCCTGTCAGCATCACAGGCCTGCACAGGCCTGCATGGCAATTATGAAAGTGAACTGAGACCCACAAACTGTCGGATGCTCACGTTATTAAAGCAGACAACACTGTGCCAAGACAGAGTGGAAGGGACGTTTCGGTCAAGGGGTAATGTTTACAACTTCAACTTAGGAAGTGCCCTGTCAGAGTCTCGGCTGGGCCGCCTGCAATCCTGGCTGAGGTTTCTTCTGGTTTTCCCCATTGCCTTAAAAATGTTGGGTTAGTTTTCCCAAAGCCATGACCGGTCAATTGCACAGCGTTTCCATTCATTTCGATATTATAATCTGAGCTTGTGAAAGCTCTGTTAAACAAAGCACAAGTGAAGAACAGGACAGTGTGATTGTGGCAATTGCAGGATGAACAGGACAGTGTGATTGTGGCAATTGCAGGATGAACGCCAACGGGCAGCTGCACACGGCACGCAGCATTAAAGACAGCGGAAACAGACGCAGGGATGACGAGGATGCTGAGGGACGCTATGAGCTGGGGAAGTATGGCTACGGTAAGAACAGCGTGAAGCTTCTGCACGTGCGTCGCGACGACGCCCTCCACACCATCCGTGAGTACGAGGTCAGCACGCACCTCAAGCTGCTCTCAAAGAAGGACTTCATCGCTGGCGACAATAAGGACATCATTGCCACCGACACGCAGAAGAATATTGTTTATATCCTGGCTAAGAAGCACGAGGTAAGTCCTCCAAGTCACTTCCCAGTGTATGAAAATTGTATCCCTTAAACACACGTGTGGGACTGCAACATCGTAGACAGGTAGGAGCAAATTAAAGTTGAGGTTCAAGGCTTCAGGACGTGATGCTGTGCTAGTTCCAAACTTGCGGAAGGACGGAGTGCATTTGTCTTCCGGAGTCAACGAGACCTTGCACTGCTTGACCTTGGAGATAAAGGCACTGCAATCTTTCGAACGTGGCGAACTACTCACCCAAGAACACGGCGTCAGATTCCAGAAGACTTGATCTCAGCAGCATCGCTGTGAGAGCCTCAAATTTCGTGAAATAATCTTCAGTTTATGAATACATTAAGAGTAAGTAGATTGCACTACAGCTTGTTATTGCACTACAGCGAGACTACTTGTTATTGCACTACAGCTTGTTATTGCACTACAGCTTGTTATTGCACTACAGCTGTTATTGCACTACAGCTGTTATTGCACTACAGCTTGTTATTGCACTACAGCTTGTTATTGCACTACAGCTTGTTATTGCACTACAGCTTGTTATTGCACTACAGCTTGTTATTGCACTACAGCTTGTTATTGCACTAAGCTTGTTATTGCACTAAGCTTGTTATTGCACTACAGCTTGTTATTGCACTACAGCTTGTTATTGCACTACAGCTGTTATTGCACTACAGCTTGTTATTGCACTACAGCTTGTTATTGCACTACAGCTTGTTATTGCACTACAGCTTGTTATTGCACTACAGCTTGTTATTGCACTACAGCTTGTTATTGCACTACAGCTTGTTATTGCACTACAGCTTGTTATTGCACTACAGCTTGTTATTGCACTACAGCTTGTTATTGCACTACAGCTTGTTATTGCACTACAGCGTTATGCATATTTATGCACTACAGCTTGTTATTGCACTACAGCTTGTTATTGCACTACAGCTTGTTATTGCACTACAGCTTGTTTTTGCACTAGAGCTTGTTATTGCACTACAGCTTGTTATTGCAATACAGCTTGTTATTGCACTACAGCTTGTTATTGCACTACAGCTTGTTATTGCACTACAGCTTGTTATTGCACTACAGCTTGTTATTGCACTACAGCTTGTTATTGCACTACAGCTTGTTATTGCACTACAGCTTGTTATTGCACTACAGCTTGTTATTGCACTACAGCTTGTTATTGCACTAGAGCTTGTTATTGCACTACAGCTTGTTATTGCACTACAGCTTGTTATTGCACTAGAGCTTGTTATTGCACTACAGCTTGTTATTGCACTACAGCTTGTTATTGCACTACAGCTTGTTATTGCACTACAGCTTGTTATTGCACTACAGCTTGTTATTGCACTACAGCTTGTTATTGCACTACAGCTTGTTATTGCACTACAGCTTGTTATTGCACTACAGCTTGTTATTGCACTACAGCTTGTTATTGCACTACAGCTTGTTATTGCACTACAGCTTGTTATTGCACTACAGCTTGTTATTGCACTACAGCTTGTTATTGCACTACAGCTTGTTATGCTGTAGTTCAGAACTTTTTCTCATACTTCTGCTTTCTAAAAACGTAAATATTAAAATGTACAAGAATACAATTTTACCTGTTGTTTTGTATGGGCTTGAAACTTGGTCTCTAACTCCAAGTGCCGGTCATCGACTGGAGATCTCTCAGTGGCGCGGCTAACAATGTGCCTCCTCCCTCGCTCATCAGTGCACATCATACAGTAGGATGTGCACTGCCGGGCGAAGGGGGCACATGTCAGCCATGCCCGCTCAGAGCTTAGATTGAGGGTGCTGAGAGGAGTACTTTGTTATATACGTGTTGAAGGTGTGCTATACTAGTACTTTGTTGTATACGTGTTGAAGGTGTGCTATACTAGTACTTTGTTATATACGTGTTGAAGGTGTGCTATACTAGTACTTTGTTATATACGTGTTGAAGGTGTGCTATACTAGTACTTTGTTATATACGTGTTGAAGGTGTGCTATACTAGTACTTTGTTATATACGTGTTGAAGGTGTGCTATACTAGTACTTTGTTATATACGTGTTGAAGGTGTGCTATACTAGTACTTTGTTATATACGTGTTAAAGGTGTGCTATAATAGTACTTTGTTATATACGTGTTGAAGGTGTGCTATACTAGTACTTTGTTATATACGTGTTGAAGGTGTGCTATAATAGTACTTTGTTATATACGTGTTGAAGTTGTGCTATACTAGTACTTTGTTATATACGTGTTGAAGGTGTGCTATAATATTACTTTGATATATACGTGTTGAAGTTGTGCTATACTAGTACTTTGTTATATACGTGTTGAAGGTGTGCTATACTAGTACTTTGTTACATACGTGTTGAAGGTGTGCTATACTAGTACTTTGTTATATACGTGTTGAAGGTGTGCTATACTAGTACTTTGTTATATACGTGTTGAAGGTGTGCTATACTAGTACTTTGTTATATACATGTTGAAGGTGTGCTATACTAGTACTTTGTTATATACGTGTTGAAGGTGTGCTATACTAGTACTTTGTTATATACGTGTTGAAGGTGTGCTATACTAGTACTTTGTTATATACGTGTTGAAGTGTGCTATACTAGTACTTTGTTATATACGTGTTGAAGGTGTGCTATAATAGTACTTTGTTATATACGTGTTGAAGGTGTGCTATACTAGTACTTTGTTATATACGTGTTGAAGGTGTGCTATACTAGTACTTTGTTATATACGTGTTGAAGGTGTGCTATACTAGTACTTTGTTATATAACGTGTTGAAGGTGTGCTATACTAGTACTTTGTTATATACGTGTTGAAGGTGTGCTATACTAGTACTTTGTTATATACGTGTTGAAGGTGTGCTATACTAGTACTTTGTTATATACGTGTTGAAGGTGTGCTATACTAGTACTTTGTTATATACGTGTTGAAGGTGTGCTATACTAGTACTTTGTTATATACGTGTTGAAGGTGTGCTATACTAGTACTTTGTTATATACGTGTTGAAGGTGTGCTATAATAGTACTTTGTTATATACATGTTGAAGGTGTGCTATACTAGTACTTTGTTATATACGTGTTGAAGGTGTGCTATACTAGTACTTTGTTATATACGTGTTGAAGTGTTGCTATAACTAGTACTATTGTTATATATACGTGTGAAGGTTAGTGGCTATACTAGTACTTTGTTATATACGTGTTGAAGGTGTGCTATACTAGTACTTTGTTATATACGTGTTGAAGGTGTGCTATACTAGTACTTTGTTATATACTTGTTGAAGGTGTGCTATACTAGTACTTTGTTATATACGTGTTGAAGGTGTGCTATACTAGTACTTTGTTGTATACGTGTTGAAGGTGTGCTATACTAGTACTTTGTTATATACGTGTTGAAGTGTGCTATACTAGTACTTTGTTATATACGTGTTGAAGATGTGCTATAATAGTACTTTGTTATATACGTGTTGAAGGTGTGCTATACTAGTACTTTGTTATATACGTGTTGAAGGATGTGCTATACTAGTACTTTGTTATATACGTGTTGAAGGTGTGCTATACTAGTACTTTGTTATATACGTGTTAAGGTGTGCTATAATAGTACTTTGTTATATACGTGTTGAAGGGTGTGCTATACTAGTACTTTGTTATATACGTGTTGAAGGTGTGCTATAATAGTACTTTGTTATATACGTGTTGAAGTTGTGCTATACTAGTACTTTGTTATATACGTGTTGAAGGTGTGCTATAATACTACTTTGTTATATACGTGTTGAAGTTGTGCTATACTAGTACTTTGTTATATACGTGTTGAAGGTGTGCTATACTAGTACTTTGTTAATACGTGTTGAAGGTGTGCTATACTAGTACTTTGTTATATACGTGTTGAAGGTGTGCTATACTAAGTACTTTGTTATATACGTGTTGAAGGTGTGCTATACTAGTACTTTGTTATATACATGTTGAAGGTGTGCTATACTAGTACTTTGTTATATACGTGTTGAAGGTGTGCTATAATAGTACTTTGTTATATACGTGTTGAAGGTGTGCTATACTAGTACTTTGTTATATACGTGTTGAAGGTGTGCTATAATAGTACTTTGTTATATACGTGTTGAAGGTGTGCTATACTAGTACTTTTTATATACGTGTTGAAGGTGTGCTATACATAGTACTTTGTTATATACGTGTTGAAGGTGTGCTATTTAACTAGTAACTTTGTTATATACGTGTTGAAGGTGTGCTATAATAGTACTTTGTTATATACGTGTTGAAGTGTGCTATACTAGTACTTTGTTATATACGTGTTGAAGGTGTGCTATAATAATACTTTGTTATATACGTGTTTGAAGGTGTGCTATACTAGTACTTTGTTATATACGTGTTGAAGGTGTGCTATATACTAAGTGTACTTTGTTATATACGTGTTGAAGGTGTGCTATACTAGTACTTTGTTATATACATGTTGAAGGTGTGCTATATTAGTACTTTGTTATATACATGTTGAAGGTGTGCTATACTAGTACTTTGTTATATACGTGTTGAAGGTGTGCTATACTAGTACTTTGTTATATACGTGTTGAAGGTGTGCTATACTAGTACTTTGTTATATACGTGTTGAAGGTGTGCTATAATAGTACTTTGTTATATACGTGTTGAAGGTGTGCTATACTAGTACTTTGTTATATACGTGTTGAAGGTGTGCTATACTAGTACTTTGTTATATACGTGTTGAAGGTGTGCTATACTAGTACTTTGTTATATACGTGTTGAAGGTGTGCTATACTAGTACTTTGTTATATACGTGTTGAAGGTGTGCTATACTAGTACTTTGTTATATACGTGTTGAAGGTGTGCTATACTAGTACTTTGTTATATACGTGTTGAAGGTGTGCTATACTAGTACTTTGTTATATACGTGTTGAAGGTGTGCTATACTAGTACTTTGTTATATACGTCTTGAAGGTGTGCTATACTAGTACTTTGTTATATACGTGTTGAAGTTGTGCTATACTAGTACTTTGTTATATACGTGTTGAAGGTGTGCTATACTAGTACTTTGTTATATACATGTTGAAGGTGTGCTATAATAGTTAGAGGTATGTATGTTCATATTAATCATATCAGAGGTGTTTTATATACATTAGAGATATGACGTTCGTGCTCAAGGTGTTATAATAATGTTACACCTGGTATTAAGATATTGTAATGAATATGCACTAGTAATTTCATTTCGTATGTCATTCGTTGTGCAAGAGACAGGAGACGAGATGTCTGAAGCCAGACAATAATTAACATGTCACCCTAAGGTCAGATGACTCTAAGGTCAGACAAGCATCGATAGGACACATTCCTACCCAATTAGTATTATCAATATTTATGTGACGACCTACATTGTTTTATGACGGACTTCTATCCAATTTATATCATTATCAAGCTCTTGCAAAAAGTGACCTTTGTTTATTGTGATAGATGAACTCTAACCTAAATGGCAGTTTAACCCCGGAACTGGAAGGGGAGATAACAATTTAAAAGCACCTGTTTCATTGTAAAGACTTGTGTAAGCCACGTGAGAGCGTGCGGTTTGATAAACGATTAGCAGAACGATATAAAAGAAGTTTCCCGAGCCTGACGTCACTCTGATATAGACTTCGACTGTCACTTTGTCGGGCTGACTCTCAGTTTGGACGCGCGGCAGGCAAGACCTGCTATGTGTCTGCATCAATAAAACTTCTGGCTTCATCATCAACTGTTGTACTTTCATACACCAAGTCAACACCACCTACTTGCTCATCATCAGCTGTTGTACTTTCATACACCAAGTCAACACCACCTACTTGCTCTCATCACTGTGTCTTCATACCCAAGTCAACCACCTACTTGCTTCACAGCTGTTGTACTTTCATACACCAAGTCAACACCACCTACTTGCTCATCATCAACTATTGTACTTTCATACACCAAGTCAACTCCACCTACTTGCTCATCATCAGCTGTTGTACTTCTCACAATCAACCATCTATGCTCATCATCAATGTTGTACTCCAACACAGTCACACCACCTACTTGCTCATCATCAGCTGTTGTACTTTCATACACCAAGTCAACACCACCTACTTGCTCATCATCAGCTGTTGTACTTTCATACACCAAGTCAACACCACCTACTTGCTCATCATCAGCTGTTGTACTTTCATACACCAAGTCAACACCACCTACTTGCTCATCATCAGCTGTTGTACTTTCATACACCAAGTCAACACCACCTACTTGCTCATCATCAGCTGTTGTACTTTCATACACCAAGTCAACACCACCTACTTGCTCATCATCAGCTGTTGTACTTTCATACACCAAGTCAACACCACCTGCTTGCTCCCGCTCGGCATTCCTACGCCGGTATCTACGAAGTGGAGGCGCCTTAACGCACAACTATCCAGTAGCAGACACAACAACTTGTACCTGAAGCGAAGGAAGTGAGACAGCTTTATGGCTAGTGCCTTTCACACAACATTGTTAAGCTGACTAAATCGAGGAGGATGAGATGAGCATGTAGCAAGTTTGAAGTTCTGAGAAATGCATACAAAACTTTGAGTCGGAAAGCGTGCAGATAATTGGTCCCTTACGAGACCGAGGCGTAGGTGGGAAGATGGATGGAGACTTAAATGGAAATGGATTGCTGTGAGAATGTAAGTAGGGGCATCTGGCTCTGGTCCTGTGAGACGGGGACGTCTTGGCTTGTCAAGTGTGCTGTGTGCAGTCACATCCACAGCTGATAAACGTCGTTAAATAAAAAGGAACGAATGATGTGAACGCTTTCCTAGACACGAGTTTTATGTGTCTTCTCTCGTACCAAGGTTTTCTGGGTTCAGCGAGCGTGTAGTCAGGTAGGTAGGCGGCAGTGTTTTGGAGGAGCATACTGCTTCCTGCAACTTTGGGGTGCATTTTGCAGGTGGAATCTCCAGAAAAGTTCGCTTTGCTGGTGTGCAGCCACTTCTTGTACACCTACAGACACGTGGTTGAGGCGTCTGTTCACGTGGAGGAATATCCGTGGGAGCGTCTGCAGGTTGACGATCAGGATCATAACCACGCCTTCATCTTCTCTCCCAGAGCTTTCCGCTTTTGCACGGTGACCCAGAAAAGGAACGGTGAGTGCAGAAACAGTCAGTAGGAGACGTCATGTGACGTGTACTGTGCTACGGCAGTCAGTAGGATACGTCATGTGACTGTAGGGCTTTCTGTGCTACGGCAAACAGTCAGTAGGAGACGTCATGTGACGTGTACTGTGCTACGGCAAACAGTCAGTAGGATACGTCATGTGACGTGTACTGTGCTACGGCAAACAGTCAGTAGGAGACGTCATGTGACATGTACTGTGCTACGGCAGTCAGTAGGATACGTCATGTGACGTGTAGGGCCTACTGTGCTACGGCAAACAGTCAGTAGGATACGTCATGTGACGTGTACTGTGCTACGGCAAACAGTGAGTAGGATACGTCATGTGACGTGTACTGTGCTACGGCAAACAGTCAGTAGGATACGTCATGTGACGTGTACTGTGCTACGGCAAACAGTCAGTAGGATACGTCATGTGACGTGTACTGTGCTACGGCAAACAGTCAGTAGGATACGTCATGTGACGTGTACTGTGCTACGGCAAACAGTCAGTAGGATACGTCATGTGACGTGTACTGTGCTACGGCAAACAGTCAGTAGGATACGTCATGTGACGTGTCTGTGCTACGGCAAACAGTCAGTAGGATACGTCATGTGACGTGTACTGTGCTACGGCAAACAGTCAGTAGGATACGTCATGTGACGTGTACTGTGCTACGGCAAACAGTCAGTAGGATACGTCATGTGACGTGTACTGTGCTACGGCAAACAGTCAGTAGGATACGTCATGTGACGTGTACTGTGCTACGGCAGTCAGTAGGATACGTCATGTGACGTGTACTGTGCTACGGCAGTCAGTAGGATACGTCATGTGACGTGTGCTGTGCTACGGCAGTCAGTAGGATACGTCATGTGACGTGTACTGTGCTACGGCAAACAGTCAGTAGGATACGTCATGTGACGTGTACTGTGCTACGGCAAACAGTCAGTAGGATACGTCATGTGACGTGTGCTGTGCTACGGCAGTCAGTAGGATACGTCATGTGACGTGTACTGTGCTACGGCAGTCAGTAGGATACGTCATGTGACGTGTGCTGTGCTACGGCAGTCAGTAGGATACGTCATGTGACGTGTACTGTGCTACGGCAAACAGTCAGTAGGATACGTCATGTGACGTGTACTGTGCTACGGCAAACAGTCAGTAGGATACGTCATGTGACGTGTGCTGTGCTACGGCAGTCAGTAGGATACGTCATGTGACGTGTACTGTGCTACGGCAAACAGTCAGTAGGATACGTCATGTGACGTGTACTGTGCTACGGCAAACAGTCAGTAGGATACGTCATGTATCGTGTGCTGTGCTACGGCAAACAGAGGCAGGAGAGTAGCTGTTGCACTTAGGAATAAAGTCTTGTGGGCTTGATTGTTTGCCAGTCTGTGTGACTCAGTGCAGTCTGTGTGACTCAGTGCGGTCTGTGTGACTCAGTGCGGTCTGTGTGACTCAGTGCGGTCTGTGTGACTCAGTGCGGTCTGTGTGACTCAGTGCGGTCTGTGTGACTCAGTGCAGTCTGTGTGACTCAGTGCGGTCTGTGTGACTCAGTGCGGTCTGTGTGACTCAGTGCGGTCTGTGTGACTCAGTGCGGTCTGTGTGACTCAGTGCGGTCTGTGTGACTCAGTGCGGTCTGTGTGACTCAGTGCGGTCTGTGTGACTCAGTGCGGTCTGTGACACTCAGTGCGGTCTGTGACACTTAGTGCGGTCTGTGACACTCAGTGCGGTCTGTGACACTCAGTGCGGTCTGTGACACTCAGTGCAGTCTGTGACACTCAGTACAGTCTGTGTCACTCAGTACATTCTGTGTCACTCAGTGCAGTCTGTGACACTCAGTGCGGTCTGTGACACTCAGTGCAATCTGTGACACTCAGTACAGTCTGTGACACTCAGTGCAGTCTGTGACACTCAGTACAGTCTGTGTCACTCAGTACATTCTGTGTCACTCAGTGCAGTCTGTGACACTCAGTGCGGTCTGTGACACTCAGTGCAATCTGTGACACTCAGTACAGTCTGTGACACTCAGTGCAATCTGTGACACTCAGTGCAGTCTGTGACACTCAGTGCAGTCTGTGACACTCAGTACAGTCTGTGTCACTCAGTACATTCTGTGTCACTCAGTGCAGTCTGTGACACTCAGTGCGGTCTGTGACACTCAGTGCAATCTGTGACACTCAGTACAGTCTGTGACACTCAGTGCAATCTGTGACACTCAGTACAGTCTGTGACACTCAGTGCAATCTGTGACACTCAGTACAGTCTGTGACACTCAGTGCAATCTGTGACACTCAGTGCAGTCTGTGACACTCAGTGCAGTCTGTGACACTCAGTGCAATCTGTGACACTCAGTGCAATCTGTGACACTCAGTGCAGTCTGTGACACTCAGTGCATTCTGTGACACTCAGTACAGTCTGTGACACTCAGTGCAGTCTGTGACACTCAGTACAGTCTGTGTCACTCAGTACATTCTGTCACTCAGTGCAGTCTGTGACACTCAGTGCGGTCTGTGACACTCAGTGCAATCTGTGACACTCAGTACAGTCTGTGACACTCAGTGCAATCTGTGACACTCAGTGCAATCTGTGACACTCAGTGCAGTCTGTGACACTCAGTGCATTCTGTGACACTCAGTACGGTCTGTGACACTCAGTGCAGTCTGTGACACTCAGTACAGTCTGTGACACTCAGTGCAGTCTGTGACATTCAGTGCAGTCTGTGACACTAAGTGCAATCTGTGACACTAAGTGCAATCTGTGACACTCAGTGCAGTCTGTGACATTCAGTGCGGTCTGTGACACTCAGTGCAGTCTGTGACACTCAGTACAGTCTGTGCACTTTGCGTCACATCGCAATCACCGCCTTGGATCTCTTAATAACTTACTCGGTGTTGGCTATGTTTTACACAAACACTGAAAGAATAATCAAGCAAAGAAATAGCAGAAACAAAAGAAGCTGCACAAATAAAAATTAATGAAAGGGCAGATGAAATCTGTTTTTAAGGTACGTCAGTAATATCATTGATGACAAACTTATTTATTTATTTTTATTAGGCGACTCTCTCAATAGCTACTATACCGCCGAATGGCAGTAATTAGTCAGTAATGACTTACAAAAAGTGTGTGAAAGGAAGTGGCCGTGGCTGAGTTTCACATAGTGTCAGAGCATTTGTCTGAAAAGGCTGAAAAAATTCTCCAAAGAGAAAAGTCAGGAGTGACCGTCTCTGGGCCGAGAGTTTAACATTTGCTGCCCCAATAAGAAGTGGCAGTGCTGTCCTCTGCCCCGCGACGTTGGACCACAGTTAGTTGAAGTTGTACGAGTAACTGCATGTAACACAGCTGTGAACATTCATAACTGCATGTAACACAGCTGTGAACATTCATAACTACATGTAACACAGCTGTGAACATTCATAACTGCATGTAACACAGCTGTGAACATTCATAACTGCATGTAACACAGCTGTGAACATTCATAACTGCATGTAACACAGCTGTGAACATTCATAACTACATGTAACACAGCTGTGAACATTCATAACTACATGTAACACAGCTGTGAACATTCATAACTGCATGTAACACAGCTGTGAACATTCATAACTGCATGTAACACAGCTGTGAACATTCATAACTACATGTAACACAGCTGTGAACATTCATAACTGCATGTAACACAGCTGTGAACATTCATAACTGCATGTAACACAGCTGTGAACATTCATAACTGCATGTAACACAGCTGTGAACATTCCTAACTGTATGTAACACAGCTGTGAACATTCATAACTACATGTAACACAGCTGTGAACATTCATAACTACATGTAACACAGCTGTATACATTCATAACTACATGTAACACAGCTGTGAACATTCATAACTGCATGTAACACAGCTATGAACATTCATAACTGCATGTAACACAGCTGTGAACATTCATAACTACATGTAACACAGCTGTGAACATTCATAATTGCATGTAACACAGCTGTGAACATTCATAACTACGTGTAATACATCTGTGAACATTCATAACTGCATGTAACACAGCTGTGAACATTCATAACTGCATGTAACACAGCTGTGAACATTCATAACTGCATGTAACACAGCTATGAGCATTCCTAACTGTATGTAACACAGCTGTGAACATTCATAACTGCATGTAACACAGCTGTGATCATTCATAACTGCATGTAACACAGCTGTGAACATTCATAATTCAGGCTCTAAATACGTGCAATTTTCTTTTAGTCGTCTCGGAGAACAAATTTTACACGAATATCGTAAGTTGGACTTTAGTTTCTGTTCAATGATCTTCCGTTTTTGCGTATTAAGTCCGTTGCTGTTCTTCGATTATGTTAATGATATTTGGAAAAACATTGAGTAAAATATACGGCTTTTCGCTGATGATTGTATAATATACAGGAGGATAATGTGTAGTAGTGACATTGAAAAGTTGCAGACAGACTTAAATAGATTAGGGGAATGGGCGGTTGAAAATGAAATGAGGATAAATCCAGGTAAGAGTAAAGCAGTAAGCTTCAATAGAGCTAGGGTGATGGATAGTCTGAGGTATTATATTGGGGATCAACTAATTCCAGAGGCAAATAGCTTTAAGTATTTAGAAATAATTATACGCAGCGACCTAAGCTGGGCAGATCATGTAAATTATACACTAAGAAAATCATGGAAGGCTCTTCATTTCGTAATGCGTATACTCAAAAGGGCAAATAATAATAAGAAGCGTTTAGCTTATACGGCACTAGTGAGACCGATACTTGAGTATGGAGCGGTGTGTTGGGACCCATACAGAGAAGGCCAGGTAAGCGCTTTGAATCGCTTGCAAAAGAGAGCGGCAAAATTTGAAAATAATACAAATGAATCGGGTTGGGAAACATTGGCACAGCGTAGAGCGGTAGCCAGAATATGCGCCATTTTCAAAGCATACACCGGGGGGCGGGCTTGGAAAACGATAGGGGATAGACTGCTAAAACCATGCTACCTAGGTAGGGACGATCATAGTCGGAAAATTAGGATTAGGAAAGAAAGAACAGATGTAGGTAAATATTCCTTTGTAAATAGGACCACAAAAAGCTGGAACCAATCACCACCAAGCGTACTAGCGACTTTCCCCTGTAAATTAAGCACTTTTAGAAGAGGATCAAGAAAGTAATTACAAGCTAAGGGTTTTTAAGTGGGGATTAAATGGAAATAAGGGAAGTGATGTGAAGTGAAGGGGTGTGAAGTGATGTGAAGTGAAGTGTTTTGGTTTCGAAGTGAAGTGAATTAAGTTCTTGGGGGATAAAAGTATCATGTACTTCGGTCTGACTTTATACTGAGGATACTCTAACGTATTGAGATTATTTAATGTGTGGGTGTTTTTGTAATGTGCGTGTTTTTTTGTATTGTGTGTGGGTGTTTTTGTAATGTGCTTGTTTTTTGTATTGTGTGTGGGTGTTTTTGTAATGTGTGGATGTTTTTGTTAAGGTGTGGATGTTTTTGTTAAGGTGTGGATGTTTTTGTTAAGGTGTGGATGTTTTTGCAAGGTGTGGATGTTTTGTAAGGTGTGGATGTTTTTGTTAAGGTGTGGATGTTTTTGTTAAGGTGTGGATGTTTTGCAAGGTGTGGATGTTTTGTAAGATGTGGATGTTTTTGTTAAGGTGTGGATTTTTTGCAAGGTGTGGATGTTTTGTAAGGTGTGGATGTTTTTGTTAAGGTGTGGATGTTTTTGTTAAGGTGTGGATGTTTTTGTAAGTTGTGGATGTTTTTGTAAAGTGTGGATGTTTTTGCAAGGTGTGGATGTTTTGTAAGGTGTGGATGTTTTTGTTAAGGTGTGGATGTTTTTGAAAGGTGTGGATGTTTTGTAAGGTGTGGATGTTTTTGTTAAGGTGTGGATGTTTTTGTTAAGGTGTGGATGTTTTTGTAAGATGTGGATGTTTTTGTTAAGGCGTGGATGTTTATGTTAAGATGTGTACGGTGTTCTAATATGTGTACTTGTATTTACTGTATGTATTTTGTTTTGTAATTGTGTATAGTTTGTTTTGTATTGTTATTTTATGTATATTTATATGTCCATTTGTATTGTGTGTACTAGTGTAAGGACTACTGCCACAGGGTGAAAACATTTGTATTGTGTGTACTAGTGTAAGGACTACTGCCACCGGGTGAAAACATTTGTATTGTGTGTACTAGTGTAAGGACTACTGCCACCGGGTGAAAACATTTGTATTGTGTGTACTAGTGTAAGGACTACTGCCACCGGGTGAAAACATTTGTATTGTGTGTACTAGTGTAAGGACTACTGCCACCGGGTGAAAACATTTGTATTGTGTGTACTAGTGTAAGGACTACTGCCACCGGGTGAAAACATTTGTATTGTGTGTACTAGTGTAAGGATTATTGCCACCGGGTGAAAACATTTGTATTGTGTGTACTAGTGTAAGGACTACTGTCACCGGGTGAAAACATTTGTATTGTGTATACTAGTGTAAGGACTACTGCCACCGGGTGAAAACATTTGTATTGTGTGTACTAGTGTAAGGACTACTGCCACCGGGTGAAAACATTTGTATTGTGTGTACTAGTGTAAGGACTATTGCCACCGGGTGAAAACATTTGAATTGTGTGTACTAGTGTAAGGACTACTGCCACCGGGTGAAAACATTTGTATTGTGTGTACTAGTGTAAGGACTACTGCCACCGGTGAAAACATTTGTATTGTGTGTACTAGTGTAAGGACTACTGCCACCGGGTGAAAACATTTGTATTGTGTGTACTAGTGTAAGGACTACTGCCACCGGGTGAAAACATTTGTATTGTGTGTACTAGTGTAAGGACTACTGCCACCGGGTGAAAACATTTGTATTGTGTGTTCTAATGTAAGGACTACTGCCACCGGGTGAAAACCCAATTGCAGTAAGTAATAATAACAATTTCCCTGTCAATATTTACCAATTGCAGTAAGTAATAACAACAATAATAATATACTGTTTCCCTATCAATATTTACCAGTTGGCCTCAATAACGGAAATATTCTGTGAAGTAAAATTGCATTTCAAAATATTATTTAACCGTACTTCAAGCCTTACAGTGTCAGGATTTCTTCCAAAACAGAGCGCCCTAAGATCATCGGCGGGCTACGCGACCTGCGTGTGCTGAAAACGACGCAGTCGTCCTTCACCGACTTCATCCAGGACGAATACCGGACTCTGCCTGACGCGAACGACCGCATCTTCAGCACCGTCGTGACGGCCACGTGGGAGTATTCGACAGCGAACGACGTGGACTTTGACTGTGTCTGGTAAGTTGAAGTGAAGCATGGCGGAACGTACAGGGAATTGCGAACGAGCAAAACTTGCTATCCATGTCAACGTGACAATGTAAAACGCCTGCATGTTTCCAGTTTGAAGCTTGAAGCTTGAAAGTTTATTTTTAAATAAACACAAACACCTTTGTAAATTAATTTATTGAACAAGATACTTATTCCGCGAAACACGAAAACCATCGACCTTATTTAATGAAAGACAAAGCTTGACTGAGCTCAAGGTGATGTGCGCAGTAACAGGACTGTGGAGGCAGCCGACCCGCAGCCACGTGGTCCAATTACGATCCGTCTGAAGCAGCCAGTGGATGTCCAAATAGTGGTGCTGAAGTGGGTATAACGAAAGCTCGGATTTCTGCAATTTAGTAACTAACAGATTCAGAGGAGTGGGTTTGAGATGTTGGCGCGTCAGCACTGTAGAGATTCTTATTGCTTTCAGGCTAAAACAGCGTCACTCTTTGAATTTGCAGATGAAGAACTGCTATTCATCTGTCATGTGGGCCGGTAAAGTAAAGCCAGTAGCGTTCGCAGCACCAAGGGGTCAACTCACATTTCACCTTAAGAACAAAGGAAAATGAAGTAATAACAATATTTCAAAGATGCAAAGCCTTCACACAGGCATTCTTTACTTTCAAACTGTCGTACGGTTTTGCGGTACAGGTTTAAAAGCAATTTAATTTAGGAAAGTGCGGCCTTCGCTGCGCCGATTGTCACGAAACAAACAAACGGTCAACAGCATTAAGTGCAGGTTGCTTGTACCGAATTTTATCCGAATCGGAAGAAAGTGGAGAAAATACGGACACAATTTTATTTTGATTTCAGACTTCCGCCGCGATGTTGATGAAATCTGCGGTCTTCTGGGGTATTACGCGGCGTCGTGAGGTAATTGTTTACCGACGTTTCGGGACAACGTATCGGTCCCATCCTCACGGCTCAAGAGTCCGAATAGGAAAGAAAGAAGGCCTATAACTTAGATTCTGGAAAGTACGGCGGAGTGGCAATACGTAGGTGTGATGACAGCCAATAGGGTGAGAGAGGGGTGGATACAAACAGCGTAAAGCTGCTGGGGGTACCGAGAGTGCAACAGCTGAGACAGCTGGCAACATATATGGAATGGGTGGAAAATATAGGGATAAAGGGAGATAAATAAAATACAAATAAACCAACAGTAAAAATTGAAAATATAAATGAATAAATTAGAAGAATAAAGAATCAAAACAGAGTGAGGGTGGGGGGGGGGGGGGAGAGGAGAGACACGAAAAGTTTTATTTAAGCCCTTAAATAATTTACGGCTTTCATTGCATCGATTTGCACTCACAATTTCTCAACGGCATTACACGGAGATCTTCCACACAGAATTTCATTCAAAACGAATGTGGAAAGTGCGGGTAGCAATTCTTTGTCACCCTTAAGTAACATGACCGCCACTGAGCTGATTTTTACGAAACTCACGCTTGCGGAACAAATTTTGTAAAACCTTCTGGCCGACTTTCATGAAAATCCGACAACAGGCTTAGTCTCTGATCCTGGATCACAAACTGCCGTACGGACGGACGTGGTGCTCTCCACATGCGGCCTTCTGTTTGTACACTGTGGAAAGCGCTTAATTTGAAGGCAGTGGTTTATTCAGGTACATATCTTGCTTCTGGTTACAGGAAGACCGTCAAGCAGTGTATCCTAGAGCAGTTCGCTGGCCCCCCAGGTACAGGAATCTTCTCGCCATCCGTTCAGAACACCCTGTACCTTGCAGAGAGGATGATCCTTGACAAAGTAGAACAGGTAAGGATCGACCACAGTCACCGGACTTAGCTAGGCTCGTTGTTAGCGTCCGGGAACTTCGTAGTTCCAAACGAAATCCTAACCAAGTTGCTTGATTGTACTCAGTCGCTACAGGTCAATGTTTTGTATCGGACTGCGAGTTTCCTACACATTCAGCATTTAGAAGGACGCCACATGAACTAATGGAGAAATGAACGTTAAATAAACCTCGCAATATTACTGCTCTGTTTGGCTTAAAATTGTGCTAGTTAGGGTTTAGATTTGACATAAATCTGTCTTCTGCCTACGCATAACGTCTATTAGCCGTTTAAAGCACGGCAGCAAGACACCGTCACTGCCAAGTTAATGCAACGCAGAGGTCTGACCTTAGTGAGAACAGTACACACGTTAATGCAAGGACGGTCAGATATGTCCGGCGTTAAGTAGCGAGACAAGTAACAGCGCACCAACTACAGAGCGATTACCGTGCTAAACATGACATATAAGTTTTTTCAAATATCGTTCTCAAAAGGCTGAAGGCCACACCGAAGAAATGATAGGACAATGTCAATGTGAACTTAGAACAAATAGAAGTACCACTGACCAAATATTTGTGATGAGGAAAATAATTGAAAAATATTATTAGTTTATCACAGACTGCACAGGCTGAGTATTGACTTTACACAAGCTTCTAGCAGCATACAGAGAAATAAATTATTTATAGCCCTAGAATTTTATGGCTTACGAGAAAAAAGTAAACCTATTAAAGCTGACGTTAATTGAAAATACAGCCAAAGTACTCATAGCAATAGGCCTACTAGCAGCCGTCCTTGTAACACACCAACAGGACTAACACAGCAGCATTATTCATTATAGCACTAAACATGGCTTTGGAAGTAGCTGTAGCAAAAGGACACGTTACTTGTGAGCCGAAAGGAATTTGTGTCTAAATGTAATGGGAATAAAGAAGAGGCAGGCAACGGCCAGAGATCGTCGGGAATGGACGAATATTGTATTGGAAGCAAAGGTGCATAACGAACTGTAGTGCTTGTGGAGGTGCATAACGTACTGTAGTGCTTGTGGAGGTGCATAACGAACTGTAGTGCTTGTGGAGGTGCATAACGAACTGTAGTGCTTGTGGAGGTGCATAACGTACTGTAGTGCTTGTGGAGGTGCATAACGAACTGTAGTGCTTGTGGAGGTGCATAACGAACTGTAGTGCTTGTGGAGGTGCATAACGTACTGTAGTGCTTGTGGAGGTGCATAACGAACTGTAGTGCATGTGGAGGTGCATAACGAACTGTAGTGCTTGTGGAGGTGCATAACGTACTGTAGTGCTTGTGTAGGTGCATAACGAACTGTAGTGCTTGTGGAGGTGCATAACGTACTGTAGTGCTTGTGGAGGTGCATAACGAACTGTAGTGCTTGTGGAGGTGCATAACGAACTGTAGTGCTTGTGGAGGTGCATAACGTACTGTAGTGCTTGTGGAGGTGCATAACGAACTGCAGTGCTTTTGGAGGTGCATAACGTACTGTAGTGCTTGTGTAGGTGCATAACGAACTGTAGTGCTTGTGGAGGTGCTTAACGAACTGTAGTGCTTGTGGAGGTGCATAACGTACTGTAATGCTTGTGGAGGTGCATAACGAACTGTAGTGCTTGTGGAGGTGCATAACGAACTGTAGTGCTTGTGGAGGTGCATAACGAACTGTAGTGCTTGTGGAGGTGCATAACGAACTGCAGTGCTTTTGGAGGTGCATAACGTACTGTAGAGCTTGTGTAGGTGCATAACGAACTGTAGTGCTTGTGGAGGTGCATAACGAACTGTAGTGCTTGTGGAGGTGCATAACGAACTGTAGAGCTTGTGGAGGTGCATAACGTACTGTAGTGCTTGTGGAGGTGCATAACGTACTGTAGTGCTTGTGGAGGAGAAGAGTAAGAGTAAGAATAACACGCACTAGTCTGTGTCTCACCTGCTGTGATATGCAGTAGTCTGTGTCTCACCTGCTGTGACATGCAGTAGTCTGTGTCTCACCTGCTGTGACATGCAGTAGTCTGTGTCTCACCTGCTGTGACACGCAGTAGTCTGTGTCTCACCTGCTGTGACATGCAGTAGTCTGTGTCTCACCTCCTGTGACACGCAGTAGTCTGTGTCTCACCTACTGTGACATGCAGTAGTCTGTGTCTCACCTGCTGTGACATGCAGTAGTCTGTGTCTCACCTGCTGTGACATGCAGTAGTCTGTGTCTCACCTGCTGTGACACGCAGTAGTCTGTGTCTCACCTGCTGTGACATGCAGTAGTCTGTGTCTCACCTGCTGTGACACGCAGTAGTCTGTGTCTCACCTACTGTGACACGCACTAGTCTGTCTCACCTGCTGTGACACGCAGTAGTCTGTGTCTCACCTGCTGTGACACGCAGTAGTCTGTGTCTCACCTGCTGTGACATGCAGTAGTCTGTGTCTCACCTGCTGTGACACGCAGTAGTCTGTGTCTTACCTGCTGTGACAAGCAGTAGTCTGTGTCTCACCTGCTTTGACACGCAGTAGTTTGTGTGTCACCTGCTGTGACACGCACTAGTCTGTGTCTCACCTGCTGTGACACGCACTAGTCTGTGTCTCACCTGCTGTGACATACAGTAGTCTGTGTCTCACCTGCTGTGACACGCACTAGTCTGTGTCTCACCTGCTGTGACATGCAGTAGTCTGTGTCTCACCTGCTGTGACACGCAGTAGTCTGTGTCTCACATGCTGTGACACGCACTAGTCTGTGTCTCACCTACTGTGACACGCAGTAGTCTGTGTCTCACCTGCTGTGACACGCACTAGTCTGTGTCTCACCTGCTGTGACACGCACTAGTCTGTCTCACCTGCTGTGACACGCACATAGTCTTCCTCACCTGCTGTGACACGCAGTAGTTTTGTGTCTCACCTGCTGTGACACGCACTAGTCTGTGTCTCACCTACTGTGACACGCACTAGTCTGTGTCTCACCTACTGTGACACGCACTAGTCTGTCTCACCTGCTGTGACACGCACTAGTCTGTGTCTCACCTACTGTGACACGCACTAGTCTGTGTCTCACCTACTGTGACACGCACTAGTCTGTGTCTCACCTACTGTGACACGCACTAGTCTGTGTCTCACCTACTGTGACACGCACTAGTCTGTCTCACCTGCTGTGACACGCACTAGTCTGTGTCTCACCTACTGTGACATGCAGTAGTCTGTGTCTCACCTGCTGTGACATGCAGTAGTTTGTGTCTCACCTGCTGTGACATGCACTAGTCTGTGTCTCACCTACTGTGACACGCACTAGTCTGTGTCTCACCTACTGTGACATGCAGTAGTCTGTGTCCCACCTGCTGTGACATGCAGTAGTCTGTGTCTCACCTACTGTGACACGCACTAGTCTGTGTCTCACCTACTGTGACACGCAGTAGTTTGTGTCTCACCTGCTGTGACATGCACTAGTCTGTGTCTCACCTACTGTGACACGCAGTAGTCTGTGTCTCACCTGCTGTGACACGCACTAGTCTGTGTCTCACCTGCTGTGACACGCACTAGTCTGTCTCACCTGCTGTGACACACACTAGTCTGCCTCACCTGCTGTGACACGCAGTAGTTTGTGTCTCACCTGCTGTGACACGCACTAGTCTGTGTCTCACCTACTGTGACACGCACTAGTCTGTGTCTCACCTACTGTGACACGCACTAGTCTGTCTCACCTGCTGTGACACGCACTAGTCTGTGTCTCACCTACTGTGACACGCACTAGTCTGTGTCTCACCTACTGTGACACGCACTTGTCTGTGTCTCACCTACTGTGACACGCACTAGTCTGTGTCTCACCTACTGTGACACGCACTAGTCTGTCTCACCTGCTGTGACACGCACTAGTCTGTGTCTCACCTACTGTGACATGCAGTAGTCTGTGTCTCACCTGCTGTGACATGCAGTAGTTTGTGTCTCACCTGCTGTGACATGCACTAGTCTGTGTCTCACCTACTGTGACACGCACTAGTCTGTGTCTCACCTACTGTGACATGCAGTAGTCTGTGTCTCACCTGCTGTGACATGCAGTAGTCTGTGTCTCACCTACTGTGACACGCACTAGTCTGTGTCTCACCTACTGTGACACGCAGTAGTTTGTGTCTCACCTGCTGTGACATGCACTAGTCTGTGTCTCACCTACTGTGACACGCACTAGTCTGTGTCTCACCTACTGTGACATGCAGTAGTCTGTGTCTCACCTGCTGTGACATGCAGTAGTCTGTGTCTCACCTGCTGTGACATGCAGTAACCCCGCATTTTGTCCAAACAGTGTGTGTTTTGTATGGATCTCATAACAAATAGCGATTATTTTAATCCATTGGTTTTTATAACCGAGACAGAGCGTGTTTACTGCTCGGTAAGAACTGAATCTTCTAATATAATGTAGGTTAATTTTGTCTTAGAAGTGTGAATGTCATTATCATCTGTAACATAATCCAATTTTTGTAATATTTTTAACTTCCTATCCTCAACCAGATTGGTGCTATCATCTGACGGACATAAGAACTGGAACAGAAATATTTGTAGCCTGAAGAAGCAATCACACAGTTTAGGCAGACACACTTCTGAAAGGTTTTCTTGATGAACTTGAAGACTAGCTAATTAAAATTGGACTAAAAGTATCCACTTACAAATTCTACCGTTTTGCAATGCTGAAATTTCTGTTAAAACATCGTACTTTATTGTGTAACACGCACGAGTGCGTCTGTGCGAAGGACCGGAGGCAACTTACCGTGCAGACACAGTCGTCCCTGTCCTTAATTAAACACCACACCATAAAGATGTACAAGAGGGTGGGGGTGTAGCTAGTCCCATTCTCAACAGAGACCGTAGTGTAGGTGATAGCTTCACGCCCCGACCGCCTTATATCCTGCTAAAAAGCTGGCCGTGTCACTTGGATAGGAGGTTGGGTGGGTTACGTAGTCGGCCTGGTGGGTCCCATATCCGGCCTGGAAGCACTGGAGAAGAGGAAATCCTTATCCCCTGTCGGAAACTTAATTTCGACTGCCTGCTTGTCCGACCCTTAACCTGTCACGGTACTAGCTGGGCTGTACTCAGACTGCGCTGGTCTGCGCCACGTGTATCACATTTATCTGTGTGTGCAGATCAGCCGTATCGACATGGCGATGCCCAACAAACACTATTTCACGCTCGATTTGTCGAAGTTCCCTCAGAGCATCGTCCAGGGCGAAAATAAGGAGGTGTACGAGCCGGTGGACAAGCCGAGCGGCATCATACACGCCATGTTGGAGCGGAAGCAGCAGACCATGGCGAAGTTGTAATGTTAAGGTGTGTGTATTGTAGTAGCTGTAATGTTGAGATATGCATACTGTAGTAGCTGTAATGTTGAGATATGCATACTGTTGTAGCTGTATTGTTGAGATATGTATACTGCTGTAGCTGTAATGTTGAGATATGTATACTGCTGTAGCTGTAATGTTGAGATATGCATACTGTAGCAGCTGTAATGTTGAGATATGCATACTGTTGTAGCTGTATTGTTGAGATATGTATACTGCTGTAGCTGTAATGTTGAGATATGTATACTGCTGTAGCTGTAATGTTGAGATATGCATACTGTAGTAGCTGTAATGTTGAGATATGCATACTGTAGTAGCTGTAATGTTGAGATATGCATACTGTTGTAGCTGTATTGTTGAGATATGTATACTGCTGTAGCTGTAATGTTGAGATATGTATACTGCTGTAGCTGTAATGTTGAGATATGCGTACTGTACAGCTGTAATGTTGAGATATGCATACTGTTGTAGCTGTATTGTTGAGATATGTATACTGCTGTAGCTGTAATGTTGAGATATGCATACTGTAGTAGCTGTAATGTTGAGATATGTATACTGTTGTAGCTGTATTGTTGAGATATGTATACTGCTGTAGCTGTAATGTTGAGATATGCATACTGTAGTAGGTGTAATGTTGAGATATGCATACTGTTGTAGCTGTATTGTTGAGATATGATTACTGCTGTAGCTGTAATGTTGAGATATGTATACTGTTGTAGCTGTAATGTTGAGATATGCATACTGCTGTAGCTGTAATGTTGAGATATGCATACTGCTGTAGCTGTAATGTTCATATATGCATCCTGTTGTAGCTGTAATGTTGAGATATGTATACTGATGTAAATCTAATGTTGAGATATGTATACTGCTGTAGCTGTAATGTTGAGATATGCATACTGCTGTAGCTGTAAAAATTGAGATATGCATTCTGTTGTAGCAGTAATGTTGAGATATGCATACTTTGTAGCTGTAATGTTGAGATACGCTTTCTGTTTTAACTGTAATGTTGAGATATGTATACTGCTGTAGCTGTAATGTTGAGGTATGCATTCTGTTGTAGCAGTAATGTTGAGATATGTATACTGCTGTAGCTGTAATGTTGAGGTATGCATTCTGTTGTAGCAGTAATGTTGAGATATGTATACTGCTGTAGCTCTAATGTTGAGGTATGCATTCTGTTGTAGCAGTAATGTTGAGATATGCATACTTTGTAGTGGTAATGTTGCGATATATATATACTGTTGTAGCTCTAATGTTGAGATATGCATACTGTTGTAGCTGTAATGTTGAGATATGCATTCTGTTTTAACTGTAATGTTGAGATATGTATACTGCTGTAGCTGTAATGTTGAGATATGCATACTGCTGTAGCTGTAAAATTGAGATATGCATACTGTTGTAGCTGTAATGTTGAGATATGCATTCTGTTTTAACTGTAATGTTGAGATATGTATACTGCTGTAGCTGTAATGTTGAGATATGCATACTGCTGTAGCTGTAAAATTGAGATATGCATACTGCTGTAGCTGTAATGTTGAGATATGCATACTGTTGTAGCTGTAGTGTTGAGATATGCATTCTATTTTAACTGTAATGTTGAGATATGTATACTGCTGTAGCTGTAATGTTGAGATATGCATTCTGTTGTAGCTGTAATGTTGAGATATGTATACTGCTGTAGCTGTAATGTTGAGATAAGCATTCTGTTTTAACTGTAATGTTGAGATATGTATACTGCTGTAGCTGTAATGTTGAGATATGCATACTGCTGTAGCTGTATTGTTGAGATATGCATACTGCTGTAGCTGTAATTTTGAGATATGCATTCTGTTGTAGCTGTAATGTTGAGATATGTATACTGCTGTAGCTGTAATGTTGAGATATGCATACTGTTGTAGCTGTAATGTTGAGATATGCATACTGCTGTAGCTGTAATGTTGAGATATGCATTCTGTTGTAGCTGTAATGTTGAGATATGCATACTGCTGTAGCTGTAATGTTGAGATATGCATTCTGTTGTAGCTGTAATGTTGAGATATGTATACTGCTGTAGCTGTAATGTTGAGATATGCATACTGTTGTAGCTGTAATGTTGAGATATGTATACTGCTGTAGCTGTAATGTTGAGATATGTATACTGCTGTAGCTGTAATGTTGAGATATGCTACTGTTGTAGCTGTAATGTTGAGATATGTATACTGCTGTAGCTGTAGTTCTGATACATGTGTACTGTTGTCGACTGTCGAGATTGGCGTTTATGGTGGCAATGGGGGCCCAGAAGGGAGTCAGACTGTTAGACGCCTACGACCAGCAACAAGTATATTTTAGTTCAAATTCCCTGAGCGAAAATACATTTGTGTTTTGTGGTTGAGAATTAATGTTATTATTCTCTTGTTTTATCCATCTGGTTAGAAGTTACATAAATACAATTTAGGGCTTGTTATAAAACTGAACAACTAGAAAATGGCGACCAGTAGGAAGTGCTAAATTAGTGATAGAGACAGGTTTTTACGGGAGCTATTATTTCCTCTGCAAGGTTAGACCGGAGATTAGGGACACTAACAAAGCTGTCAAGGTCAAAGCGGACCTCTTGACTGGACAGCAGTAGCGGCTGTGAATGATCTCAGATTTAATGAAATGTTGATATTGCACAGAACGTCCACTAATAAGATGCTGGGTTGGCCGCATGTCTGATTTGGAGATTTTGGAGAAGAAAAAATTATCTTGCCCCTGCCGGAAATGGATCTCCGGATTATCCAGCTAGTGTCCTAGCCAGTATGCCGACTGTCCTAGCCAGTATGCCGACTGTCCTAGCCAGTATGCCGACTGTCCTAGCCAGTATGCCGCCTGTCCTAGCCAGTATGCCGACTGTCCTAGCCAGTATGCCGCCTGTCCTAGCCAGTATGCCGACTGTCCTATCGCATCTCTAAATATTACACGTAGAGTAAATAAATAAATAAATACACACGTACACATAAATAATACGTATAACATTGTTTCACTTGCTCGGCAGTCAGCATTCAGTTGCTCGGCAGTCAGCATCAGTTGCTCGGCAGTCAGCATTCAGTTGCTCGGCAGTCAGCATTCAGTTGCTCGGCAGTCAGCATTCAGTTGCTCGGCAGTCAGCATTCAGTTGCTCGGCAGTCAGCATTCAGTTGCTCGGCAGTCAGCATTCAGTTGCTCGGCAGTCTGCATTCAGTTGCTCGGCAGTCTGCATTCAGTTGCTCGGCAGTCTGCATTCAGTTGCTCGGCAGTCAGCATTCAGTTGCTCGGCAGTCAGCATTCAGTTGCTCGGCAGTCTGCATTCAGTTGCTCGGCAGTCTGCATTCAGTTGCTCGGCAGTCAGCATTCAGTTGCTCGGCAGTCTGCATTCAGTTGCTCGGCAGTCAGCATTCAGTTGCTCGGCAGTCAGCATTCAGTTGCTCGGCAGTCAGCATTCAGTTGCTCGGCAGTCAGCATCCTTCTCAACACTTTCGAAAGGTGTGAAAAGTGAACAATTGACTGCTTATTTACCAATGTTTTGTCATAATTAATTCATGATTTTAAACATGATATACATGTATAGGTTTTACAGACACTGTATACGTCAGACGCATTAAAACTGACCTCCGTTTGTGAGGACCGTTCTGAAATGTCTACTGGATTATTCTGATTGCGCTAGGTCTGTTTCGTAGTTTTACTCAGTTGTTCCAGACGGATCTCGGGCTACAACTAAGAGGAATACGACGTTTCTTATCTGCCTGTGTTGTCACAAGACGGACAGAGAAGGTGACGGGTTAGTTAAAGTGGGTCATGGCGATGGGCGTGTGAGTGTAGTTCGACAGTTTGGGTTTGTTCGTCTTTATCTCGTCCAGTGTTTGCAGGGCTTCGAGCGGAAGTGTGTGTTTGACGGTCCCGACAGGAACAGCGCATTTACACTGCAGTGCAGACGGCTCTGTCCGTAAAGGTGTGTCCTGCTGCTTCGTGCTGTGCTAATGGCTAATGTATGTGCAACTGACGGTCATCGGCCAATGTCAGAGTTTGTGCCGGTCTTGGCGTGCCAGGACTGAGGATAGGCGTGGGGACCTCAGTGAGGGCAGCCGGCCGTCTAGCCGAGACTTGAAAGCAGGACCTGCCGAATACGAAGCAGGGTTGCAACAATGCAGCTGGAACAGCTAATTCATAACGAAGGTTTTGTTAGAAAGGAAACAGTTCGTTTTATGGATCAGTTGAACAGACAGTGCAATTGTAACCTATGACAATGCAAGGCAGTCCATAAGGCCATTAAGTGCGAAGGCTGAGCGCTGCATCACGTGCCTCCCTGAGACAAATCAGACCCATGACCGCTGAGCACACCTAATTCTATATAACGCGGTTTTCTGTCAATACAAAACGGAAAACGGAACGTGACTGAATTCGGTTTAAACAAGCCCAAGGCCTGGCGGCATGCGACGCCGTGTAGCCTAACTATGAGTGGAAGGAAATTGGTACATATGAATTCATGGCGGAACTTCGGTAAACATACCAGATCAGAAGGCGTCACGTCTCACCAGACCGCCATCTGAAGACTCACTCTGCGAGGACAGCAAATTAAGCTACCAATATTATCTGACATATACCGGGTGTCTCAGAAGTCGCTTTGCGTGAATAGTGATGTACTAGACTGTCGTTATCTCCACTCGCATACAGTTTTTAATTTGCAGCAGTTGGTAACACTGTGGTTGCATTAACTCTTGTTTGTAGCAGCTGTTTATGGCTGGTGTTTGGTTAAAACCAACGCAGTCTGTGTGCACTCCACATGCATCACGTCACTTTCAGTTGCCGAAATTATTGTGGCAGCCACCCCCCGCCCAATCTACCACGTTACACGGCGTCATGTGCAAGAGCGTGGCAGTTTATGTCGCAATCGCTTACTATCTGTGTATTAGTGCGGATATTATCCTGAAATATCCGTTAGATATTACGACATTTGTCTAGGCACAGATCTGTCCTGGTGTGCAGACAGTGGCACACCGCAGCAGACAGCCGACAGCAGTGGTTTTCGTCGTAAGAATGTCAGACGTCACCAAGCTCTGTGTCATTGCGCGTTGCTCAACCTCTGCTCCTGCCGTGGTCCCTCGCTTGCTCCCAACTTCCGCTTCAAACACACTTCGTTCCTCCCTCTGCGTCAACACACGCCTGATTTCAGTTTGCTAATGGCGAGCCTTCGTATCCTGTATTTGACATTTCTTCAGACTTACTCAGATAGTCGCACTTCGACCTCTCAAAATGTTTTGAAACCATTTCGAGCCAGAAGCTGGCTCGAGACACTTCAGAAATGATTCCGTTGGCGTCTGCGCGCACTTTGGTCACTGTCTTGAGTGTCACCTATTGGCAGCAGTGTCTGAGCGCCTACACATACGAACACCCGCGGGTCCCTTCCGCAGAGCTAGACAGCATTTCTGAACACACCGACCAGGTAAGTTTTCCTGCTGCATAGTGCAGAGCGTCTCACACTTCCCGTTTCAAGTTATCTTTTGTTAAGAAAGTTAATCTATCAATGGCATGCTGCACACAGCCTTGATAACGCAGTTTGTGTAGCGACTAGGCTACTAGATGGACGTCACACGAGTCGTCGTTCGATTCCTGCCGGAGGAGGCAAGTAATGTCTGTCTCTTCCAAAGCGTCCAGACCGACTGTTCGGGCCCTGCCAGCATCCTGTTCAAGGGTTACTGGGGGTTCTTTGTCAGGGGGTAAAGCGGTAGGGACGTAAAGCTGACCACGCACCCCATCTAGTGTAGAGTTTAAAAATGTGTGGAGCTATACCTCCACTCTTCCATGTGCCTTCATATTCTGCACAGGGACAACTTTGCCTTATCGCTTTTATATGCGGAATACATTTACAGTAAATAAAAATAACACTGTTGCCAACATATTATGAGTACAAAAATAGCAGTGAAATCTCCAGTTCTTCGCCCGAGTTTTCCTTGAAATAAATTGTAATGAAATTATGAAATTGCCCATTTGTTGTGACAGTGTCATGAATTGTCATTGACGGTTTTGTGTTCCAGTTACCCCCCGTGAGGCCGCTTATATTAAATTGTTGTCCAGCAATGAAACAACTGTCATTTTGCACTATAAAAGTTATTGCGGTCCCCAAACAAAAACGGACATTGTTATCAATGTTTCGGATGAATATACTGCTTCCATCTACATGGTAGAAGTGTAAACTGCACAACGTATGCAAGACCACAAGAGTATAACGTGCAGCATGACTATCAGATAAGAAAACTATACTGACAGTGACGTCACTGGTTATAATTTTGAATTTCCGGCGAAGGATTTGATTGAACAAAGCGCACAACATTGTGCAAAACCCCAAAATATGACCATCCTTTGAACTAGGAAATAAATTTGAATTTCCCTCCGTTGAAAGCAATTTTAATTAACGACAGATCCTTGAAACATGCAAGTACAGTTGTTGCCTTCTTCCGATAGAATGGCCTTGCCATAGCTCAGGCGGTCAGTCTTGGGACTCTCACTGTAGATACCCGGGTTCAATTCCAAGTCAGTCGATGTGGGATTTGTGGTGGACAGAGGGACAGTGTGAACAGTTTTTTCTCCGAGCACTTCAGATTTCCCCTGTCAGTATCTTTCACCCGTGCTGCTTACTTACACTTCATCTGCCATCGACGCTGCCAAGCACTTAAATAAAGCACTTTGATAGAACTGTCTCCTATGAACAGCTGACTGCTGCCCAGTGTGTGGCCAGATACGCAACTTCAGAGTTCAGACTGCAGTCTCCCGGATTCCCCGCGCCTTACCCGCCACAGCTACAATGTCTCTACATAGTTGAGGCCGTGTCTACAAACATCTGCCGTCTGCAAGCCAACTTCTTGACCTTTGACTTAGGCGACTGCACTTCTGGTGACCATGTTACGATCGCTGGTCAAAGACTCTGTGGCAATTTGAGCGGCGCTCGGACTTTTCGCTTCAGCTCTCCTCGATCGCTGATCCTGTTCAGGTAAGAAGGACACATGGCACTTCCTTCAGGGTTTGTTGTGTTTCAATTAGACCTCTGATTGTCCAAGCGTTTTCCTGCAGATCCATAGCGGTCCTCGAGACCTGGCCAGGGGATCTGCGAAATTGTTTCTGTCTTCATGTTATAAACTAGAAAGAAAAGTATTATATTGAACCTTTTAAATACTCTATGAAATTTCTTTATCTGTAACACCGGTTGCCGATCGCAGTGGTCCGCGCGGTCTAAGGCGTGGATCTACGGCCGCTCGCTTACTGGGATTGTGGTTTCGAATCCCACCTAGGGCATGGATGTCTGTCTCTTGTGACTGTTGTGTGTGCAAGGTAGAGGTCTCTGCGACTGGCTGATCACTCGTCCAGAGGAGTCCTATTGAGTGTGGTGTGTCTAAAAAAAAGTGTGTGATCGTGAAGCCTCGAAAAATGAGGCGGCCTAGGCCCCCAAGGGGCTGTCGAGCCATTGAAAAAAAAGGTATACAACAGAGTAGATTCTGCTCATTTGTGGCAATTGAAAGGTTATTATTTGGACTTGGTTGCTGTGTATTCAGACACCTACAATAAACAATCACAATACGCACAACACTCGTAGGCGTATCTTCTACTGTACACAAATACATAGCCAGATGGCTCAAAACGACTGTTTTAAGTCGCTGAGTAGATAAGTGCAATATTACACACATGCGCTAACTGCAGCACTAGGAGCACTACATCACGGAGAACACAATTTGTAATTATTTTTATTCTGTTTCAGATCAGGAGGTGTGTCTGGGCGTAGAGGTTTCGACGTCGCGATTAGCCAGGTACCGTGTCCGCAACTGCCAACCCCAAACCGGGCGTGCAGTCGCGACTTCAGCAGTAGCAGCGTGGTCCTCCAGAGCCCAGGATACCCCGGTCCGTACCCTGGCGACACTCGCTGTCAGTACGTCATACGCGCCGCTACTACCGGAGCGCCAGAACTGTCACTGTGCCAAGCGCAGTTCACGTTTGACAGCTTCCACCTCGACAGTTCTGATGGCTGCACCAAAGACAGGCTGGAAATCGGGGACCAAGAACCTGTCTGTGGATTGCTGCACGGAATCAGAAGTTACGAATTTCTGGGCGAGCTACATGTGGATTTCTATTCGGACGGAGTTGGAATTGACGGTGGGTTTCGGATCGGCGTCGTGCAGCGACAGTGTAGGATGCTTAATGTTCCAGACGGGGCAGAATTACCGCCACCAGTGTCACCATCACAACGTCAGCCACCTGTGTTACCACCACAACCTCGGCCGCCAGGGCCCACCTCAGTGTTACCACCACACCCGTCGAGTTCCACCAAAGTCACCACCTGTGTTACCACCACAACCTCGGCCGCCAGTGTTGCCACCACAACGTCAGCCACCTGTGTTACCACCACAACCTCGGCCGCCAGTGTTGCCACCACAACGTCAGCCACCTGTGTTACCACCACAACCTCGGCCGCCAGTGTTACCACCACAACCTAGGCCGCCACATTTACCCACCACAACCTCGGCCGCCAGTGTTACCACCACAACCGCAGCCACCAGTACTACCACCTCAACCGCCACCACCAGCGCTACAACCCATGACCCACACCTCACAATTCCATCTTCCACTCTGCTGCAATAAGGTGTACAGTGGGCGTTTATTCTTCATTGTTAGTCCCGGATTTCCGTTTAGCAATACCAACGACAACGTAGACTGTGTGTACGTCATCCGGCCCTACAGTCCGAGCGTATGTAGACTGAGGATTATCTTCAAATTATTTTGGGTTGGACAACTGGACAGTTCCGGTGGATGTCATGGTGGTTTTCTAGAAATAGATGGATACTCCTACTGTGATTGTAAAATTGGATTTACAGTGGTGTCGTCGTTTGATAATGTGGGGTATGAAAGGCTGAAAATGCTACGGTACACGCAGGAAGGAAATCTTGGGAATTCAGGTGGGTTCTTACTGGAAATATTGCAGGAAGAGTGCACAGGCTGGTCACCGTGGAGCAGGCACGATGTTCATAATGTAACAGTCCGTTGGGACGGTAAAGACTACAACACTTCCCGTCATGACAACGTTGGCATTGGTACTTACAATATGGCTGATCTGATCTCACTGGAGCAACACGACCACAATGAGCCGTACACACGCAGCAAAGCGGTCGACGAAACAGGCCGGTCAGATCAAACATACTTCAGTGAGGTGAGGGACAAAGAGGGAGCAGTTAATGTCAGAGGTCAAACGTACAGGGACGAGCAAGAATACAGCCACAGTAACAACACTGTCGACGAATCAAATATGTCAGTTACTGACCACAGTCAGCATAAAACGCTTCAACTGAAGGCCGACCCCAGTAATGGCAGAGATACGGCTATCCAGAATAAAGATGGCATTGATACTACTCAAAAGCATCATGGCATTAACAGTACGAACGACCACAATTACACCATAAATAATTCGGACAAACAAATCGACGAATTTAATTTTGTGCACAAATGCAATTCTTGTGCTGATAGGAAAGACGTAGGCACCACCTTCAATGATAAACAAACAACCCAGGCAACCAAAACCACGACTACAACATTTTTCGTAACAAAACAAAGGCGCCATTTGACGGTGAAAAAGACAAATCTGACAGCAATACAAAATATTGCTACAACGATAGCTCAGCTCTTGGCACTCAAATGTATCTCCAGTTCATCTGTGCAATGTCGACGTCACTGCTGTTCCGAACGACGTAGCTGCCAACGGGGAGTGCAAGACATGTAGAAAAGACTGTACTGGTGGAGCCAGAGATGAAGATAATTGTACAGGCGCGAGACGTACTCAGACGCCTGTGGACAATGGGCCGTTACAGTTCAAAACTCCTGTCGAAAGAAATGTGGTTTTGTCTCAGTTCGAAACAGAGAGATTCTGGTCCTTACGGGAAAGCGCCTGTCGCGTTTGGGGTTTCGCTCAGTGGCTCCTACAAGTGAAGCGGTATTTCTGGATGCTGTTCCCCCAACTGCTGTGCCCCATAGACTCTCCATCACAAAACGCTCGTGCCAAGTTTTGAATCAAGTCAGAGGATGGATTCAGTCGCCCGGATACCCACAAGCGTACCCTAATGACGTCAGAACGTGCTATCGGTGAGTTTCTTCATGAATAACATTTGTTCAAGTTTTGTTGGATTTTAAGGGTATAACGAAACTCACTTTAACCATTCAAAGACTAGAAAGAAACTATGTGGAAGTACTTTTCTATTCAGTGCACCTCAGATGTTCGAAAGAGTATTACTTTGTCTGAAGGCTCTCAGGCTTCGCCCTTTTGCTTCTCTGGTCAGAGCAGCATGTAGATGCAAATGAGTATGTAGCATTGGTGGCATGATGCTGACAGCGCAGAACAGAAGTAGGCCTACTGCTCTGTTTCAGGTTCCAGCGTCTCACAGGCTACTGCCACGTTCAACTGTTCATGCTGGACTTCTCTTTAGAGCCCAGTGCGGACTGTGTCAAGGACTACATACTGCTCGGTGGACGGTGGCGCTACTGTGGGGAGTCGCTACTGGCGACAGGCAGTAAGTGCAGGGTACTTGGAACACAAGCATGGTTCTGACACAGCAAACTAGATACATGTCAAGAGAAGGTCCATGGCTTCTTTTTTGAAAGGAGGGATGATTTGACACAACACTGTCAGTTTGGACAGTTACATTTTGTTACGTCAGCTGTCTGCAGACCTATGCTGACAGTGTGCGGGGTTAGGGCGCTGAAAAGGGTGTTTGAGCATTACCGGGAGACGTGATATCGGAGGAGAGAAAAGGAGGAAGAGATGGGCGGATCATGTGGCACGTATGGGGGATAAGAGAAATGCCTGCAGGTTTTCGATAGGAAAACACGAAGAAAACAGGCTACTTGGAAGACCTGGTTGTAGATGGGAGGCTAACATGAAAATGTATCATAAAAATAGGATGGAAGGGCGTGGAGTGATTTAATATGGTTCATGCTAGGGACAGATGGCGGGCTGTTGTGAACACGGCAATGAACATTCGTGTTCTATGAAATGCTGGAATTTCTTTGCTAGCTGAGGAACTGTTAGTTTGCAATAAAATCTCTGATCCAAGGAGTTAGTAGGTTAGTTAGCTAGTTAGTTTGTTTGTTCGTTCGTTCGTGTGTGCGGTTGCAGGGCTGTACAGAAAAGCGGTCTATGTCCATCGCTGTTTCGTTGTCAACACACTGCAGTGTATCTGTCGGTGTTTCAGCTGTGCTAGACATGTCATCCGCGCCACAAATGGACGTGCTGCTCGTCTCGGACGGCCAGCACTCCGGTCGCGGCTTCAGAGCCGTCTACCAGCATGTTCCGTGTAACAGACGTGAAGACGTGCCTCCAGCCGACTGCGGGCAGGTCACGGACGGCCAGTACTTCACGCTGACCAGAAGTGGCTCCATAGTGCACAGATCGTGTGTATACCGCATCTTGAAACGCAGCACTGTAAGTGCGACTGAGGGCGACAGCGGTAACTATACATACCACTTAACGTAGCACTGAATGAATCTGAATTTTACCCACACGTTTTACCACAGGTTTAACTGGTTGGACTTTGAGCTGGAGACAGACTACTGTCCCTGCGAGGCAAGAGCGGGGTGTTTGTACTTTGTACATTTGTACTTTGTACGTTTGTACGTTTGTACGTATTTGTACGTTGTATTGCACGTTTGTACGTTCGTACGTTTGTACCTTTGTACGTTTGTACCTTTGTACGTTCGTACGTTTGTACGTTTGTACGTCTGTACTTTTGTACGTTCGTACTTTGTACTTCTGTACTTTCGTACGTTCGTACGTTTGTACGTTTGTACGTTTGTACGTCTGTACTTTCGTTACGTTCGTACGTTTGTACGTTTGTACGTTTGTACGTCTGTACGTTTGTACGTTTGTACGTTTGTACGTTTGTACGTTGTACGTTTGTACGTCTGTACGTTCGTACGTTTGTACGTTTAGAGTCATTCCAAACCGCTCCGTTTTCACCTCTCATTCTTGGCAGTCATGCAGTGTGTCAGCCAGATTAATTAAGGATTCCCGTCGTTTGCTCGGTCCTATAGCAAATACTTAATTGGTAACTCAATTGAAAGTTGAAATTAATGCGATTAATAATATTAGGCAAAGCTGTCCCTGTTCTCCCCATGAAGGCGTATGGGAGTTGGATGTTTAGCTCCATGCATCCTTAACCTTTGGACTGACTGTGTGTGCGGTCACATTCATTATTCGGTATCCATTAACTAGGAGACAGTCTGGACACTTTGCCGTAGCCGGGGATCAAAAAATTGTGCCTCGGTTGCACAGTGTGTAGCCTCGTCACTATACCGACTGAGCCATCTCAGCGCCTACCTAATATTATTGAAAAAGACGGGAAGAGCGATCATGTAGGACGCATACAATAGCTAAGTATTTCGTACGTGTAATTTGAGGAAAGTGATGGTCAGAGATGAACAGGTGAAGTGCAACATTAAGATGGATGTGTGACGTGGGCTGAGTTCTTGTGACTAAGACGAAATAAAATAGCGAAGTTTGTGAACGCAGCAGTGAACTTCCGATTTTCATAAAATGGCGGGAGTTCGTGCATGACAGCGGCTCTGAGCCTCCGAAGCTGCAGTGCACTGCAGTCAGTCACTGCTGCCATCTGTCTGCCTTACAGGATGTTTGCGGCCTCCGTCTGAACTTCACAGACTTCAGCCTGCCTTGTAGCGCAGAATATCTTCAGATCGATGGGCAAGCCTACTGCGGAAATCTGGCAGGGCGATCAAGTAAGTGTCCACACTTGTCACTTAGCATAGTTCCGTATGAGTTTGTGTATAAGTTCATTATTTTATCTGACAACTGTCGGTTGCCACTTCCTGTGTTCTTGTTTATGGTACCAAGGGCGCTCGGAATTATTTGGACGGTAACAAGCTGTGAGATCGCGCGAGTTACCATCGGACAGTGTAGTCTTAGTGCAGCATTCCGCCACCAAATGGCCATAGTCTTGCGTGCCTGTGAAAAACTGCTGAGTCGTTACCAAGTGTAGTGGTCGAAGCGCGTGGACAACAGTCGCAAAATGGAAGGCGAAATATCACTGGCAGAGAGGGACCACGTGGTTCATGTGGTAAGAAGGCGATAAACCATCAGATATTCATCGTCTGTTATCTGCAGTTTGTGGAGAGCAAGCAGCTGCACGCAGCACTGTGTTCAGCTGGGCGCGGGGTTTGAACAGTGGTAAGGAGAGTGCACAGGCGACTGCCGTAGAGATTGGTCCTGGGAAGGCATGTGGAAGCTCGCAAGAACATGGCAGCGATGTATAACACAGGACGGGACTATGTTGAGCTATCAGTTGATTAGTATTCAGCCTAAATTAGTAAAATTGCTGGGAATAAGGTGAGTCCAAGTCATTTCCGAAAGTCTCCCCCCCCCCCGTATTAACGTAGCCCACTCCTCCGACCGGCCACACACACGGCGGAATAGTGGCGAGGAGTGACAGATGATAGTTGCCAGATAAAATAAAGCCCTGTACCATAAAACTTTCTAGGCTTATCAAAAGGACGAGAATGTGTAGACTGATGACACGGTCTAGCAGTTCCGTTGTTGCAACACAAGCACAAATGTGTAGACTGATGACACGGTCTAGCAGTTCCGTTGTTGCAACACAAGCACAAATGTGTAGACTGATGACACGGTCTAGCAGTTCCGTTGTTGCAACACAAGCACAAATGTGTAGACTGATGACACGGTCTAGCAGTTCCGTTGTTGAAACACAAGCACAAATGTGTAGACTGATGACACGGTCTAGCAGTTCCGTTGTTGAAACACAAGCACAAATGTGTAGACTGATGACACGGTCTAGCAGTTCCGTTGTTGCAACACAAGCACAAATGTGTAGACTGATGACACGGTCTAGCAGTTCCGTTGTTGCAACACAAGCACAAATGTGTAACTGATGACACGGTCTAGCAGTTCCGTTGTTGCAACACAAGCACAAATGTGTAGACTGATGACACGGTCTAGCAGTTCCGTTGTTGAAACACAAGCACAAATGTGTAGACTGATGACACGGTCTAGCAGTTCCGTTGTTGAAACACAAGCACAAATGTGTAGACATATGACACGGTCTAGCAGTTCCGTTGTTGCAACACAAGCACAAAGTGTAGACTGATGACACGGTCTAGCAGTTCCGTTGTTGAAACACAAGCACAAAGTGTAGACTGATGACACGGTCTAGCAGTTCCGTTGTTGAAACACAAGCACAAATGTGTAGACATATGACACGGTCTAGCAGTTCCGTTGTTGAAACACAAGCACAAAGTGTAGACTGATGACACGGTCTAGCAGTTCCGTTGTTGAAACACAAGCACAAATGTGTAGACTGATGACACGGTCTAGCAGTTCCGTTGTTGAAACACAAGCACAAATGTGTAGACTGATGACACGGTCTAGCAGTTCCGTTGTTGAAACACAAGCACAAATGTGTAGACTGATGACACGGTCTAGCAGTTCCGTTGTTGCAACACAAGCACAAATGTGTAGACTGATGACACGGTCTAGCAGTTCCGTTGTTGCAACACAAGCACAAATGTGTAGACTGATGACACGGTCTAGCAGTTCCGTTGTTGCAACACAAGCACAAATGTGTAGACTGATGACACGGTCTAGCAGTTCCGTTGTTGCAACACAAGCACAAATCACAGCAATTAAAACCAATGTTCCACCCGCTAACCCAGGGTCTCCAACCCGCGGCCCGCCAACCAGCCGACTGTAATGGTTGCGGCCCTTTGCCATAAGTGTTGGAGGTCCATGGTCTGACCCTTTCAGTGCTGAGTTGTAAATACAGAACAATTTCCTTATCAAGGTTACAGCTTTCTCTGGGCTGTGACCCCGTGTAGTTTAGTATATGTCACCGACGTTTCGGAGGAACTTACTGCCTCCATTTTCACTGTAGGTGAAAAAAGGATGGCTGCAGTACGTTCTGAAAATTGGAGGTGCCCATCCAGTAAATCAGACCCCAGAAGGTCACAAACTCAATCTACCTATTGCTTAAAGAGTAAAATGTACAGCACTTGTAGGACGGTCGTATTCGAAGTTGTTCAGCCATACCAGTGTCTTATCAGTAGAGTGAAAGGAGATGGTACGGCCGGAACGTGGACGTCAACACTCACATCCATATAACGTTAAGCCTGATACAGAAATGTCTCCAATGCCATATGTTTCAGCGGGCATTTTAACGCGTAGGATTGACAAACGTTTGTCGTTTGACGTCAACATTTGTACGTAATTTGATCTGTTTCAGTTGAAGTGGACTTCTTCAAGCCGGAAGTGAGAATTGTCTATAACACAATGGATGCCCGCAGTAAAGGACATTTTGTGATACAAGGAAAACAGTTGGAGTCTTGTGATTTTGGGCTGTGTAAGTATGCAGACACAAGTTGCTTGAATAATGGGTGGAGCGGGGCCTCAAAATTCGTGACACTCAATATTCGGAATTTCGATTTTTGTGATCACTCATTTTAATACAATTGTTGCGAAGAATTGAGACGACACCACGTGGGTGGCGTGTCGGCTTGCGCCACTCTCCTGCTATTGCGCTAATCACTCTGACCTCAGTCAGCCTCTGCCTTTTATTAAAAGAGTTTGATTTTTATCGTGCTTTATGAAAGGGAAGGCTCCTTGAGGTAGTTAATGTATTTTGTGCTTCTAAAAGGTCTTTTGTATTTTCTTAAAAATAAACTGTTGGTTTTAGCTTACTTTGAGGTTACTTTGTGTCTACGTTATCTGGAAACAAGTATTTTATTTTATACTTAAAGACTCAGTCCGTACCGCGCAGTAAACATATTACGTCTCTGTTATAAAAACCAGTCAGTTAATGTTGTACAGTGAAATAATCGCTCTTTGTTCTGAGATCCACACAAAACACATAAATACAGTCCGTACCGCGCAGTAAACACACTCCGTCTCAGTTATACAAACCAGTCAGTTAATGTTGTACAGTGAAATAATCGCTGTTTGTTCTGAGATCCACACAAAACACATAAATACAGTCCGTACCGCGCAGTAAACACACTCCGTCTCAGTTACACAAACCAGTCAGTTAATGTTGTACAGTGAAATAATCGCTGTTTGTTCTGAGATCCACACAAAACACATAAATACAGTCCGTACCGCGCAGTATACACACTCCGTCTCAGTTATACAAACCAGTCAGTTAATGTTGTACAGTGAAATAATCGCTGTTTGTTCTGAGATCCACACAAAACATATAAATACAGTCCGTACCGCGCAGTAAACACACTCCGTCTCAGTTATACAAACCAGTCAGTTAATGTTGTACAGTGAAATAATCGCTGTTTGTTCTGAGATCCACACAAAACACATAAATACAGTCCGTACCGCGCAGTAAACACACTCCGTCTCAGTTATACAAACCAGTCAGTTAATGCTGTACAGTGAAATAATCGCTGTTTGTTCTGAGATCCACACAAAACATATAAATACAGTCCGTACCGCGCAGTAAACACACTCCGTCTCAGTTATACAAACCAGTCAGTTAATGTTGTACAGTGAAATAATCGCTGTTTGTTCTGAGATCCACACAAAACATATAAATACAGTCCGTACCGCGCAGTAAACACACTCCGTCTCAGTTATACAAACCAGTCAGTTAATGTTGTACAGTGAAATAATCGCTGTTTGTTCTGAGATCCACACAAAACATATAAATACAGTCCGTACCGCGCAGTAAACACATTCCGTCTCAGTTATACAAACCAGTCAGTTAATGTTGTACAGTGAAATAATCGCTGTTTGTTCTGAGATCCACACAAAACACACAAATACAGTCCGTACCGCGCAGTAAACACACTCCGTCTCAGTTATACAAACCAGCCAGTTAATGCTGTACAGTGAAATAATCGCTGTTTGTTCTGAGATCCACACAAAACACACAAATACAGTCCGTACCGCGCAGTAAACATACTCCGTCTCAGTTATACAAACCAGCCAGTTAATGCTGTACAGTGAAATAATCGCTGTTTGTTCTGAGATCCACACAAAACACACAAATACAGTCCGTACCGCGCAGTAAACATATTACGTCTCTGTTATAAAAACCAGTCAGTTAATGTTGTATAGAGACAAAATAACTGTTTTCTCTCAGAATTAAGTAAAATATACAAATACGTGTGCATAAATGCAGATACGAGTACTTTTGGATGTTCACTGGATGTTACGACTCTGTTTTAAGTGCAGCTTATCAATAACGACGTCTTTTCTAACTTCATTCTTTGACAGCGGAAGTTCCTCTAGCAGCCAGGGTATTCAATTCATCGACGCAGTGCGACATTCAGCTGTCTGAAGTGCGAGGATTTGTCGCCTTCCCCGACACCCAGCTGTCATCTTCCCAGCCCTCAGCTTGCGCCTACGTCATCCATCCACATAACGGTAGGCGCCTTAAATACACTCAGACTAGAGCAAAATCCGCTTACATGTTTGTCACTGTGTTCCGAAGAATTCTACTGATATGTGTTCAGAACATTCTTACAGAAACCTACAAACCCACGTCTGTTTTTTACGATGATTTCTTAGTCCAGACGTTTCGTTAGCATGTTGTGTAATTCTTGCTGGCCACCACAACATGACGACTTTTGCGGGCGCTCGGGATATTTAGTAATTATTATAATTGTTGTTTATAAGTTCAAGAAATATTTGGAAATTATATTAACAAATAGAAATTCAATTTAAGCAGAAATTAGGACCATATTAAATTAGGGGAATGCTTGATATCTTTGTGTTCAGAATGTTTTTCTTCCTTTCTGGTGTCAGAAGCATAAAGTTCAGAATGTAAGACAATATAATGTTACCTGTTGTGTTGTGTTGTGTTGTGTTGTGTGGGACCCCATGTCTCACAATGTGTTTGAGAACAGGGTGCTGGGGGGTGGATTGAGAGGGGGACTGTGATAAGAGGATCAGCTTCATGCTTTGTCTGCCGGCCAAATGTTATGAAGGTGATTACGTAAGGAAGGGTGGATTGAACAGAATTTTGAATTTTTGGTACCTAAAATGTGGGAAATTTCCCATCATTAACAAATGTAACGAGTAAGTTGGCCCTGCCCACGCCGTGAAGGCATCTAAGGGTAGTAGAGGCACAGCTGCACTCGTTCTTGACCTCGGCGCTAGGCGGAGGTGAGTGGTGAGCTTCACGCCCGGTAGGGACAGCCCGACGCATGGGCAGCAAGCTGTGTGGGTTGCTGAGACGGTCTGAACGTTTTGTAGAAGAGAAAATCTTTTGCCCCTAACGGGATTTGAATGCGGGATCATCCGGCCCGCTGCCGACTGCGATATCCCAGTCTAACAAGCAGCAGACAAGTGTACACGACTGAGCGCCGTCCAAATGCCAGGCCCTGTCCACTCCGCATGTCCCAACAGCCTTCCTACAAATGCGGCGTCCAAGCTGTCTTTAGCTGCAGCTGCGTATGTTTGGAGATAACTGCTCGCTAATGCACTGAAAGCGGCACTGCCAGAGGACACGCAGTGTTTGGTACAGTAGTGTACAGTCGCTACACTTTGTGGTACGTAACAACAGTGTTTGGTACAGTAGTGTACAGTCGCTACACTTTGTGGTACGTAACAACAGTGTTTGGTACAGTAGTGTACAGTCGCTACACTTTGTGGTACGTAACAACAGTGTTTGGTACTGTAGTGTACAGTCGCTACACTTTGTGGTACGTAACAACTGTTTGGTACAGTAGTGTACAGTCGCTACACTTGTGGTACGTAACAACAGTGTTTGGTACTGTAGTGTACAGTCGCTACACTTTGTGGTACGTAACAACTGTTTGGTACAGTAGTGTACAGTCGCTACACTTTGTGGTACGTAACAACAGTGTTTGGTACTGTAGTGTACAGTCGCTACACTTTGTGGTACGTAACAACTGTTTGGTACAGTAGTGTACAGTCGCTACACTTTGTGGTAAGTAACAACAGTGTTTGGTACTGTAGTGTACAGTCGCTACACTTTGTGGTACGTAACAACTGTTTGGTACAGTAGTGTACAGTCGCTACACTTTGTGGTAAGTAACAACAGTGTTTGGTACAGTAGTGTACAGTCGCTACACTTTGTGGTACGTAACAACAGTGTTTGGTACTGTAGTGTACAGTCGCTACACTTTGTGGTACGTAACAACTGTTTGGTACAGTAGTGTACAGTCGCTACACTTTGTGGTAAGTAACAACAGTGTTTGGTACAGTAGTGTACAGTCGCTACACTTTGTGGTACAGTAGTCTACAGTCGCTACACTTTGTGGTACAGTAGTGTACAGTCACTACACTTTGTGGTACAGTAGTGTATAGTCGCTACACTTTGTGGTACAGTAGTGTACAGTCGCTACACTTTGTGGCACAGTAGTGTACAGTCGCTACACTTTGTGGTACAGTAGTGTACAGTCGCTACACTTTGTGGTACAGTAGTGTACAGTCACTACACTTTGTGGCACAGTAGTTTACAGTCGCTACACTTTGTGGTACAGTAGTGTACAGTCGCTACACTTTGTGGTACGTAACAACAGTGTTTGGTACAGTAGTGTACAGTCGCTACACTTTGTGGCACAGTAAGTGTACAGTCGCTACACTTTGTGGTACAGTAGTGTACAGTCACTACACTTTGTGGTACAGTAGTGTACAGTCGCTACACTTTGTGGCACAGTAGTGTACAGTCGCTACACTTTGTGGTACAGTAGTGTACAGTCGCTACACTTTGTGGTACGTAACAACAGTGTTTGGTACTGTAGTGTACAGTCGCTACACTTTGTGGTACGTAACAACTGTTTGGTACAGTAGTGTACAGTCGCTACACTTTGTGGTAAGTAACAACAGTGTTTGGTACAGTAGTGTACAGTCGCTACACTTTGTGGTACAGTAGTCTACAGTCGCTACACTTTGTGGTACAGTAGTGTACAGTCACTACACTTTGTGGTACAGTAGTGTATAGTCGCTACACTTTGTGGTACAGTAGTGTACAGTCGCTACACTTTGTGGCACAGTAGTGTACAGTCGCTACACTTTGTGGTACAGTAGTGTACAGTCGCTACACTTTGTGGTACAGTAGTGTACAGTAGCTACACTTTGTGGCACAGTAGTGTACAGTCGCTACACTTTGTGGTACAGTAGTGTACAGTCGGTACCTAACAACCCTAGCAACTCTCGCTCCTTAACATTTATGTGTAATGTCGACTGACAGTTACGCAAAGTGTTAATTATATGTTCTGAGTAACGTTTGTAATGCACAATCCTTTATGTAATGGCGTAGGGACACCAGCCACTGGCATTGTGACACGTAACTAGGCTGACCATACGTCCCGTTTTGAACGGGAGATTACCGTTTTTGTGCTATGTCCCGGCCGTCCCGTCGTTTTAGTAAAAATGCCATTTTTGTCCCATTTTTTATAAAAACTTTAAAATATGCTTAAATATTGGTCCATCATAACCTATAATCAAGTTTGCATCAATGGCTGCTATTGTAGGTACCAATCATTCGTGTAACCGCAGGTAGAGGCGCGTTGATCGAGATCGGCAATTGCCCATTTAATAAATAGTGTAACTTTAAAGTCAATTAATTATTCAGAGAAAAGAAAAAATACGTGTTGGCAACACTTGCGCGGTTCTGTGAAGAATTATTGTAAGTTCAATATTTTTTATGTAATAAAACATTTTGTAAATGTCCTATGTTTATGAACATTCACCCCCCCCCCCCCCCCGTCCCGTTCTTGTCTCAAGGCAGTATGGTCAGCCTACACGTAATAAAGAAGCCTACAAATTCACCGTGCAATATATATATATATACTTCAACGAAGGCAATTCCAGAACTGTTCGGGCAGTGAAGAGGTTTGTGTACGTTGTGAGTCTGACAGTTTGTGTACGTTGTGAGTCTGACAGTTTGTGTACGTTGTGAGTCTGACAATTGTGTACGTTGTGAGTCTGACATTTTGACGTTGTGAGTCTGACAGTTTGTGTACGTTGTGAGTCTGACAGTTTTGTACGTTGTGAGTCTGACAGTTTGTGTACGTTGTGAGTCTGACAGTTTGTGTACGTTGTGAGTCTGACAGTTTGTGTACGTTGTGAGTCTGACAGTTTGTGTACGTTGTGAGTCTGACAGTTTGTGTACGTTGTGAGTCTGACAGTTTGTTACTTGTGAGTCTGACAGTTTGTGTACGTTGTGAGTCTGACAGTTTGTGTACGTTGTGAGTCTGACAGTTTGTGTACGTTGTGAGTCTGACATTTGTGTACGTTGTGAGTCTGACAGTTTGTGTACGTTGTGAGTCTGACAGTTTGTGTACGTTGTGAGTCTGACAATTTGTGTACGTTGTGAGTCTGACAGTTTTGTGTACGTTGTGAGTCTGACAGTTTGTGTACGTTGTGAGTCTGACAGTTTGTGTACAGTTGTGAGTCTGACAGTTTTGTACGTTGTGAGTCTGACAGTTTATGTACGTTGTGAGTCTGACAGTTTGTGTACGTTGTGAGTCTGACAGTTTGTGTACGTTGTGAGTCTGACAGTTTAGTGTACGTTGTGAGTCTGACAGTTTGTGTACGTTGTGAGTCTGACAGTTATGTAGTGGTGACAGTTTGTGTAGTTGATCTGACAGTTTGTGTACGTTGTGAGTCTGACAGTTTATGTACGTTGTGAGTCTGACAGTTTGTGTACGTTGTGAGTCTGACAGTTTATGTACGTTGTGAGTCTGACAGTTTGTGTACGTTGTGAGTCTGACAGTTTGTGTACGTTGTGAGTCTGACAGTTTGTACGTTGTGAGTCTGACAGTTTGTGTACGTTGTGAGTCTGACAGTTTGTGTACGTTGTGAGTCTGACAGTTTGTGTACGTTGTGAGTCTGACAGTTTGTGTACGTTGTGAGTCTGACAGTTTATGTACGTTGTAAGTCTGACAGTTTGTGTACGTTGTGAGTCTGACAGTTTGTGTACGTTGTGAGTCTGACAGTTTGTGTACGTTGTGAGTCTGACAGTTTGTGTACGTTGTGAGTCTGACAGTTTGTGTACGTTGTGAGTCTGACAGTTTGTGTACGTTGTGAGTCTGACAGTTTGTGTACGTTGTGAGTCTGACAGTTTCTTTGCTAAAGATTGAGGACATCTTAAGGACTTGCCAGCCGCAATGGTGTCACATCTCAGAAGACTTGAATGTTGCGATTGCAGGCATGTGTGCAGTGCGGTTGGCGTTCGGGGCGTTCAACGTGCCGTCCGCAGCGAACTGCATGTCGTCGTTCGTGGAGGTGCACGGACAGAGGTTCTGCAACAACCAGCTCGAACACAGGACCACAGGTGAGAGGACAAAGAGAACGCTGAACGTTGCTGACGTGTATCGTGGCAGGTGTGCGGTGTGCGATGTACTGCAGCACACCGCACACCTGCCACGATACACGTCAGGCGCCCTCTAGCAGGGCGAGCTGTCTTCAGATCGTAATACGTAGACCGAGACAGATGTTTGTGTGCTTGCGTCTTACAGCGCGGAAACAACTGAAAACGTCTGCCTGGAAAATCTCACTTATAAAAAATTTTTAATTTACAATATTGTGATTTTATTATTGTTAACTTTGTGCATTTTGGAATTTTAGTACCTTAATTATTTTAATGAAGGCGACACAATATGTACATAAGCGTGCTGGCATCATACACTTTTGTTCAGATTACTCCCTGATGATGGCACCTCGGTGCCGAAACGTGTAGCAGTTTTATACTTACTTCTGAATGTATTTAATTAAGTGCATAGGTTGGTGGATCTATTAATTGCCTTTACTCTGTTCTTTATACTGCATGTCAGTTATAATCTCACTGCCTGCACTATGTAGCGGATTTAACGTAACGTTTGAATACTTCATTGCACACTTGTACTATTTCTGTGTTGTAGTACCGGTAGTTCTGTACATTTTGTGTTGTAGTACCGGTAGTTCTGTACATTTTGTGTTGTAGTACCGGTAGTTCTGTACATTTTGTGTTGTAGTACCGGTAGTTCTGTACATTTTGTGTTGTAGTACCGGTAGTTCTGTACATTTTGTGTTTTAGTGCCGGTAGTTCTGTACATTTTGTGTTTTAGTACCGGTGGTTCTGTACATTTTGTGTTGTAGTACCGGTGGTTCTGTACATTTTGTGTTGTAGTACCGGTAGATCTGTACATTTTGTGTTGTAGTACCGGTAGTTCTGTACATTTTGTGTTTTAGTACCGGTAGATCTGTACATTTTGTGTTTTAGTACCGGTAGTTCTGTACATTTTGTGTTTTAGTACCGGTAGTTCTGTACACTTTGTGTTTTAGTACCGGTAGTTCTGTACATTTTGTGTTGTATTACCGGTAGATCTCTACATTTGTGTTGTAGTACCGGTAGTTCTGTACATTTTGTGTTGTAGTACCGGTAGATCTGTACATTTTGTGTTGTAGTACCGGTAGATCTGTACATTTTGTGTTGTAGTACCGGTAGTTCTGTACATTTTGTGTTGTAGTACCGGTAGATCTGTACATTTTGTGTTGTAGTACCGGTAGTTCTGTACATTTTGTGTTGTAGTACCGGTAGTTCTATACGTTTTGTGTTTTGTGCCTTATTCCACATCCTTTTGCCACTTTGACCAAAGTTTGGAGCCATGCAGTGTGTGTCAGTATGTGTGTTTGTTACGCATTTGTTAACTTACAGTTTGAGTTTCCTTGCCCCAGCAGCTGCAATCGGACAGGCCTGAGTGTTGTTACATTTAGCGATGCTGTGACAGGTGGTCATGATCCGTCCGTCTGTCTGTCTGTCAGTCCTGATTTGTTGCTTGAGCGAAATCTCAACAATGGGTTTAAGAAGGCCGTATTTTGTCATTCAACTTTACATGGACCGACCTGAAATCAAACTCGGACAGCCGCTGTAAGAGTCAGGCAGCCAGTTGTGTGAGCCATGGCACAGCGTGCTGAAATAGGAACTGCATCAAAATGGCACATAGAGGGACAGTGCCTGCCTGACAGAGCGCAATCTGTCTCCATGTCAAAGGCGAAAGGGTTAATGCTGTTTATGGCACCTCTCGGTACAGCACACAGCACTTTCTCTCACAAATGGCACCTCTCGGTACATCACACAGCACTTCCTGTCACAAATGGCACCTCTCGGTACAGCACACAGCACTGGCTGTCACAAATGGCACCTCTCGGTACAACACACAACACTTGCTGTCACAAATGGCACCTCTCGGTACAGCACACAGCACTGGCTGTCACAAATGGCACCTCTCGGTACAGCACACATCACTTGCTGTCACAAATGGCACCTCTCGGTACAGCACACAGCACTGGCTGTCACAAATGGCACCTCTCGGTACAGCACACATCACTTGCTGTCACAAATGGCACCTCTAGGTACAGCACACAGCACTGGCTGTCACAAATGGCACCTCTCGGTACAGCACACATCACTTGCTGTCACAAATGGCACCTCTCGGTACAGCACACATCACTTGCTGTCACAAATGGCACCTCTCGGTACAGCACACATCACTTGCTGTCACAAATGGCACCTCTCGGTACAGCACACAGCACTGGCTGTCACAATATGCAGAGTTGTCTAATTTTGTAATGCGACGCTACCTGTACTAATTACTTCACTTCAAAGCTTCTGAGTTGCATTCCGAAAGTTCCCGGTACAAATATAGCACTGACGCTGGCTCTACTGAGTCAAGCTGTTATGATTTCGTTCATTCCGTCCGGGCAAACCGGACATGGCTTACTTTCAGAGTCACTGCGACTTTATTGTAATGCAAGCTACTGAAAAATTCGTAAAAAAAGCACACAGCAATGACACGTCGTTAAATGGTCGGCCGAACGGCGCGGCTAGTACGGTCGGTCGCTCGTAGCAACAGGAACTAAGTGATGCTAAGCCCTGAGATTAATTTAGACCAAGTTCACCGCGAATACATCCAATTTATATGCAGCCTCTTGCTGCTGCAGTGTGTACGTAAGCACATTGGCATGTACCAACATTATCCACCGCATTTCGGACAGATGTTTTAATACCATGGGTCAATTTTCGTACGCAAATTGTTACAATGTTACTGAAATCCCTGTCTAAGATTTATGCATTTATCTACAGAACTTGTCGATTAGACCTGAAGTCCATTTTTGTTGGTGCTGTAGACAAGACTTTGTCAGCCAGAACTGTGACAATTGACGTACCTTCGACTCCTCTGCGGTTCGTTCTAAACTTCGTGAGGATAAAGAACGCCAGACACAATACAAAATGACCAAGCAACACGAGTGGAGTGGGCGACTCCGTATCGTAATGCCGGCCGGATAATTAGGTCTGGTGCTGCTACGCGAAGGCTGCATCGTCAGGCCGATGGATTAGTGGTTCAGTTTTATTTATTTGTGTGTTACTTGTGTTTTGCTTGCACAATGCTTAATATTGCTTTATTTGCCTTGAAATTAATTTACGGAGACGTTATTTTGTTTTGGAGTGGTTTGACAGTGCTTTATTTGTAGTACAGACGGCTGCTAGGTGGCAGCACGCGCGCTGCGTATCGACTCGAAACTTACAAGGTGACGGGACGAGAGAGTCACGTGTGATTCGTTTTAGATTTTATAGGAGAAAGAATTCTAGACACGAAACAAAATGACCCAGCAGTACGACGAGCCTTAATTCAGAAACTGCAGACACAATGGGGTGACAGTCTGTGAGAGTGTCTGTGAGAGTGTCTGCACTGTCACTAATACAATATCTGTTGGTATGGGTTTGAGGTTCGAGATCGACGTGTCGAGGTTTTACTTGCTTATTCTTTATACTTTATTTCTGCGTTTTGATTCCATTATTCTGCTACTGCAACATTTTCCTTCGAATTATTGCTATGCCGGAACCCGGAAAATTGGTGGCTCTGTGATTGGCTTGCACGGTACGTTGAGAGGCGGGCCAATTAGAAGGCAGCAATAGAATGTGCAAAGTGAACTTGGAAAATCGCGGAGGGGAGACTGAAGACCACCGTGTTCAAGTACGGTCGTGCCGGTAAGGGTGACAATGGTAAGAGGTGACAGGGCCCTGGAAAGGTCCGCTACTAGGGTCTGTGGTGTGGCGAGGTCAGGGTGTCTACCGGTGGACACGTGACGAGGAAATGCGTGGAAAAGGGAAGTGAAGGACAAGGATAAAGAAAAACAAAACCAAAGGGAAGAAAGAAATAAAGAAAATGGAGGGGAAGAATAATGTAACTGCTGCGCAACATTATGTCAGTGAGCAGCAGCGGCCATCCGATGACGTAAACCGCTCCATTTTCACAGCACTTTCTGAATACGCAGTCTTATTACTGCTGGGTCATTTTGCTGTGTCACGAAACGTTTATCGTCACAAGGTTTAAAACGAATGAGGGAGGAATCTACCTTGCTGTCACCCGGTAAATTTCGAGTCGATATGTAGCACCAAGCCTTACCACCTCGCGGCGGTGCAGCGTGCACTGGAACTCTGCGGATAATCAGACACAAGGCAGTCGTGGCCGAGTGGTTAAGGCGTCTGACTAGAAATCAGATTCCCTCTGGGAGCGTAGGTTCGAGTCCTACCGACTGCGTCACTTTTTTTACTTTTGGTTTTTACGTTATTTTGTCATGTAGTTGTAAAGTGTGTTCAGGAATTCGATTGTTACTCTTACGTTCTGCTGTTATCTTCCTTGTTCGCTGATTTGCGCGTTTTAAAAATGTCTCTATTGAGTTACTTCCTATTTAAATACGTACTGTCGCTTAGCTTGCCTAGATATTTTCGCTCTGTATGAAACCGAAATGTTCATTACCGTGTTCACATAACCCCACAAATTCAATCCTATTAACAACTTCACATTCGATCCCGTTGTGGTCAGTCGTAATGTTATGTTGCCATTGACACTCACATAGCACAGTCGGTAGGGCGAGCTATGGATTGGAAAACCTGGGGTTCGATCCCGGGCAGGGCAAAGAGCTTTTCCTGCTCCTCGAAATGCCCAGAGAGGCTCTGGTGTCCCCACAGCGGCCAGGGAGTGAAGTTGATCAACCACCTCATCCAGTTCGAGGTTAAGAATAAGTGGAGCTATACCACCGTTTCCCCTACATTTTCCTTCATGGCGTGTACAGAGGTAGCTTTACCTTCTACGTCTGACACCTACAGCTCCAGTGCATGCTGCGTGTGCCAACCGTCTGATTTAGGTAATGCACAGTTTGTGGCATGACGAATGTCTTTACGCTGTTTTAACACTTCGTAGCCAGAGATGTCCTCTGTCAAATGCACTCAGTGTTTGTAATGCAGATGCAATGTGTTTTCTGTGAGACATGAACTGCTCTTTTATATATTGTTCACATAAACTTCAAGCTGGCCGATCCCAGTGGCCGTGCGGTCTAAGGCGTAGGTCTTCGGCCGCTCGCTTACTGGGATTGTGGGTTCGAATCCCACCGGAGGCATGGATGTCTGTCTGTTGTGAGTGTTGTGTGTTGTCAGGTAGAGGTCTCTGCAACGGGCTGATCCCTCGTCCAGAGCAGTCCTACCGACTGTGGTGTGTCTCAAATGTGTGACCATGAAACCTCGACGAAACGAGGAGGCCCAGGCCCAGGCCCATATAAGGCTGTCGAGCCATAAAAAAAATACTTCATGCTGCAAAGCAGCTAAACACAGTGAGCGTTGCTAAAGCTCATTTTGTCCCGAAGTGACCTTTGTCAAGCACATGGCAACACTGTAGGCTTACACAAAGCGCGAATCATTGGTCTTGTGTGTTTCAGTGATGGAGTTCAATGGTAGGACGCTGAGAGTTCCATTTTACGTAGAAGGAATTCCTGGAACTTACTACTGGAAGTTCACGTATGTGCAGCTGCCGTGTGCAGAATTTGTCGCGAGTGGCGGTACAGTCTGAGCAGCTTCAGTGCGACTGTCGGTGTGTTTGTGAGAGGTTTAGAGAGTAGTGGACAGGGTAAGTGCTGACTGTTAGCTACGTTCGTCGTATAGTGGACAGGGTAAGTGCTGACTGTTAGCTACGTTCGTCGTATAGTGGACAGGGTAAGTGCTGACTGTTAGCTACGTTCTCGTATAGTGGACAGGGTAAGTGCTGACTGTTAGCTACGTTCGTCGTATAGTGGACAGGGTAAGTGCTGACTGTTAGCTACGTTCGTCGTATAGTGGAACAGGAGTGCTGACTGATACTAGTAACGAAGTGGACAGTGGGTATAAGGATTAGACGTAGCGTATTTATCGTTTTATGAACAAGGCGTACTAGTGCGACTTTTACTAACGTACGTGTTATGTAGACAACAGGTTATGCGACAGTAAACAAGTAACGTATATGTATAAGATATTAATGCAGATTAAAACAAGTATAACTTATGTTTTATGTAATAATGCAGTAGCTTATGCAGACTGTACAAACAAGTAACTGTTTTTATCCTACGTAATGTAATATAAGATATACAAAATGTATTGCTTATTATCACCAATCTGTACGGCAGCCATCCGTAATTCAGTTCCTCAACTCCATATATTCCTGTTTACACGTTTAGCTACTTTCGCACGTCAAGTGTCAAGAAAGGAACAACATGGCGGGCGAGGAAGGCTGCTGCTGTTTGTACAGCTGACGTTTAGGTATGTACTTGACATATAAGGTTAGCACTGCGGTACAATTGTAGACAGTAGACTTCATTGTTATGTCTCTGTGGATTCTAGTAGGTACTTACCGAAGTTTCGGAGTAACCTGCTGCCTCCAACGATGGCGTCAGTATTTTCCATCGAAATGTTGGTCTGTAAGCCGAATGTGCTAGAGTTGGATTGACTGGTTGATAAACAGACTTGCATGAAATTGATTTTATTTGTTTAACAAATAAATATGAATATTGGCATTTATATATGACAATTGCACCTTTAACACAAACCTTTTAAATACTTGCTTCGACATTAAAGTTACATTTGACACAACCTGAAGGGAGACACACAGCCGAACGTTGCTGGTGTAACAATGTAGCAGTTTTGAGGACTCAGGACTGTCAATTTGACATGACTGTCAATTTGACATGACTGTCAATTTGACATCACTGTTGCAATATTTGACATGACTGTCAATTTGACATCACTGTCAATTTGACATCACTGTCAATTTGACATCACTGTCAATTTGACATCACTGTCAATTTGACATCACTGTCAATTTGACATCACTGTCAATTTGACATCACTGTCAATTTGACACATGACAGTTTAACAATTTTAAATCAGTAGGTGTGCTCAGTTGGCAAGCAAGTCAATGTAATTGTAAGCAAACTGTAAGGTGTTACATCGTTACATATGTTTAATGCAAGAGACAGACAAAATGAGAAGAGTATTTAGTTATGACGCTAAACGTATTTATTTATGACGCTAAACATATTTATTTATGACGCTAAACGTATTTAGTTATGACGCTAAACGTATTTCAGGACGCCACAAAGACATGCGTGTCCTTCGCACACTCCCAAGCTGTACGCACGTCTTAAAGTTGCAAGTAAATATTTTAAATTTTGTTCAAGGATTTCAGCCAAATACACACTTCATGTGTAAATCAACACCAAATACACACTTCATGTGTAAATCAACACCAAATACACACTTCATGTGTAAATCAACACCAAATACACACTTCATGTTAAATCAACACCAAATACACACTTCATGTTAAATCAACACCGTCAGAACAATATCTGTTCATTCACAACTCCGACATATTTCGGTTAACCATTTAACCATCACCACAGCCAAGTATACGGCGCTTTGCGTCAATTCAAGATGTCAGTAGCCAGTCAAATAAAAGTTTCTCGTTTCTCTGACGGTTTAATGATTAACCGAAGCAGCCTCAATTTCGAATAAGCAGGCGTCGTTCTACATTTTATGAGTGTCTTTGACAGTAATTACTTAAATACTGTTACTTGACAGTACTTACTTAAATAGTACTTGACAGTACTTACTTAAATATCACTGACAGTTTATATAGTCACTTTGACAGTACTTACTTAATTAGTACTTGACAGTACTTACTTAAATAGTACTTGACAGTACTTACTTAAATAGTACTTGACAGTACTTACTTAAATAGTACTTGACAGTACTTACTTAAATAGTACTTGACAGTACTTACTTAAATAGTACTTGACAGTACTTACTTAAATAGTACTTGACAGTACTTACTTAATATATTAAGTACTATTTAAATAGTACTTGACAGTATTACTTAAATAGTACTTACGTACTTACTTAAATAGTACTTGACAGTACTTACTTAAATAGTACTTGACAGTACTTACTTAAATAGTACTTGACAGTACTTACTTAAATAGTACTTGACAGTACTTACTTAAATAGTACTTGACAGTACTTACTTAAATAGTACTTGACAGTACTTACTTAAATAGTACTTGACAGTACTTACTTAAATAGTACTTGACAGTACTTACTTAAATAGTACTTGACAGTACTTACTTAAATAGTACTTGACAGTACTTACTTAAATACGATACTTTTGACATTACATCTACTTAAATAGTACTTGACAGTACTTACTTAATTAGTACTTGACAGTACTTACTTAAATAGTACTTGACAGTACTTACTTAATTAGTACTTGACAGTACTTACTTAAATAGTACTTGACAGTACTTACTTAAATAGTACTTGACAGTACTTACTTTAAATAGTACTTGACAGTACTTACTTAAATAGTACTTGACAGTACTTACTTAAATAGTACTTGACAGTACTTACTTAAATAGTACTTGACAGTACTTACTTAAATAGTACTTGACAGTACTTACTTAAATAGTACTTGACAGTACTTACTTAAATAGTACTTGACAGTACTTACTTAAATAGTACTTGACAGTACTCTTACTTAAATAGTACTTGACAGTACTTACTTAAATAGTACTTGACAGTACTTACTTAAATAGTACTTCCCAAGCACATGATATTAGGGTTCAATTTAACATTGCAGCGCTCCACAGTCTTTCAGAATAGCCCTGAAACACCGCGTTAATGTAGGCTTTAGAGGCCAAAGAGAAGCAAAGTATAGAAAGTTTGAGAGTATTGTAAGTGTACTTGTTGTATTGTAAGTGTACTTGTTGTATTGTAAGTGTACTTGTTGTATTGTAAGTGAACTTGTTGTATTGTAAGTGTACTTGTTGTATTGTAAGTGTACTTGTTGTATTGTAAGTGTACTTGTTGTATTGTAAGTGTACTTGTTGTATTGTAAGTGTACTTGTTGTATTGTAAGTGAACTTGTATTGTAAGTGTAATTGTTGTATTGTAAGTGAACTTGTTGTATTGTAAGTGTACTTGTTGTATTGTAAGTGTACTTGTTGTATTGTAAGTGTACTTGTTGTGTTGTAAGTGTACTTGTTGAAATGCAAATGATCAAACGTCTCACATTAAGGTATTTGTGACAATTTACAGTCATAGATAGGACGCTCTGCTAATGCAGACGAGGTGCATTGAGGGTGGCGAATGAAATGGACTGTGCAGACGAGGGGTACAAACTGTGCAGGAAATAAAACGGGCTTATTATTGGTTTATTTCGTATCGCTAGATGTGTAATGTGTCAAGAACAGTTTATTTTCGACGTCCAAGAAACCGGATGTTGGTGAAAATTGAACTGGCAGGTCGCTTCCGGTTACAGAAGTTAACAGTGCGCCTAGTGTTACCCTCTCTGGCCTCATGGAGTGCCACCAGCAACTGGAAGACATCTTCACGCGTCGGGGTGCACATGTATCGGCTTGCGTCGGCGTACTGCGTGCGGTGCTGTCCGTTCTGACGCTTCCACGGGTAGCGTCGGTAGTAGCGGGAGCGTTTCCATGGCAAGGGCACAACATCGTCTGCTGCTGTGCTCCTGCTGTTGACGTCCTCCACGTACAGCAGCGGCGTCTCGTGAGCGTCCCACAGGTCTGTGTCACGCAGCAGCTCCTCCAAGTATGGCGCCAGCAGCTCCATGCCGTCATCCCACCTGGGGCCCTCAACGCCGCGCGCGAGATCTGCCGGACAACAAACACTGCAGGCGCAAAGCAGTTCCATCGTGAACGTAACTAGCAGACAGACAGACAGCTGCGCAAGTGGGAGATGTGGGTTTTCTAGCGCATTAAAACCGCTAAGGTTACCGAAGTTCAGAGCAGCACACTGCCTCCAACTTCACTCTTGATTTGAGACAAGTGTACCGGGGACTTGCGCAGACCTGCTGCTGGTGCGTAATTGCTGCATCATTTCCTCTGTACGGGGGTCGAACCTTATTACTTGGCAGCCCAAGGCCCTGTCTCCTCATTCCATCGCTGTTCGTATCCCTTCACCTACACCTCCGGCCCTCTGTTCTCACCCCGTCCCTGGCCCTGTCTCCTAACCCGTTGCACGGCCCTGTCTCTTCGCCCCAACCGTGGCCATGTATCTTCACACCATCCCTGGCTGTGTCCCTCACACAGTCCCTGGCCCTGGACACTCCCGTTACCATGCCCTATTTTCTTTCGTCCTTCCTAATAAATAGTCACTCTCCGAATTTAGCTCAGTTATTCCCTCAGATGACGGCTTGCTGCACGTGTGTTTTGCATTTACGAGCTGCTGTAAACAAACTAACTAATTGCATGTCTGCACTGCTTGTCTAACTGTCTGACTGACTGACTGACTGACCAACTTCATGTAGCACAGTCCTTCTTAAGAAGCTAACAGTTCCTCAGCTAGTCAAGAAAGTCCCCGCAGTTTATCGCCCTGTGCAAAGCAGCCCTCCACTTCTGCCTATTCTGAGTCACATTACCAATCCTATTTCTGTAAGATGTATGTCAGTATTATCCTCCCATCTAAGCCTAGGTCTATCCAAGTGTTCTCTTTTCTTCTGGATTCCCCACCAAAGTCCTGCATAAACTTATCCCCCCCCCCCCCGGCCGGTGAGTGACCCATGTCACGCAGAGTGTACACGTGTACGTCTGTAGGGCAGCAAATGGACAGGAGCACGACACGACGCTCATAAACACGCGTGCGGCGGAAGATGTTCTGCCACCGGAGACGCTAAACGCTTTGAGCCACTATTACGCCTCATTAAACATACAGCACGTCAGGAGCCACTGAAGTGGACACTTGTGCTGCGTGGATAATGCACGTCAGGAGCCACTGAAGTGGACACATGTGCTGCGTGCATAATGCACGTCAGGAGCCACTGAAGTGGACACATGTGCTGCGTGCATAATGCACGTCAGGAGCCACTGAAGTGACACATGTGCTGCGTGCATAATGCACGTCAGGAGCCACTGAAGTGGACACATGTGCTGCGTGATAATGCACGTCAGGAGCCACTGAAGTGAACACTTGTGCTGCGTGGATATTGCACATCAGGAGCCACTGAAGTGGACACTTGTGCTGCGTGGATATTGCACGTCAGGAGCCACTGAAGTGGACACTTGTGCTGCGTGGATATTGCACATCAGGAGCCACTGAAGTGGACACTTGTGCTGCGTGGATAATGCACGTCAGGAGCCACTGAAGTGGACACTTGTGCTGCGTGGATAATGCAAACGGGTTTTTGTGCTTCGTCTTGGAACCAGAGCACACAAATCAGACGGCGTTCATGTGCTGCACAGCGGCTGTAAGTGAGCTCTCCCCTGTTTATTCATCAATCACAGGCGCTGTGAGGCGTCACTCATGTCGGTGATGTCAGGGGAGGCAAGACGCACACTCGTGCTTTGGCTGAGTAGCGAACTTGCTGCCACTCTGTGACACTCGCCTTCAGTTTATGCAACTGTTCTTCTTTCAAGAGCGCTGCGGGTGGCCAATTAAAACTAACTGACCTACTTCATGTTTCAGAGTCCTTCTTAAGAAGCTAACAGTTTCTCAGCTACTCAACAAATGCCCCCCATTTTATGGAAACCCAAGGATCATTATCGCTTTTATAATAGCCCGTCTGTTCTCACTATCTTCAGCCACATTAATCCAGTCCACGCCATCCCTGCCTGTTCCTTTAAGACTCATTTTCATATTATTATTTCATCTACGCCTAGGTATTCTAAGTGGTATCTTCCCTGCAGGTTTCTCCACCAAAACTTCGAATGCATTTCTCTTCTTCTCCCATGCGTGCCACATGCTCCATCAATCTCACCTTCCTTGATTTTATCGCCTGAATATTATGTGTTGCACACAAATCCTGAAGCCCCTCGTTATACAGCTCTCTGTGCAACTTCCTGTCACAACCCCCTCTTAATCTCAAACACTCCCGTCAGCGCCTTATAGGGCCATTGTGAGAAATGTGATATCTTCAAGCATGCATTTTTGATTTGTTAGTGTCTACGAAATATTCGAACTTTGCCTCATTTTTAAAGATTTGTGAGCTAACTTTACGTCGATTCCATTCTGCACTCCCTTTGTGGAACAGGACACCGTGCGGTAATGAAGACACGCATTTAAGTACAGCAAAGAACATTTTCCCTGTCCGTTATCAGACCGTGAGCGGACCGTGAGCGGACTGTGAGCTCACCGTTGCGAGTTCTACTGTACCTGTCTCAGTTGCTGGCGACATGTTCGTGGCAGCCAGCACGCAGTTCACAGTCAGCAGCACTACGACGGCCGCACAGAGCATGTCGATGGCAGACGGTCTGGGAGCCGACAGTCCTGGGAGCGAACACAGGCACATTATATCAAGGGCAGATCTGCAAGAAATTACTTTCGAAATAGTATTGTGGTCTTCTGACTTATGGCACTGTATAGTCTGGTACCCTGAAGGTGGAGGCAGCATGTTTTGTCGAAATCCTGGGACCACGAAGCAGAGTACACAGAGTTATAACCCAGAAGACCAAAAGCATTTACCTTGAGTGTCATAGGCTATCCCTTTTGAATCTTTCGTTTCCAAAATGGCGGAATTGTCCGGTCGTTCGTCACAACCCACTGTCACAAGTGTCCGTCCGTCTGTCCTTCAGCCTTTTCAACACACTTTCAGTTCACTTAACCCTTTAAAGCCCAGTGGTTATATATGTACCACCAGTTTAACATTCAACAATTCTACATTCTGCCCACACAGTGTATTTATGTGTTTTGTGTGGATCTCAGAACAAACAGCGATTATTTCACTGTACAGCATTAACTGACTGGTTTGTATAACTGAGACGGAGTGTTTACTGCGCGGTACGGACTGTATTTATGTGTTTTGTGTGGATCTCAGAACAAACAGCGATTATTTCACTGTACAACATTAACTGACTGGTTTGTATAACTGAGACGGATTGTGTTTACTGCGCGGTACGGACTGTATTTATGTGTTTTGTGTGGATCTCAGAACAAACAGCGTTTATTTCACTGTACAACATTAACTGACTGGTTTGTATAACTGAGACGGATTGTGTTTACTGCGCGGTACGGACTGTATTTATGTGTTTTGTGTGGATCTCAGAACAACAGCGATTATTTCACTGTACAGCATTAACTGACTGGTTTGTATAACTGAGAAGGATGTGTTTACTGCGCGGTACGGACTGTATTTATGTGTTTTGTGTGGATCTCAGAACAAACAGCGATTATTTCACTGTACAACATTAACTGACTGGTTTGTATAACTGAGACGGAGTGTGTTTACTGCGCGGTACGGACTGTATTTATGTGTTTTGTGTGGATCTCAGAACAAACAGCGATTATTTCACTGTACAGCATTAACTGACTGGTTTGTATAACTGAGACGAGTGTGTTTACTGCGCGGTACGGACTGTATTTATGTGTTTTGTGTGGATCTCAGAACAAACAGCGATTATTTCACTGTACAACATTAACTGACTGGTTTGTATAACTGAGACGGAGTGTGTTTACTGCGCGGTACGGACTGTATTTATGTGTTTTGTGTGGATCTCAGAACAAAGAGCGATTATTTCACTGTACAACATTAACTGACTGGTTTGTATAACTGAGACGGAGTGTGTTTACTGCGCGGTACGGACTGTATTTATGTGTTTTGTGTGGATCTCAGAACAAACAGCCATTATTTCACTGTACAACATTAACTGACTGGTTTTTATAACCGAGACGGAGTGTGTTTACTGCGCGGTACGGACTGTATTTATGTGTTTTGTGTGGATCTCAGAACAAAGAGCGATTATTTCACTGTACAACATTAACTGACTGGTTTGTATAACTGAGACGGAGTGTGTTTACTGCGCGGTACGGACTGTATTTATGTGTTTTGTGTGGATCTCAGAACAAACAGCGATTATTTCACTGTACAACATTAACTGACTGGTTTTTATAACAGAGACGGAGTGTGTTTACTGCGCGGTACGGACTGTATTTATGTGTTTTGTGTGGATCTCAGAACAAACAGCGATTATTTCACTGTACAACATTAACTGACTGGTTTTTATAACAGAGACGGAGTGTGTTTACTGCGCGGTACGGACTGTATTTATGTGTTTTATGTGGATCTCAGAACAAACAGCGATTATTTCACTGTACAACATTAACTGACTGGTTTTTATAACAGAGACGGAGTGTGTTTACTGCGCGGTACGGACTGTATTTATGTGTTTTATGTGGATCTCAGAACAAACAGCGATTATTTCACTGTACAACATTAACTGACTGGTTTTTATAACAGAGACGGAGTGTGTTTACTGCGCGGTACGGACTGTATCTTTAAATATAATTCGGGTTAATGTTGGTCTTTAAAGAAAATTGTCCTCTAGAGGAAAAAAATAGTAACTGCAGGAAGGTAATTAAATCAAAGTTTTGGAAAACAGTTTTCTACTTTCTTTTTAAAAATTGTGTGTTCCAGTCAACTTATGTTAACTGATATCTAGCGGACCGACTCGCTGTCCGCTAGATATCAACAAGTCGTGTCAACAGTTTTATCGGATCGACAATTCTTGGAAAATGTCTGTTACGTCACACGCAGTGTCAGCGCCTCCTATACCGACATCGCCGATAAAATTTAGTATTACGCGTTTTATCTGTTAGATCCTGGGTTCGGATCATGGTTCATAGACCAACTGTACTACTGAATACCCGCTGCGATGAAGGTGTCCTTGCAGATGCTTGCCGTTTGATTCATAACGTCATTGCAGTTCAAATGTGTGTCACAAATACACTTATCAGTTACCTCCAGAGTGTTTATTGATAAACCTCTAGTCGCTCAGCTCGTACAAAAGTTATTTTCTAGTGATTAGAAAGTTCATTGCCGTGCGTACAACAGCTAACCACTTGTCTTTATGCCGAGCCAAATGAATCCATTCCACACCATGCTAAGTTTCCACCACACTTCCTACTGCTATACAACAGTTGACTGCATTTGTACCTTTCCCGCGCTTCCTTCTTGTCCCAATCTTCAAATTAATAAACGTCAATTCGTCTTAAATTTGTTGCTTTATGTGATGGACGTGAGCGGAATGGGGTTCAAACCCGGAGTAGGGTCTTTCTCTTCCCCACAGCGCCCATTTCAGCTCTGGGCCTACCCGTCGTCCTCTCCAGTGGCTACTGGAGGCTTTTATCCGGGGATAAAGTAGCTGGGGAGCGAAGCTAAATAGTAAGCTCCATGCGTGCTTAGGTCACAAACGTCCACTACCGCACAGGTCTACGTTTTGGTAGCGCATGCGCAATGCCTCGCTATTATACACAAAATTATTGAGCAATATATAGCATAGTCTAGCTATATATGTATCTCCGTCTAGTATGTTATTGTTGTGAGATATCTATCCTGGGATGTGACACACACATGTGTGCGTGTGTGTGTGTGTGTTTCGGAGGACATTAATGTCTACATCTTCAGTGTAGAAGATGCAGGAGATTACTGCGATAAATTGTTACATATATTAATTACTACGCGAAATCACAATCGAGGAGGCAGAAATTCTCGTTTCAACAGTTTAACTACTCTCTTTGGTTGGCTTCAGTTTCTGTTTTGGAGAAGTTAGATGGTAAAGTTTTCCCTTTGCACGCTATGAAGGGAAAAAGTGGTACAGCTCCACCCATTCTTAACCTTGGCACTAGATGGAAGTCAGCTGTAAATTTATCACCTTGCCAAATTTACCCCGGAAGAAAGAATCCCCACACTGTCCACTGAATAGACGTCTTTGAAAGGAAAAATCTGCTGCTGGGGATCGAAACTCGATTCCTCCAGCCCGTGGTCTAGACACTATACCATTTACTCTCTTTCGGTCCTTGTGGATATGTTTTCAGACAGTACATAGCGGCTGTATTCCCTGGCGGTAGTAATGTGTTCCGTGGTATAGAATGCAAACTCTGTCCTAGTGACGTCATTAATACGTCAGAATGGGAGTGGGCCCTGCAACAAGCATAACTTAAGTCTTAATTGATAGACGATAACCGTGCAGTTGGTAATTAATAATTATATTACTGTTAATTATTGTCGTATTTAATAAGAGTGCTGTGATGGTACTTATTGGAATGTTGAGCTTATTTGTGTTGGAGAACATTCTAGAATGTTGACGATTGGCGCCAAACCGGAAGTCATAGCGAGGTTCCGTTTACCGTTTTCGAGAGTGCTGGCTGGCTTGTCGTAACATTTAATGTAACTGCGCGTTTCGTGGTGAAATGATCGTGATTTAAGTGCAGTGAACTGTGAACTGGCATCAGTTGGCTTGTGTTGGCAGTTGTTAGGCTTCAAAAGCCGGTTATGTTGTAGACTAAACGCAGTGCAATACGAAGCTCATCAACACGAGGCAGCTGTCGGCATTCTGCTCGAACATCCAGCCTTGCGACTGCGCTTGAGGTAAGCGTTGTTTAATTTACATAATGCAGAAGAGAGAAACGCAGTTGTTGGCAAAGAACAACCTAAACATTTCAGTGCCCATTGTCATCAGCATTTTAACGCAGTTGTTGGCAAAGCACAACCTAAACATTTCAGTGCCCATTGTCATCAACATTTCAATGCAGTTGTTGGCAAAGCACAACCTAAACATTTCAGTGCCCATTGTCATCAGCATTTTAATGCAGTTGTTGGCAAAGCACAACCTAAACATTTCAGTGCCCATTGTCATCAGCATTTTAATGCAGTTGTTGGCAAAGCACAACCTAAACATTTCAGTGCCCATTGTCATCAGCATTTTAACGCAGTTGTTGGCAAAGCACAACCTAAACATTTCAGTGCCCATTGTCATCAACATTTCAATGCAGTTGTTGGCAAAGCACAACCTAAACATTTCAGTGCCCATTGTCATCAGCATTTTAATGCAGTTGTTGGCAAAGCACAACCTAAACATTTCAGTGCCCATTGTCATCAGCATTTTAATGCAGTTGTTGACAAAGCACAACCTAAACATTTCAGTGCCCATTGTCATCAGCATTTTAACGCAGTTGTTGGCAAAGCACAACCTAAACATTTCAGTGCCCATTGTCATCAACATTTCAATGCAGTTGTTGGCAAAGCACAACCTAAACATTTCAGTGCCCATTGTCATCAGCATTTTAATGCAGTTGTTGGCAAAGCACAACCTAAACATTTCAGTGCCCATTGTCATCAGCATTTTAATGCAGTTGTTGGCAAAGCACAACCTAAACATTTCAGTGCCCATTGTCAACATTTTAATGCAGTTGTTGGCAAAGCACAACCTAAACATTTCAGTGCCCATTGTCATCAGCATTTTAATGCAGTTGTTGGCAAAGCACAACCTAAACATTTCAGTGCCCATTGTCATCAGCATTTTAATGCAGTTGTTGGCAAAGCACAACCTAAACATTTCAGTGCCCATTGTCATCAGCATTTTAATGCAGTTGTTGGCAAAGCACAACCTAAACATTTCAGTGCCCATTGTCATCAACATTTTAATGCAGTTGTTGGCAAAGCACAACCTAAACATTTCAGTGCCCATTGTCATCAGCATTTTAATGCAGTTGTTGGCAAAGCACAACCTAAACATTTCAGTGCCCATTGTCATCAGCATTTTAACGCAGTTGTTGGCAAAGCACAACCTAAACATTTCAGTGCCCATTGTCATCAACATTTCAATGCAGTTGTTGGCAGAGCACAACCTAAACATTTCAGTGCCCATTGTCATCAGCATTTTAATGCAGTTGTTGGCAAAGCACAACCTAAACATTTCAGTGCCCATTGTCATCAACATTTTAATGCAGTTGTTGGCAAAGCACAACCTAAACATTTCAGTGCCCATTGTCATCAACATTTCAATGCAGTTGTTGGCAGAGCACAACCTAAACATTTCAGTGCCCATTGTCATCAGCATTTTAATGCAGTTGTTGGCAAAGCACAACCTAAACATTTCAGTGCCCATTGTCATCAGCATTTTAATGCAGTTGTTGGCAAAGCACAACCTAAACATTTCAGTGCCCATTGTCATCAACATTTTAATGCAGTTGTTGGCAAAGCACAACCTAAACATTTCAGTGCCCATTGTCATCAACATTTTAATGCAGTTGTTGGCAAAGCACAACCTAAACATTTCAGTGCCCATTGTCATCAGCATTTTAATGCAGTTGTTGGCAAAGCACAACCTAAACATTTCAGTGCCCATTGTCATCAGCATTTTAATGCAGTTGTTGGCAAAGCACAACCTAAACATTTCAGTGCCCATTGTCATCAGCATTTTAATGCAGTTGTTGGCAAAGCACAACCTAAACATTTCAGTGCCCATTGTCATCAGCATTTTAATGCAGTTGTTGGCAAAGCACAACCTAAACATTTCAGTGCCCATTGTCATCAACATTTTAATGCAGTTGTTGGCAAAGCACAACCTAAACATTTCAGTGCCCATTGTCATCAGCATTTTAATGCAGTTGTTGGCAAAGCACAACCTAAACATTTCAGTGCCCATTGTCATCAGCATTTTAATCGTCAGGCGAGTTATTTAACGCATGCCGGGCGGCTTTGAATAATACGTGTTTGTTGGACCTACCATCGTGCAGTCATACACGTGTCATACACGTGTATGACTTTCAATTCGTGTCATAACTGACAGTCTGTTTTACTCCGGTTGACATGTGCTTTGGCAATATGGGCTGGACAATATATGGGCTGGACAAATTCGTGGCTCAATTTCCAACAAAACCATATGTACAGACCCGCTTTTGGGCCCATCCAGCCCCCTATTCAATGGGTACGGGGACCTTTACTTGGTGGCGGGTTCCTGAATCTGACCACTTACCTCCATTTAATGCCGAGGTTAAGAATGAGTGGAGCCATACTTCTACTCCCTCTGTATGCCTACATGGCGTGTGCGGGGACAAACTTACCTTTACATATTCTTATACAAGTTTAGGATATTTGAAACTAGTTAAATGTGACGTACTAAAGTTAGCAAGTGCTACTTAGCAATGCAATACCGAACTTCAAAATTAAAATACAAAGACGCCAAACAACATAGTAGCATTGTCAAAAGGGGCACAACTAATGACGCAAACACAATATTGCCAATCACATATTAAATGGGGTAGCCCAGGTAGACAGTGATGATGGCATGAATTTTGAACGTCGAATCTCGTGTGACTGGTGAATGGTTGCAAGGTAAGAAATACTGTTGCTAATTACTGTAGACTTATCTCAGGCGAACTGGTTGAGTTTTACGAGAAGGTGACGTATTGCTAATGATGTATAGCAGTTTGTGACGTATTGCTAATGTTTGTGGATCAGTTATTGCTAATGTTTGTGACGTATTGCTAATGTTTGTGACGTATTGCTAATCGTTGTTGTTTGACGTATTGCTTTTAGATTCTAATGTTTGTGACGTATGCTAATGTTGTAGATTGTAACGAAGATAAATATATATACTTTGTAACTTTTAAAAATATTTCTTGTGCACATATTGTCTTCTTTTGAGTTTCTTCGCCGTGTAGTGGTTAGATGTTCCGACGTTTCGGAGGAATACACTGTCTCCACCTTCAGGGTGTCTGAATTGGTTCAAGTGGATAATTAAATGATCTGGAAGAAGCAATGTGTCATTTGTCTCTCATTGGCTTGGTACTGCCCTATGACCTCACCCCACCTTCCGTACCTCCTACTGTCCAAACTCCCTCGAAACGCCCAAAATATAACCGACTTACTTCTTCGGCGATATCTCGTTAGCATCCACTTGAACCAATTCAGTCACCCTGAAGTTGGAGGCTGTAAGTTTCTCCGAAACGCCTAAAATTTTACCATCGCAAAGTGCAGAACCAAAATAAGACTATAATTTGATGAACAACAGCAACCTGACAACGTGTTTTGGCCGCAAACAGTTGCACGTGTCTGCTAGCACGTAGACAGTGTTTATAGACGTGCTGTAGCAGGCTGCCTTCTGCACGTGTATGAGAACGCTGTGAAATACAGTTAGGACTGTAGGAACCGGCGTCTGCGGCGAGATTAATTGTACAATTGTGTCTGTAATGAATGAATGCCGTTGTGTGTTGTTAAATTATTGTGTTAAGAACCACACAGACTTCCTTGAAGAAGGTTCTGCTTTAGTGCAGAATACTTTGTTAAGCAGTCGGCCATTCCTGTCTTTGTCATGCAGAAGCTCTTAGCTTGTCCTACAAGTACGCCCAGAGTTTCTTGTGCCACTTTTCCGCATTCCCAGTTCACGCATTTCGCCGTCCCAAGTCGCTGTCTTGCCTCTAGGCCGCATGCAGTGTCAGGTGCACTTGTGACGTCACAATGATAGTCTTTGGCAGGCCGTTCATTTACACAGACGCTACACAGACGTCCTTCACGTTCGTACACTACATCTCTGGGCGTCAAGTCTTAGTCAGAGGCTATTTTATTTTAATAGCAAATTTTGAGATCCGCAAAATTTTAAGTTATTTGAAACGTTTTATGAAATTTAAAGCTTTCACGGCGACTGAACTCAATAAAATATTCTCGGGCTAGCAGCCGCGTCGGGTTGCTTAATGGTGAGTAAACCGACGCTTCGAGGACCATCTCTGGTCTCGTCATCAGGAAACTGAAGATGGTCTTCGAAACGTCGGTTTACTCGCCATTCGACCACCTGACGCGGCTGATAGCCCGAGAATATTTTATTTAAAACCGTTTGTTGGCAAGATGCTCAGTTGAGTAGCACTGCAACATTTCGTATGGAGGTACAAACCCACGAACTCTAATCACTGACACTAGAAGCAGGTAGTGGTAACCGTCAGGTCCTGCTAGCTGTGACACCGTAAAAAGAGCCGCCCTCCTCCCCCCGCCCCCGTTAACCATTCTTATGAGGCTTGACGCCCCCCACCACAGATCTGGACCATTCGCATGTCCGTGGCCGAGACTGCAATGTAAATTGGTCGTCTGCCAGCTCGTTACTAGTCGCCTGGACTAATTACCGACGTCAGTAATAGGAGCAGTAGTAACAGTATTAGCAGCAACAGTAGTTATAGTAGTAGTAGCAGTAGTAGTAGTAGCAGCAGCAATAATGACGGTGGCAAAGGAAGCCCAGCATAGCAGGCGGTCCTTCCGCCAACACTTGCTCTGTGTGCCCAGTGTCCCTCACTCAATCACTCACTCACTGCATGCTGCAGTACCTCAATGAATGATAACTAATGTGGCGGTTATAATGAAATGATGTGGGCTTTCGAGTAAACTTCCAAGCAATATCAGGTTCTGTTTTCCAGTACTTTGGTATATTTTAAGAGCCGACAGTCTGTAGGTACAGTCACAGCACCTTAGTCGTAGTGCCACATTATCTGATATATTGCGCCCTCGTATAAATTGCATTTTTGACATTGCGCGGAAAATGTTATACTTAATTGACAAATATGACAGACGTTTTGTATAATTCAGACTTAGTGAAGTCTGCAGAATATTATTAACTGTATTTAACGATATGTCTCAGGGATAATGATCAGAAATAAACAAAATAAATTATAATGTTTGTGTCGTATTATTATTATTGTCATCATATTATTGTCATTATATTATTGTCATCATATTATTGTCATCATATCCCAGTGTTTAAAGTGACTAGGCTACGGGCTGGACGTCCGAGGAATCGTGGTTCGATTGCCGGGAAGGCAAGACATTTATCGATGGCATCCAGACCAGCTCAGGAGCTCATTCAGTCTTTTATCTTGTCGATACTGGGTTATTATGCTGAGGGTTAAGGCGGCCGGAACTTAAAATTATCACACACCTCCACCCATTGCTGGCATTAAGAATGCATGGAGCTCTGACACAACTGCCCCAAACGTCTTTAGGATGTGGTGCGTAACTAACTGTAGGGACAGTACGTATGTTAGGATGTGGTGCGTAACTAACTGTAGGGACAGTACGTATGTTAGGATGTGGTGCGTAACTAACTGTAGGGACAGTACGTATGTTAGGATGTGGTGCGTAACTAACTGTAGGGACAGTACGTATGTTAGGATGTGGTACGTAACTAACTGTAGGGACAGTACGTATGTTAGGATGTGGTGCGTAACTAACTGTAGGGACAGTACGTATGTTAGGATGTGGTGCGTAACTAACTGTAGGGACAGTACGTATGTTAGGATGTGGTGCGTAACTAACTGTAGGAACAGTACGTATGTTAGGATGTGGTGCGTAACTAACTGTAGGGACAGTACGTATGTTAGGATGTGGTGCGTAACTAACTGTAGGGACAGTACGTATGTTAGGATGTGGTGCGTAACTAACTGTAGGGACAGTACGTATGTTAGGATGTGGTGCGTAACTAACTGTAGGGACAGTACGTATGTTAGGATGTGGTGCGTAACTAACTGTAGGGACAGTACGTATGTTAGGATGTGGTGCGTAACTAACTGTAGGAACAGTACGTATGTTAGGATGTTTCTTGATGTTCCTAAGCAATCTAATGGCTATGATGTGAAATTTATTTATTTTAACATAGAAGTATTTCGTCGTATTACGGATAAGTATTTTGATGGGGTTGAACTACTGTATTTTGATGGGGTTGAACTACTGTATTTTGATGGGGTTGAACTACTGTATTTTGATGGGGTTGAACTACTGTATTTTGATGGGGTTGAACTACTGTATTTTGATGGGGTTGAACTACTGTATTTTGATGGGGTTGAACTACTGTATTTTGCCTCAAGCGATCGCTATTTATAAACAACGGCTGTGCTTATTTTGGAAATACAGCAAGCTATTTTGAAGAAATCTGATACAAATTGCTTCAAAAGAAAAGAATAAAGCCGGACTGCTGCAGCCCCAGTTCGAGCATGTCGTGTGGCAATGAGTGGCGGAACAGACTAATGACCGAGCCTTATCGAGGCAGATTACAGTCGAGCGACACCAAGCCTTGAGCCGTCTTTGTGCTATTGTTCATCAACACGTCAGCGCTCCATTGCACAGGCTTATAATTTTATGAACACACTAGGTATGACCCTGCTTACTGAGCACAATCTACAGGATGGTCCGAAGGCCAGTTAACCGCAGTTTACTGTACAATTCACCAATAGCTTAACTGACTTTTGGGCTATACTGTATTGACAGATGGCTAAACAGTAGCGGGGGATGAGGACTGACTGTACTTCTGAAATGGGAAAACATAAGAAAACTTTTTTATACGATACAGTCTTCTGACATTTGTCTTTATTCCGGTAATTTTTCCGATAGTCGCTTGTTCTCCGTACAAAGTTACAGGCCCTCCAAGTCGTCCGCTAATTTGTAGCCACTCTACAGAGGGAATCAGAAAATTTACAGCTCTGATTGCTGCCAAGCTATGCCTCTTGATCCTTCCGGTAAAGGCAGGCTGGAGGCAAGGTAGAACGTTACTAAGTGAAGACCATATTGTGATTGGAAGTGGACTGATGGAGAACGCAGCACAGGAGACAACTTGAGGATTTGGGTTTAATTTTGCGTTTGTGGCGAAGTTTGGATAACGAAGGGCTGCGAGTTGACGGAACTTTGGAGTTGTTGTTGGGAATTGTGTCTGTGACAAGCTGCAGTGCGGCGTGGGTAATACTGTAATGTCAGCTGAAAGGGTACTGCCACAGGTCAGTGCAAACTGTTGAAATGGTACTGCCACAGGTCAGTGCAAACTGTTGAAATGGTACTGCCACAGGTCAGTGCAAACTGTTGAAATGGTACTGCCACAGGTCAGTGCAAACTGTTGAAATGGTACTGCCACAGGTCAGTGCAAACTGTTGAAATGGTACTGCCACAGGTCAGTGCAAACTGTTAATCTCTTCCCGCTTTGCTCACCTGTCAAGTGTGGGACTATTCACTCTTTCATTAACACCGAGACACAAATAACCAACAACTGACTGTAATTCTTATCGGTAGGTCGAGTGAACCGAGATGTAGGTAAATGCATGTGGTCAGTGCCGGAACTACTGTAACATGAACTTGCTGTCAAAGGGACTTTAATTGCAGCTCACATTTTGTAACTTGAATGAATTGTGAGTGGCGCAGTTATTTGTGATAATACTGCGTGGGCACGGGCTGCCAAGTACGTCTGGCACGAGGCGACAGCGGCCAGCTGTGCGGTGCTAGTAAGACTGGAACACACTTGATCCACTAGAGCAGCGGTATTCAACCTTTTTTGTTCGCGTACCCCCACATATAATTTCTCTTCAACTTTGTACCCCCAAAGTTGTTGGTGCACAATTCAAGTTATACACAGTCTATAATCTACATCTAAAATAAGTTAAATAAATTACATCCAAAATAATGTATTAAATAATAAGTTTTAAATGAAAAAAGGACAGTCAAGCTATTAAATAACAAATATATTATTGTCTATCGTATAAAAATTAATAAAGGAACAAAGGTATTTTAGCAAAGCAAAATTATATGCACTATGTGGAATAAAATGAAACTAGCCGCCCGGATAAGAATCGCATAAAGAAGAGAGAGAGAGAGAGAGAGAGAGAGAGAGAGAGAGAGAGAGAGAGAGAGAGAGAGAGAGAGAAGAGAAAATAGCGCTCTCAAATCGCATGTCCTTACGTCCGGTCTGTTGTGGCTAACCCTAAATCTGGCCCTGATTATTCAGTGTTTATCATGAAATAATATATTTATTTTTTAATTTTCGGTACCCCCTAAGATGTCTTCGCGTACCCACGGGGGTACGCGTACCCTAGGTTGAATACCACTGCACTAGAGCACAGCAGGCCGCACTAACACTAAAATTCTGCATTTTGCCTACACAGTGCATTTGTGTTATACTGAAGGGCGACTTACGCCATAAAGGGCATTAACCGTGTGTTAGAGACGTCTCATGTACACTGTGTAGCAGGAACTGAATGTTTGTGTACTATTTATAAGAAGTTCTTGCTTCAAACACCGCAGCGGCCCTGGTTCGATTCCGGTCCAGTTCATGTAGATTTGTGGTGGCAAAGTGGCACTAGGACAGGTTTTATCTCCGAGTGCTTCTGTCTTCCCCTGTCAGTATCATTCCGCCAGTGCTTCTGTCTTCCCCTGTCAGTATCATTCCGCCAGTGCTTCTGTCTTCCCCTGTCAGTATCATTCCGCCAGTGCTTCTGTCTTCCCCTGTCAGTATCATTCCGCCAGTGCTTCTGTCTTCCTCTGTCAGTATCATTCCGCCAGTGCTTCTGTCTTCCCCTGTCAGTATCATTCCGCCAGTGCTTCTGTCTTCCTCTGTCAGTATCATTCCGCCAGTGCTTCTGTCTTCCCCTGTCAGTATCATTCCGCCAGTGCTTCTGTCTTCCCCTGTCAGTATCATTCCGCCAGTGCTTCTGTCTTCCCCTGTCAGTATCATTCCGCCAGTGCTTCTGTCTTCCCCTGTCAGTATCATTCCGCCAGTGCTTCTGTCTTCCCCTGTCAGTATCGTTCCGCCTGTGCTTCTGTCTTCCCCTGTCAGTATCATTCCGCCAGTGCTTCTGTCTTCCTCTGTCAGTATCATTCCTCCAGTGCTTCTGTCTTCCCCTGTCAGTATCATTCCGCCAGTGCTTCTGTCTTCCCCTGTCAGTATCGTTCCGCCAGTGCTTCTGTCTTCCCCTGTCAGTATCATTCCGCCAGTGCTTCTGTCTTCCCCTGTCAGTATCATTCCGCCAGTGCTTCTGTCTTCCCCTGTCAGTATCATTCCGCCAGTGCTTCTGTCTTCCCCTGTCAGTATCGTTCCGCCAGTGCTTCTGTCTTCCCCTGTCAGTATCATTCCGCCAGTGCTTCTGTCTTACCCTGTCAGTATCATTCCGCCAGTGCTTCTGTCTTCCCCTGTCAGTATCGTTCCGCCAGTGCTTCTGTCTTTCCCTGTCAGTATCATTCCGCCAGTGCTTCTGTCTTCCCCTGTCAGTATCATTCCGCCAGTGCTTCTGTCTTCCCCTGTCAGTATCATTCCGCCAGTGCTTCTGTCTTCCCCTGTCAGTATCATTCCGCCAGTGCTTCTGTCTTCCCCTGTCAGTATCATTCCGCCAGTGCTTCTGTCTTCCTCTGTCAGTATCATTCCGCCAGTGCTTCTGTCTTCCTCTGTCAGTATCATTCCGCCAGTGCTTCTGTCTTCCCCTGTCAGTATCATTCCGCCAGTGCTTCTGTCTTCCCCTGTCAGTATCATTCCGCCAGTGCTTCTGTCTTCCTCTGTCAGTATCATTCCGCCAGTGCTTCTGTCTTCCCCTGTCAGTATCATTCCGCCAGTGCTTCTGTCTTCCTCTGTCAGTATCATTCCGCCAGTGCTTCTGTCTTCCCCTGTCAGTATTATTCCGCCAGTGCTTCTGTCTTCCTCTGTCAGTATCATTCCGCCAGTGCTTCTGTCTTCCCCTGTCAGTATCATTCCGCCAGTGCTTCTGTCTTCCCCTGTCAGTATCATTCCGCCAGTGCTTCTGTCTTCCTCTGTCAGTATCATTCCGCCAGTGCTTCTGTCTTCCTCTGTCAGTATCATTCCGCCAGTGCTTCTGTCTTCCCCTGTCAGTATCGTTCCGCCAGTGCTTCTGTCTTCCCCTGTCAGTATCATTCCGCCAGTGCTTCTGTCTTCCCCTGTCAGTATCATTCCGCCAGTGCTTCTGTCTTCCTCTGTCAGTATCATTCCGCCAGTGCTTCTGTCTTCCTCTGTCAGTATCATTCCGCCAGTGCTTCTGTCTTCCCCTGTCAGTATCATTCCGCCAGTGCTTCTGTCTTCCCCTGTCAGTATCATTCCGCCAGTGCTTCTGTCTTCCTCTGTCAGTATCATTCCGCCAGTGCTTCTGTCTTCCCCTGTCAGTATCATTCCGCCAGTGCTTCTGTCTTCCTCTGTCAGTATCATTCCGCCAGTGCTTCTGTCTTCCCCTGTCAGTATCATTCCGCCAGTGCTTCTGTCTTCCTCTGTCAGTATCATTCCGCCAGTGCTTCTGTCTTCCCCTGTCAGTATCATTCCGCCAGTGCTTCTGTCTTCCCCTGTCAGTATCATTCCGCCAGTGCTTCTGTCTTCCTCTGTCAGTATCATTCCGCCAGTGCTTCTGTCTTCCTCTGTCAGTATCATTCCGCCAGTGCTCCATACTACTAGTCTTACCTGAAGGAAAAAAGGGCGAAGCCTGAGAGCCGTTAAATAAAGGAATATCGGAGGTGCATTGGACAGAAAGTTACTTTCAAATTGAGGTCTTTGTTCTTCTGGGACATTATGCAGCGTTGTTCAGTTTTTAGTTGTCGCAGTGTCGGTCCCACGTTAAACGTCCAGCAGTCCAAGACTTGTCCAAGTACACACCGCGGCCGAAACCTAACATCTTTCATACTTCACGTCGCAATATTTCAGACATTTAAATTCGCTCAAGCTTGGCCGTCACAGGTCTGCTGCAGAATGCAACCAATGGACCGCGACGTGCAGTGTCTCAAATTTACGATCCTTTGATAAAATGATTAAGAATTGGGAAAAAAGGCACAACACATATTGATGTGTGTTGAATGACGCACAGCACAACAGCATCGTACGGCGAAGCTGTAAATGTTGGGTAGAGCGCGGGTCATTGTTCAAAAGTTGGCACAGTAAGTCGGAATGAGCGGGCGTGTGTCACAGGTCGGGTTTGAGGCGCGTAGATTGCTTTGAGCCTCTCTGAAGGAGATTGGAAATTGGCGAATGCGAATTCAAGTAAGCGTCCTTGACTTAAACTATATCGCACATCACATGCGGGCAGCTGTATTTGTGAGAGATTCAGTACAAGAAAACTGCAACACAAATGCAATAGCTTTTTATGTAAAATTGTAAATCACAGTGGTTACTACATGTAGCACACAATGATCATACACCGCTGCATCCTGCCACACAGGTCTCAAGATAACAAGCGGTTAAGTCCCCAAACTCTTCTTGTTTGGACTTTGAAATTTAGGCGATAATAATGTAAATGAATATATTTTGACAGTAATAGCCTAGGAAAATAAATGGCCAGAACATTTTAAAGAACGCCTGAACTCCTAATTCGCAAAATACTATACCAATATAAGCAGCAGTTGTCAGGGTCAGGAAACAGGAAGGCAGATGTATCAGTGTTAATTGTTGTAATGGGTTGGGCCAGAAGATGAAATAGTGCTAGTGCTGGTGGTGGTAGTAGTGCTGATGATAGTGGTGATAGTGCTGGTGGTGGTAGTAGTGCTGATGATAGTGGTGATAGTGCTGGTGGTGGTAGTAGTGCTGATGATAGTGGTGATAGTGCTGGTGGTGGTAGTAGTGCTGATGATGGTGGTGATAGTGCTGGTGGTGGTAGTAGTGCTGATGATAGTGGTGATAGTGCTGGTGGTGGTAGTAGTGCTGATGATAGTGGTGATAGTGCTGGTGGTGGTAGTAGTGCTGATGATAGTGGTGATAGTGCTGGTGGTGGTAGTAGTGCTGATGATAGTGGTGATAGTGCTGGTGGTGGTAGTAGTGCTGATGATAGTGGTGATAGTGCTGGTGGTGGTAGTAGTGCTGATGATAGTGGTGATAGTGCTGGTGGTGGTAGTAGTGCTGATGATGGTGGTGATAGTGCTGGTGGTGTTGGTGGTGACGGCATCGACGACGATTTGAATACTTTCGTCTGCTGTCTGTAAGTCAAGAGTTACAAAACTCGTGACGGTGTCAACCTTTGAAATTACATCCGACAGCAGTTTTAACGTGTACAGAGCTGCACTTAGGTTAAAAGTTTATTACAAATGAAATAATAATAATAATAATTATTATAATTACAGGTTAGTGTGTCAGATGCCTAGACTTTTATGCGACAGGGAATTCAGTTTTATGTTATCTGCTCGTAACTGCACAAGACATGGATACCAAACAACACGGCTGTAAAAACTCCAGATGTTGCTGTTTACTCAGTTATAACCTAAACTCAGACTATTTCGTAGCGCAATTAGCCGCGCGATAGGAGTGCATGTAGACCGGACTGACTGCCGAGCGAGAAATTGCTACGTACTGTCAGGCCACTGATCGAGTTACGGCCTGATCAGACGTTGAGGCAGGAAGGCGGCCCGACGTCCTTTGTTCAGCAGAGCCACAATGCTTTGTAACAGAACAGCGCAACTTGAAACACCGCGCGGTTTCTCCATTACCTGTCTTCGCCCTCTACTTAAGTGTATCGATGCCGAGCCACCGTACAGTTTGACAACATTACTCAGTAAGTCACAGTAAACTGGTGTTCTCTGTAGGAAGCACAGAACACCAGAAGTGTAAAAGCTTTTATTTCAACCAACACATGCACTACACCGTTGTCGTCATATATACCCCTACATATGTTTCGACTACTTATTAGTCATCATCAGGGGGATCAAAGTATATAAACACAGACTACACATCCACTATAATAGTTGGTTCACATTCAATGTTAAAACGTCATGAACTATGTTCACTATAAAAACATGTAGCTTTTTTTTTTGCTTCAGTGGTTAAAACGTATAAGTGCGTTTGTTTTCCTTTTTGGATTAAAACGTTTAAAAATTATTTTAAAAAATTTATTTAAAATTATTGGCAGCTGGTCTTGTTTCCGTCTCAAATGGCTGGTGTAGTTATCTGTGGCGTGTTGTTGTGCCGTGTTGTTGTACCGTGTTGTTGTGCCGTGTTGTTGTACCGTGTTGTTGTACCGTGTTGTTCTGCCGTGTTTTGTAGGCTTCGCCTAATGGCTGCGTTGTGACTGGTACCAGTAATGAAACTTTGGTTTGTGTGAACACCGTAATGAAACTTTGGTTTGTGTGAACACCGTAATGAAACTTTGGTTTGTGTGAACACCGTAATGAAAGTTTGGTTTGTGTGAACACCGTAATGAAACTTTGGTTTGTGTGAACACCGTAATGAAACTTTGGTTTGTGTGAACACCGTAATGAAACTTTGGTTTATGTGAACACCGTAATGAAACTTTGGTTTGTGTGAACACCGTAATGGAACTTTGGTTTGTGTGAACACCGTAATGAAACTTTGGTTTGTGTGAACACCGTAATGAAACTTTGGTTTGTGTGAACACCGTAATGAAACTTTGGTTTGTGTGAACACCGTAATGAAACTTTGGTTTATGTGAACACCGTAATGAAACTTTGGTTTGTGTGAACACCGTAATGAAACTTTGGTTTGTGTGAACACCGTAATGAAACTTTCGTTTGTGTGAACACCGTAATGAAACTTTGGTTTGTGTGAACACCGTAATGAAACTTTGGTTTGTGTGAACACCGTAGTGAAACTTTGGTTTGTGTGAACACCGTAATGAAACTTTGGTTTGCATAAAATGCGGGAGATGTCTTAGCTGGCTGAGAAACTCTAAGCTTCTCAAGAAGGATCTGCTACATATAGTTAGCTGGGAACAGAACAAAACTCGAACAAGTTATCTTGTGCAGCCCACAATACGAAATTTAAGTTAAATCTGTTGAGTAATGTCTGACGGATACTGTCTGCCTATTGTTTTGCACAGTTCTGAGACTTGAGATCAGGTGGCAGCATGTTGTTGGCACCTAGCTACCAAACTGCACGACGTTATTGCCTACAAGCTCATAATTTTCATGTTGATATTAACTATGCCTAAACCTTTCAAGTTTCATCGTCCATTCAGATTTTCCAACCAAAACGTTGTGTGTCTACACCTGAGCTCTCCTGTTCCTCGCTGCTAACTGTCACTTGCTGTCACTTGCTAACTGTCACTTGCTAACTGTCACTTGCTAACTGTCACTTGCTAACTATCACTTGCTGTCACTTGCTCACTGTCACAGATCGCATGGCAGCGGCCCTGTGTTCTTGCACTGCAGAGACATTTGAATATTATCACGTTGGGGAAGCAGTTTGAAGTCTTAATTTATTATTATTATTATTATTATTATTATTATTATTATTATTATTATTGACATACATTTTGTTAGCGAATGTTGGTGTCAAGTTGGTAGCACTTCCGATTTTTATGTAGCAGGTCCTGTGTTCGAAACTAAGTCCTATGAGTTGATGTCCTAACTAATATTTTCGTGGTATGGTCTGCGCCTTCAGATAAATGTCGCAGTACAACTTTACGTTGCGCTATGAGCACGTAACGTCACGGTGCGCCTTCAGATAAATGTCGCAGTACAACTTTACGTTGCGCTATGAGCACGTAACGTCACGGTGCGCCTTCAGATAAATGTCGCAGTACAACTTTACGTTGCGCTATGAGCACTTAACGTCACGGTGCGCCTTCAGATAAATGTCGCAGTACAACTTTACGTTGCGCTATGAGCACTTAACGTCACGGTGCGCCTTCAGATAAATGTCGCAGTACAACTTTACATTGCGCTATGAGCACGTAACGTCACGGTGCGCCTTCAGATAAATGTCGCAGTACAACTTTACGTTGCGCTATGAGCACTTAACGTCACGGTGCGCCTTCAGATAAATGTCGCAGTACAACTTTACGTTGCGCTATGAGCACTTAACGTCACGGTGCGCCTTCAGATAAATGTCGCAGTACAACTTTACATTGCGCTATGAGCACGTAACGTCACGGTGCGCCTTCAGATAAATGTCGCAGTACAACTTTACGTTGCGCTATGAGCACGTAACGTCACGGTGCGCCTTCAGATAAATGTCGCAGTACAACTTTACGTTGCGCTATGAGCACGTAACGTCACGGTGCGCCTTCAGATAAATGTCGCAGTACAACTTTACGTTGCGCTATGAGCACGTAACGTCACGGTGCGCCTTCAGATAAATGTCGCAGTACAACTTTACGTTGCGCTATGAGCACTTAACGTCACGGTGCGCCTTCAGATAAATGTCGCAGTACAACTTTACATTGCGCTATGAGCACGTAACGTCACGGTGCGCCTTCAGATAAATGTCGCAGTACAACTTTACGTTGCGCTATGAGCACGTAACGTCACGGTGCGCCTTCAGATAAATGTCGCAGTACAACTTTACGTTGCGCTATGAGCACGTAACGTCACGGTGCGCCTTCAGATAAATGTCGCAGTACAACTTTACGTTGCGCTATGAGCACGTAACGTCACGGTGCGCCTTCAGATAAATGTCGCAGTACAACTTTACGTTGCGCTATGAGCACTTAACGTCACGGTGCGCCTTCAGATAAATGTCGCAGTACAACTTTACATTGCGCTATGAGCACGTAACGTCACGGTGCGCCTTCAGATAAATGTCGCAGTACAACTTTACGTTGCGCTACGAGCACGTAACGTCACGGTGCGCCTTCAGATAAATGTCGCAGTACAACTTTACGTTGCGCTATGAGCACGTAACGTCACGGTGCGCCTTCAGATAAATGTCGCAGTACAACTTTACATTGCGCTATGAGCACGTAACGTCACGGTGCGCCTTCAGATAAATGTCGCAGTACAACTTTACATTGCGCTATGAGCACTTAACGTCACGGTGCGCCTTCAGATAAATGTCGCAGTACAACTTTACATTGCGCTACGAGCACTTAACGTCACGGACTTTAATTTTATTTTATAGTCATCTGTCATTCGGCATTGCACGTTGAACTACTGACAACGTTGCTATAAACAGTACATAATTCAACGTGTTGTTATGCTTCTGCTAATGGCTTATTTACTTACTGTATCGGAAATCCAGCGCAGATTGCTCCTAAAGCACACAAACTGCCCTTTTTGTCTTCTAAGCCAAGAGATGAGGTTGTATTGACCAAGCTGCCAACGTGTAAAGACAAATTCCTGTAAATTTACACTTTGAAAAACAGTTTCTTCAAGTTTGCTAAGTCTGAAACTGATAGAATTGTTTCAAGATTAACCCGCGCACCAAAGTGGCGACGGCTGAAGGCAGGGGATAGCAGTAGCACTGCTAGGGGCAAGGCGCCGTTTATATATATATATATATGTGCCTGTGTGTGTGTGTCATAGGAGACGGTGGTGGACCGGCGCGCAGCTGCTGTGGTGGGTGCAGGGAGGGAAAAGGCTGTGAATATTACAGCACTGTGTGTAAAGTGAGCACATAATGGAGAGGTATACCCGTCTACATAGCAGTTTGTTCGTTGATGTGTTAGGATTTATATAAAGCGAAATAAGGGAGATCTGTTTCTGACCTTATTGCAAGCACGTCGATCCACTGTAAGCTCTGCTTGTGATATCAAATAAATACTTTTAAAGCGTTAATAAGTAGGTGGGGCCGAGATAGCTCAGTCACTACGGGCTGCACAGTCCGCAGTTCGAACTCCGAGTGGGGACGAGATTTTCCAGACCTACGTAGACCGGCCCCCATGCCCACCCACGCTGCCAGTGTCAGTACTGTCTTATTAACACGAGACGCTGCCAGTGTGAGTACTGTCTTATTAACACGAGACGCTGCCAGTGTGAGTACTGTCTTATTAACACGAGACGCTGCTAATGTCAGTATTGTCTTATTAACACGAGACGCTGCCAGTGTCAGTACTGTCTTATTAACACGAGACGCTGCCAGTGTGAGTACTGTCTTATTAACACGAGACGCTGCCAGTGTGAGTACTGTCTTATTAACACGAGACGCTGCTAATGTCAGTATTGTCTTATTAACACGAGACGCTGCCAGTGTCAGTACTGTCTTATTAACACGAGACGCTGCCAGTGTGAGTACTGTCTTATTAACACGAGACGCTGCCAGTGTGAGTACTGTCTTATTAACACGAGACGCTGCTAATGTCAGTATTGTCTTATTAACACGAGACGCTGCCAGTGTCAGTACTGTCTTATTACCACGAGACGCTGCCAGTGTCAGTACTGTCTTATTAACACGAGACGCTGCCAGTGTCAGTACTGTCTTATTAACACGAGACGCTGCCAGTGTCAGTACTGTCTTATTAACACGAGACGCTGCCAGTCTTCTCTTATTTTAAGAAAAGTCATACAAAACACAGAAACGCTGTGTGCGTAGAACACAGTGTGTGCCAATGCTAAAGCGAGTGGTACATGTCGTTACCACTGTGCCTTGTGTTCGTCTGTCTGCACACACAGGGCATGAGACTTGACTGAATTCTGAAGGGGTGTGTCGGACGACGAAAGTAGAAACGGGAAAATATATGAACACTTGTATACTGCGGAGACGTCAGGAAAACCCCTGACAGGGAAGTCCGTTTGCTTACAGTGCGTATATAAAATTAGTGGTTATCACGGCTGCACGCGTGTGTGTGTGTGTGTGGTACACACAATGTGCGTCAGTTGGTGACACTGTTGTTGGGTGAGTGTAGCGCACTGCCATCTTCTTAAGGACCGAGCAGTCTAAGAAGAATAGGCTCGGGCTCCTTGACCCTTTAAGAGGACAGCAGTATGATTCTTCGAAACGTCGGGAACCACTCACCCAAAGTCACAGAGTCACATCGCAAGAAATTGGATACGCACCTTCCGAAGTACATAAATTTTCAACAGTCATTTGATTCTCAGTATGTGTCTTGACACGGCTGTCTGCTGTGCCTTTCTGTTTACTTCTTGTTTCCAATTTAAACGACATTTATTACCGTACTAATCTGAGGCATATATATATATATATATATAAAGACCCAGCTCGTACCGCGCAGTAGACACACTCCGTCTCAGTTATACAAACCAGTGAGTTAATGCTGTACAGTGAAATAATCGCTGTTTGTTCTGAGATCCACACAAAACACATAAATACAGTCCGTACCGCGCAGTAAACACACTCCGTCTCAGTTATACAAACCAGTCAGTTAATGTTGTACAGTGAAATAATCGCTGTTTGTTCTGAGATCCACACAAAACACATAAATACAGTCCGTACCGCGCAGTAAACACACTCCGTCTCAGTTATACAAACCAGTCAGTTAATGTTGTATAGTGAAATAATCGCTGTTTGTTCTGAGATCCACACAAAACACATAAATACAGTCCGTACCGCGCAGTAAACACACTCCGTCTCAGTTACACAAACCAGTCAGTTAATGTTGTACAGTGAAATAATCGCTGTTTGTTCTGAGATCCACACAAAACACATAAATACAGTCCGTACCGCGCAGTAAACACACTCCGTCTCAGTTACACAAACCAGTCAGTTAATGTTGTACAGTGAAATAATCGCTGTTTGTTCTGAGATCCACACAAAACACATAAATACAGTCCGTACCGCGCAGTAAACACACTCCGTCTCAGTTATACAAACCAGTCAGTTAATGTTGTACAGTGAAATAATCGCTGTTTGTTCTGAGATCCACACAAAACACATAAATACAGTCCGTACCGCGCAGTAAACACACTCCGTCTCAGTTACACAAACCAGTCAGTTAATGTTGTACAGTGAAATAATCGCTGTTTGTTCTGAGATCCACACAAAACACATAAATACGGTCCGTACCGCGCAGTAAACACACTCCGTCTCAGTTATACAAACCAGTCAGTTAATGTTGTACAGTGAAATAATCGCTGTTTGTTCTGAGATCCACACAAAACACATAAATACAGTCCGTACCGCGCAGTAAACACACTCCGTCTCAGTTATACAAACCAGTCAGTTAATGTTGTACAGTGAAATAATCGCTGTTTGTTCTGAGATCCACACAAAACACATAAATACAGTTCGTACCGCGCAGTAAACACACTCCGTCTCAGTTACACAAACCAGTCAGTTAATGTTGTACAGTGAAATAATCGCTGTTTGTTCTGAGATCCACACAAAACACATAAATACAGTCCGTACCGCGCAGTAAACACACTCCGTCTCAGTTATACAAACCAGTCAGTTAATGTTGTACAGTGAAATAATCGCTGTTTGTTCTGAGATCCACACAAAACACATAAATACAGTCCGTACCGCGCAGTAAACACACTCCGTCTCAGTTATACATACCAGTCAGTTAATGTTGTACAGTGAAATAATCGCTGTTTGTTCTGAGATCCACACAAAACACATAAATACAGTCCGTACCGCGCAGTAAACACACTCCGTCTCAGTTATACAAACCAGTCAGTTAATGTTTTACAGTGAAATAATCGCTGTTTGTTCTGAGATCCACACAAAACACATAAATACAGTCCGTACCGCGCAGTAAACACACTCCGTCTCAGTTATACAAACCAGTCAGTTAATGCTGTACAGTGAAATAATCGCTGTTTGTTGTGAGATCCACACAAAACACATAAATACAGTCCGTACCGCGCAGTAAACACACTCCGTCTCAGTTATACAAACCAGTCAGTTAATGCTGTACAGTGAAATAATCGCTGTTTGTTCTGAGATCCACACAAAACACATAAATACACTGTGTGGGCAGAACGTAGAATTTGTGAATGTTAAACATGGCGGTACATATAGTAACCACTGGGCTCTGAAGGGTTAATCATTTAGAGCGCACTGGTTGCTTTATGTACCACCTGCTTTAACGTTACAAAATTCTGTTTTGTCCACACAATGTGTTTGTGTGTTGTGTGTGCACCTCACAACACACAATGACTGCTTCCCTAAACGCCATTAACCGATTGATTTTTATAACGCAGACTTCGAATGTGAACTGTGAGACAAGAACTGAGTTGTTATACATTATTAGATGAACCTGAGGCTTCAAAGTGTTAATTATTGTGCGTGGGCTTGATGTAAATCTGTTTAATTGAAATTGCGAGTCGTGTCTGTGGAGAAAAAAAAACTAATAACATTACCATTTGCACATTGCTGTGTGACAATTGCGTTTGTGTGAGTATGCAGGGCGCGCGAGTGCGTGTTTGCGTGGCGTGAGTCTGTCTCACTGCTATGGCTCGCATTACGCTTAATTACAGGAAAAAAGTACTGATGCAGTAGTGCCTGCAGAACTACAGTGTCGATATGAAAGTGAGTTGCATGTCGCTGTAGTGCCTGCAGAACTACAGTGTCGATATGAAAGTTAGTTGCATGTCGCTGTAGTGCCTGCAGAACTACAGTGTCGATATGAAAGTGAGTTGCATGTCGCTGTAGTGCCTGCAGAACTACAGTGTCGATATGAAAGTTAGTTGCATGTCGCTGTAGTGCCTGCAGAACTACAGTGTCGATATGAAAGTTAGTTGCATGTCGCTGTAGTGCCTGCAGAACTACAACTTCGATATCAAAGTGAGATGTATGTCTCTGTAGTGCCTGCAGAGCTACAGTGTCGATATGAAAGTTAGTTGCATGTCGCTGCAGTGCCTGCAGAACTACAGTGTCGATATGAAAGTGAGTCGCATGTCGCTGTAGTGCCTGCACAACTACAGTGTCGATATGAAAGTTAGTTGCATGTCGCTGCAGTGCCTGCAGAACTAGTGTCGATATGAAAGTTAGTTGCATGTCGCTGCAGTGCCTGCAGAACTACAGTGTCAATATGAAAGTTAGTTGCACGTCGCTGTAGTGCCTGCAGAACTACAGTGTCGATATGAAAGTGAGTTGCATGTCGCTGTAGTGCCTGCAGAACTACAGTGTCGATATGAAAGTGGGTTGCATGTCGCTACAGTGCCTGCAGAACTACAGTGTCGATATGAAAGTGAGTTGCATGTCGCTGTAGTGCCTGCAGAACTACAATGTCGATATGAAAGTTAGTTGCATGTCGCTGCAGTGCCTGCAGAACTACAGTGTCGATATGAAAGTTAGTTGCATGTCGCTGCAGTGCCTGCAGAACTACAGTGTCGATATGAAAGTTAGTTGCATGTCGCTGTAGTGCCTGCAGAACTACAGTGTCGATATGAAAGTTAGTTGCATTCGCTGTAGTGCCTGCAAAACTACAGTGTCGATATGAAAGTTAGTTGCATGTCGCTGTAGTGCCTGCAGAACTACAGTGTCGATATGAAAGTTAGTTGCATGTCGCTGTAGTGCCTGCAGAACTACAGTGTCGATATGAAAGTTAGTTGCATGTGGCTGTAGTGCCTGCAGAACTACAGTGTCGATATGAAAGTTAGTTGCATGTCGCTGTAGTGCCTGCACAACTATAGTGTCGACAGTAACTTTAGTTGCTGAATTTAATGGTTAAGCGTGCTGCGTTCCCTTTAGGAGTTTTTGCTTTAATTTTCTGTGTACGAACCGATCGGTTAAACTTAATTTTTCGTTGTAAATGACGTACTGGTAAATATATATATATATATATATATATATAAAGGGCTGGCGAAATTTTCCCGCAACTTATAATAATGCACGCGATATTTGTTGCACAAAATTCCTTCTCATGTAAGACCGTATTTATAAAACATTTCCAAACTTGCTTAAGGTCATAATAGTTGGTATTTCCAGGACAAAACACTAAATAATAGTCTTCGGTTTGTACTTCCCTTTGTGAGTTTGTACCATCTGTCACAACACTATATTAATATGGTTATTTGATTCTCTGTACTACTCGATCTGGCCTTTTGGCCATCATCAGATATATAAAACCACAAAAATAATTACTAAGCACAGTTCCTCAGAATACTTTCGTGCTTTAATACACGATGATGGCCACAAGGCCAGAACGTGTAGTGCAGGATAATACATAACCACACAAATATGGTGTTGAGATGGACGGAATAATCTTTTGTTTCAATTATCAAACTAGTACGATGGTCAGACGTAATTAAGGCATCACAACACATAAACGCCCTACGTCGTGGCCCCACAATGCAGCACTTCCACGTCTGTTACTTACAGTAGGCCTAATTGGTACTTTGTTAACAGCTGTGTTTTCGTTGATGTAAGAAATCATATAAATGAAATGTGCAGACAGCAAGGTGTAACTGAGGTCTGTAGATTGGTGTGTTGGTGTGCAGACAGCAAGATGTAACTGAGTTCTGTAGTTTGGTGGTTGGTTGGTGCAGACAGCAAGGTGTAACTGAGGTCTGTAGTTTGGTGTGTTCGTGTGCAGACAGCAAGGTGTAACTGAGGTCTGTAGTTTGGTGTGTTGGTGTGCAGACAGCAAGGTGTAACTGAGGTCTGTAGTTTGGTGTGTTGGTGTGCAGACAGCAAGGTGTAACTGAGGTCTGTAGTTTGGTGTGTTGGTGTGCAGACAGCAAGGTGTAACTGAGGTCTGTAGTTTGGTGTGTTGGTGTGCAGACAGCAAGGTGTAACTGAGGTCTGTAGTTTGGTGTGTTGGTGTGCAGACAGCAAGGTGTAACTGAGGTCTGTAGTTTGGTGTGTTGGTGTGCAGACAGCAAGGTGTAACTGAGGTCTGTAGTTTGGTGTGTTGGTGTGCAGACACTAAGGTGTAACTGAGGTCTGTAGTTTGGTGTGTTGGTGTGCAGACAGCAAGGTGTAACTGAGGTCTGTAGTTTGGTGTGTTGGTGTGCAGACAGCAAGGTGTAACTGAGGTCTGTAGTTTGGTGTGTTGGTGTGCAGACAGCAAGGTGTAACTGAGGTCTGTAGTTTGGTGTGTTGGTGTGCAGACAGCAAGGTGTAACTGAGGTCTGTAGTTTGGTATGTTGGTGTGCAGACAGCAAGGTGTAACTGAGGTCTGTAGTTTGGTGTGTTGGTGTGCAGACAGCAAGGTGTAACTGAGGTCTGTAGTTTGGTGTGTTGGTGTGCAGACAGCAAGGTGTAACTGAGGTCTGTAGTTTGGTGTGTTGGTGTGCAGACAGCAAGGTGTAACTGAGGTCTGTAGTTTGGTGTGTTGGTGTGCAGACAGCAAGGTGTAACTGAGGTCTGTAGTTTGGTGTGTTGGTGTGCAGACAGCAAGGTGTAACTGAGGTCTGTAGTTGGTGTGTTGGTGCAGACAGCAAGGTGTAACTGAGGTCTGTAGTTTGGTGTGTTGGTGTGCAGACAGCAAGTGTAACTGAGGTCTGTAGTTTGGTGTGTTGGTGTGCAGACAGCAAGTGTAACTGAGGTCTGTAGTTTGGTGTGTTCGTGTGCAGACAGCAAGGTGTAACTGAGGTCTGTAGTTTGGTGTGTTGGTGTGCAGACAGCAAGGTGTAACTGAGGTCTGTAGTTTGGTGTGTTGGTGTGCAGACAGCAAGGTGTAACTGAGGTCTGTATTTGGTGTGTTGGTGTGCAGACAGCAAGGTGTAACTGAGGTCTGTAGTTTGGTGTGTTGGTGTGCAGACAGCAAGGTGTAACTGAGGTCTGTAGTTTGTGGTGTGTTGGTGTGCAGACAGCAAGGTGTAACTGAGGTCTGTAGATTGGTGTGTTGGTGTGCAGACAGCAAGGTGTAACTGAGGTCTGTAGTTTGGTGTGTTGGTGTGCAGACAGCAAGGTGTAACTGAGGTCTGTATTTTGGTGTGTTGGTGTGCAGACAGCAAGGTGTAACTGAGGTCTGTAGATTGGTGTGTTGGTGTGCAGACAGCAAGGTGTAACTGAGGTCTGTAATGTGTTGGTGTAGTGGTGTTGTGTCAGACAGCAAGGTGTAACAACACAGAGCCCGTCTATCGTTTGAAAGTAAGCACAAATTTTAATTCTAGAGAATAGCGAAATAAAGTTTTTACTAATTAGAATTACATTATAGTCACAAAAAAACCATCTGACATATTCCGCGGTCGGTTATGTCCTTATACAGCTTTATTCTATTCATATCCGTTGGATTTGAGTAATTCAAGTTCGTTGCAATTATAGAGCTTGTTAGCATTCAACGGTCATACGAGTTTCAAAGCTTAATTTGCGTCACAATCAGTGACCGCATGTCGCATGTGTCTGGCGATATAGCTACTGCCATTATGACATGCGCCGCTTTCATTTGCTTTTTTTTTCTTTATTTTTCAGGCGGCTTTGGTAATTTGATTCTAAAAATAAATGTTGTATTATTATATAGCACTTTGTCTAGTTGATAACAGTTACTGAGTGGTTTAAACTGGCTTGAACTTGTGCATGTACGTGTATACCTGTGCTGCATATTTGTACAGGATTGTGATTAGTAAATGGTTGTAAGGTGCAGACGAGCTGTTGTTACTGCCAGTAACTGTATCGTCTGTGCAAGCTACTGCCTTCCTTCACGTGCATGTTGTTACTGCCAGTAACTGTGTATCGTCTGTACAAGCTACTGACTTCCTTCACGTGCATGTTGTTACTGCCAGTAACTGTGTATCGTTTGTACAAGCTACTGACTTCCTTCACGTGCATGTTGTTACTGCCAGTAACTGTGTATCGTTTGTACAAGCTACTGACTTCCTTCACGTGCATGTTGTTACTGCCAGTAACTGTGTACCGTTTGTACAAGCTACTGTCTTCCTTCACGTGCATGTTGTTACTGCCAGTAACTGTGTATCGTTTGTACAAGCTACTGACTTCCTTCACGTGCATGTTGTTACTGCCAGTAACTGTATCGTTTGTACAAGCTACTGACTTCCTTCACGTGCATGTTGTTACTGCCAGTAACTGTGTATCGTTTGTACAAGCTACTGACTTCCTTCACGTGCATGTTGTTACTGCCAGTAACTGTGTATCGTTTGTACAAGCTACTGACTTCCTTCACGTGCATGTTGTTACTGCCAGTAACTATCGTTTGTACAAGCTACTGTCTTCCTTCACGTGCATGTTGTTACTGCCAGTAACTATCGTTTGTACAAGCTACTGCCTTCCTTCACGTGCATGTTGTTACTGCCAGTAACTATCGTTTGTACAAGCTACTGTCTTCCTTCACGTGCATGTTGTTACTGCCAGTAACTATCGTTTGTACAAGCTACTGTCTTCCTTCACGTGCATGGTTACTGCCAGTAACTATCGTTTGTACAAGCTACTGCCTTCCTTCACGTGCATGTTGTTACTGCCAGTAACTATCGTTTGTACAAGCTACTGTCTTCCTTGTTAACAGACTGCTTAAATGTGTGGGAAGGTGACCTGAGGTGCAGTTGTGACCTTGCTGTGACAGTAAGGGAGGAATTGAGGCTGAGGGTGTTCGTTAACAGGTGCTGGGGGGTGAAGTGACAGGAGACTGGAGAAAACTACGTAATGAATAGCTTCATGGTTTGTACAGCTCACCAAATATTGTTAGAGTGACTAAACCAAGGAGAATATGATGGGCTGCGTCTGTGGCACGCGTGGGTTAGAACAGAAATGCAAACAGGGGTTTGGTTGAAAAACATGAATAAAGAAACCGCTTGGAAGAGGCAGACTTAGGTGGTAAATATACTGACTTGATATTATATACATAATGTGCAAGGATGTTGACTGGATTAATCTGACTCAGTATACGGACAAGTGGCGGGCTGTTGTGAACACGGTGATGAACTTTGGGTTCCATAAAATGTGAGGTGTTTCTTGAACAGCTAAATGACCGGTAGCTTTTCAATAATGACTGTGATCCGCGCGGTTGGTTAGTGTGTGTGCGTGCTCTACCAAGCTCGCCCACACACACACACACACGTTACATTCTGGACAGTGTCTGTCGACCACAATCCAACGTCCAGCACTGACGTGTCACACACACGTTGACACAGTCACGTAATGAACACGACGTGTCACTGCGGGGGCCGGGATCGACTGCAGGGCGGTCTTTGTGCTGTTTTAGTGCAACAGCTGCACCGAAAGTGTCCGCTGGTTGCTGTTGTCAGTTGCCATGCCGACAATGTTCCGTACTCGTCACAAATTACACACCAACAAAATGCACTATATTTTCACTTCATATTCTTTATTCTTCAACCCCTACATATGTTTCGGCCTTTACAAGGCCATCTTCAGGGGGTTCGTAATCGTTGGTGTATAATTTGTGATTTGTTATAAAATGCACCGTGAAGATAATACAAAATTTATCCGTACTGCTGTTTATTCATGCACTATTGACAGTGTTTAGTCAGGGCACTAAAGGCGCTATTAAGTAAAATACAAAGAAAGGAACTTTAAGTGTTTTGAATAGTGACGGCCGCTTCCTTCCAAAGCATTCCAGTTCGCCGATAATCAGACGCCCTGTAGCAGGACGCTATGTATGCCCTCATCTGTGATAGTGCTGGTAGATAGCTAGCAGCAGAAGAGCCTGTTGTAGGACCTGCACGTAATTTAGTTACGTGATGCACTGCAATGTAGACTGGCCGCACGTAGTTTAGTTACGTGATGCACTGCAATGTATACTGGCCGCACGTAATTTAGTTACGTGATGCACTGCAATGTAGACTGGCCGCATGTAATTTAGTTACGTGATGCACTGCAATGTAGACTGGCCGCATGTAATTTAGTTACGTGATGCACTGCAATGTAGACTGGCCGCATGTAATTTAGTTACGTGATGCACTGCGATGTAGACTGGCCGCATGTAATTTAGTTACGTGATGCACTGCAATGTAGACTGGCCGCATGTAATTTAGTTACGTGATGCACTGCAATGTAGACTGTCCGCATGTAATTTAGTTACGTGATGCACTGCAATGTAGACTGGCCGCATGTAATTTAGTTACGTGATGCACTGCGATGTAGACTGGCCGCATGTAATTTAGTTACGTGATGCACTGCAATGTAGACTGGCCGCATGTAGTTTAGTTACGTGATGCACTTCAATGTAGACTGGCCGCATGTAGTTTAGTTACGTGATGCACTTCAATGTAGACTGGCCGCATGTAGTTTAGTTACGTGATGCACTTCAATGTAGACTGGCCGCATGTAGTTTAGTTACGTGATGCACTTCAATGTAGACTGGCCGCATGTAATTTAGTTACGTGATGCACTGCAATGTAGACTGGCCGCATGTAGTTTAGTTACGTGATGCACTTCAATGTAGACTGGCCGCATGTAGTTTAGTTACGTGATGCACTTCAATGTAGACTGGCCGCATGTAGTTTAGTTACGTGATGCACTTCAATGTGGACTGGCCGCATGTAGTTTAGTTACGTGATGCACTTCAATGTAGACTGGCCGCATGTAGTTTAGTTACGTGATGCACTTCAATGTAGACTGGCCGCATGTAATTTAGTTACGTGATGCACTGCAATGTAGACTGGCCGCATGTAGTTTAGTTACGTGATGCACTTCAATGTAGACTGGCCGCATGTAGTTTAGTTACGTGATGCACTTCAATGTAGACTGGCCGCATGTAGTTTAGTTACGTGATGCACTGCAATGTAGACTGGCCGCATGTAGTTTAGTTACGTGATGCACTTCAATGTAGACTGGCCGCATGTAGTTTAGTTACGTGATGCACTGCAATGTGGACTGGCCGCATGTAGTTTAGTTACGTGATGCACTGCAATGTAGACTGGCCGCATGTAGTTTAGTTACGTGATGCACTTCAATGTAGACTGGCCGCATGTAGTTTAGTTACGTGATGCACTTCAATGTAGACTGGTCGCATGTAGTTTAGTTACGTGATGCACTGCAATGTAGACTGGCCGCATGTAGTTTAGTTACGTGATGCACTGCAATGTAGACTGGCCGCATGTAGTTTAGTTACGTGATGCACTTCAATGTAGACTGGCCGCATGTAGTTTAGTTACGTGATGCACTTCAATGTAGACTGGCCGCATGTAGTTTAGTTACGTGATGCACTTCAATGTAGACTGGCCGCATGTAGTTTAGTTACGTGATGCACTTCAATGTAGACTGGCCGCATGTAGTTTAGTTACGTGATGCACTTCAATGTAGACTGGCCGCATGTAGTTTAGTTACGTGATGCACTGCAATGTAGACTGGCCGCATGTAGTTTAGTTACGTGATGCACTGCAATGTAGACTGGCCGCATGTAGTTTAGTTACGTGATGCACTTCAATGTAGACTGGCCGCATGTAGTTTAGTTACGTGATGCACTTCAATGTAGACTGGCCGCATGTAGTTTAGTTACGTGATGCACTTCAATGTAGACTGGCCGCATGTAGTTTAGTTACGTGATGCACTTCAATGTAGACTGGCCGCATGTAGTTTAGTTACGTGATGCACTTCAATGTAGACTGGCCGCATGTAGTTTAGTTACGTGATGCACTTCAATGTAGACTGGCCGCATGTAATTTAGTTACGACGTAAAGAAGCATAAGTCTCTCATTAGACTAATTTGCGGTAAAGAGTGCGTAATAGTTATAATAGTAATGATAACAATAGTGTGTGGTTCAGGCAGATGCTGAAGCAATTAGGAGTAAGAAATTTGTTGGCTATGTAGGAATGTTTGAGGGCGCTTGTCTCATGTTTCCATCTCCACAACTTCTACTGTTGGCACTGAAAAGGCCTTTCTTGAAAAACCTACAAGTCCAGTTGAATCAGTTTAAGCCAAACCTCCTCTTCCTCGTGAATAGCTCTGATTACCCAGAATTCTCTCAACGCTTTCTATACAACCGACATATTCCTGCCTCCCATTAACTTCTGCTTTCACTTGAAACAGATTCAGTCACCTTGAAGATGGAGGTATTGCTACCTTTGAAACATGGTAAAAAGCTTTACCCCACTGTGTGAAACGCCCCAAAATGACCACCATTACAACAAAAGTCGCTTTGAAAACTCACAAGCTTTTTATAAGTACGTACTTTGTTATTGCGTTCATTATCGTAACAAGTGTAATTACGTATTTGCGACAAGCAATATACTTATGGATTTGGAGCAAGGACACTTTCTTTACAATGTTTGTTGTTTGGCTGTCTTTTTGTGTTAAGAGACGACACGAGGTCTTCAACATCGCAGTCCACATTCCTCTGTCACAAATCGTTCTTACAATCCGTACACTAATTCCGCCTTATACGATTTAAATCCCTGCGGGTTGCGACTGTTGCTTCCCATAAAGTCGCTCTGTCTTGTCACGAAGGCAAGTTGTGCGACCCAACTTTGTGGCACAGTTGCTTCCCAAAAGCGCCGTCTCAAAGAGTCACAGTTGCTTCCAAGTCGTCTGTCTTGTCACGAAGGCAAGTTGTGCGACCCAACTTTGTGGCACAGTTGCTTCCCATAAAGTCGCTCTGTCTTGTCACGAAGGCAAGTTGTGCGACCCAACTTTGTGGCACAGTTGCTTCCCATAAAGTCGCTCTGTCTTGTCACGAAGGCAAGTTGTGCGACCCCACAGGCACAGTTCCAGCTCGTTCAAATATCTGCTGTGCTTCAGAACATTGCAACAGGAACGTCACTGCTGCAGACGGCCACAGTGCTGTCGGCGTCTCACTGTTCGCAGGGGGCCAGTAATCTCCTCTGCCAAAGCGTACATCTCGTCCACCGTCTGAAACACGAACAGCCTATAGCTTTCACCATTTAAGGACAAACAATTAAGCTACGTTGTATCACAAATTCACTTCCTACCTCCTAGAGAACACAGTGCACTTTCTTTAGCAGGACCAATCCGTTAACAGGCCTACTGTCTGCAGAAACAGCGGCCCTTTGTTGTAAGAATCACAGAGAATGCAGAATATGGGGAAAGTGTAGAGCTTCTTAATGATCAGCCTGGTGGTACACATGCTTACCGTTGGTTTAAATAGTTAATGCGCTTCTCAAGTGGTCGCTTGTCTTCAAACATTGATCAAAGCTCTGCATGTATTTACCACTTGTGCCACGCGACCTACATGCCCTGCCAATATCATTCTTCTTGAATTGTTTCACAACACAATAATGCTGAACAATACAAATTTTGAAGCTCCTAATTAAGCATCGGCTTTCTTAGGCCGAAGTGCGTAATAAATGTTAGCTAATTAACAACTTTTCAATATTTTTTTGAGATTTTAGGTTGCTGGATATAGTGTTTAGAATTCTAAGTTAAGCAGCATATTTTTTCATGGCTCGACAGCCTCTAGTGGGCCACGGCCTCCTCGTTGTCAAAGCTTCACGATCACACTCGGACACACCACACTCGGTAGGACTCCTCTGGGCGAGTGATCAGCCCGACGCAGACACCTCTACCTGCCAATACACAACACCCTCAAGAGGCAAACATCCATGCCCCCGGCGGGATTCGAACCCACAATTCCAGCAAGCGAACGGCTGCAGACCGACGCCTTAGACCGCGCGGCCACTGCGATTGGTTAAACAGCGTAATAGTTTTAACGAATCAATGACGAGATGTTTTAACGACGGGCAGAATTAAATTTGTAATGCTGCTGTATGACACCGTATCGCCTGGCAAATGTTTACTGAAGTTAGGAGTAAGCGATTGCCTCTGCTTCTGGGCAAAACAAAGATGCTTAATTTACCCTGAAGACGGAGACAGTAGATGTTGCAGAAACACTGGTAAGCAGCTACTAAACTACAAGCAGTCGTAACACAGAAACTTAAAATGTGAGTCTTCGGAGATGAGGAAATTTGTTGGTGCTCCTTCGCTAAGCAGATCAATATGCAGACTGGGAACTTGCTTGTAAAATGACTCTTGTGCGAGTGACGTGGATTTTATTACGTTGCTCTGAACACGGACCAAATGTCCTTCTGCTGCCTGGCACCGTGACCCCAGTGTCAGTTCAATGTATTATCACACTTGGCTGTAACGTGTGCTACAGTCTGTCACCGCGGGACCCAGGTTCTTTGCCAGACCAGCCCACGTGGTGTTTGTGGAGAGTGTGGCACTGGGGTAGGATTTTCTCCCAGTACTTCGGTATCCTCATGTCGGTATCCTTCCCCCAGTGCTGCATAGTCTTTCATATACTCATCTGTCACCGACACCATATAACTTAGGCATTAACAGCGTCGTTAAACAACACACTTCAAATAGCACGTCCTGCAGCGACTCACCAAATCCTCACCTGCAGCGACTCGCCAAATTCTCACCCGCAGCGACTCACCAAACCCTCCCCCTCAGCGACTCACCAAATCCCCACCTACAGTGACTCACCAAATCCTCACCTGCAGTGACTCACCAAACCCTCACCTGCAGTTCGCGTAGTTTCTTGACAAGTGGGCACTCGTACTTCAGTCCGTCATTCACTTCCGTTTTGAACACGACGCTGTGCGTCACATCGCTGTCGTGCAAAGTGACGCTCAGGTCGGAGCATCGTCTTTCTGTGATGCTGCTCAGGACAGGTGCAGGATCGTCAGCGTTTCCGAGAGAGCAGGCACTCGGAACAGCGGCCGGAGGTTGCACCTGCAGCACAGTAACGGTCTGCTGAGGACCGGCCTACCAACTGTCGCTAGTTCGACTTCAGCTCATATCGACCTATCGAGCCCATTATCGCTGAGTGCAATGAAACATGTGGCAGTAGCACAGGTATCAAATTGTGTGTACAGCAACATGACATGAAGATACACTAAGTACAGAGTGTATGGCTTGACGTCGATGTGTGTACATCAACATGACATGAAGATACACTAAGTACAGAGTGTATGGCTTGACGTCAATGTGTGTACAGCAACATGACATGAAGATACACTAAGTACAGAGTGTATGGCTTGACGTCGATGTGTGTACAGCAACATGACATGAAGATACACTAAGTACAGAGTGTATGGCTTGACGTCAATGTGTGTACAGCAACATGACATGAAGATACACTAAGTACAGAGTGTATGGCTTGACGTCGATGTGTGTACAGCAACATGACATGAAGATACACTAAGTACAGAGTGTATGGCTTGACGTCGATGTGTGTACATCAACATGACATGAAGATACACTAAGTACAGAGTGTATGGCTTGACGTCGATGTGTGTACAGCAACATGACATGAAGATACACTAAGTACAGAGTGTATGGCTTGACGTCTATGTGTGTACATCAACATGACATGAAGATACACTAAGTACAGAGTGTATGGCTTGACGTCGATGTGTGTACATGAACATGACATGAAGATACACTAAGTTCAGAGTGTATGGTTTGACGTCGATGTGTGTACATCAACATGACATGAAGATACACTAAGTACAGAGTGTATGGCTTGACGTCAATGTGTGTACAGCAACATGACATGAAGATACACTAAGTACAGAGTGTATGGCTTGACGTCGATGTGTGTACAGCAACATGACATGAAGATACACTAAGTACAGAGTGTATGGCTTGACGTCGATGTGTGTACAGCAACATGATATGAAGATACACTAAGTACAGAGTGTATGGCTTGACGTCGATGTGTGTACAGCAACATGACATGAAGATACACTAAGTACAGAGTGTATGGCTTGACGTCGATGTGTGTACAGCAACATGATATGAAGATACACTAAGTACAGAGTGTATGGCTTGACGTCAATGTGTATTAAACATTTAAACCTTTAATAAAAATGTCTGCTGCTGCCAAAGTGGCTCAACGCTAACACACACATATATATATATATATATACACGTATTTACACATTTGTTGACCTTTTTGTTTCTATTTAAATGTAATTCAGATTAATGTAAGACTTTCTAGAGCTAAACAAAATGATAGAATGCACTGGAATGACATCGTTACTGAAGCGAGGAACGCAAATCAGAGCATCATACTGGAGCATGAGTGTCGAACCCACGGTCTACCGCTTGTGTTTTGCTGCCCGCGGCCACATTTGTAAATTATGTATGTACTATAATATTACACAGCAGTCTAGGCACTTAGGTGTACCGCTTATTGTGACTTTTACAAGTGCGGCCCGCGAACCAGCCCACGATAGCGCGTGTGGCCCTTTGCAAAAGCAGTTGAATCTCCCCACACCAGAGACGTGTACTTTCACTGCACTAACCTTCGCTTTCTTTTCTTCTATAATATCTTTAGTTAATTGTGTTATCTTGAACACCGGGTGTTCCAGCAGTTCCTTGGACGCTTCTTTAACTGGAATCTTACCCTCGAGTATGAGCTGCTTCTCCCTCTCCACCTCTTCAGCCTGCAAGTTTAAAGCAATTATGTGAGCGCTCATCAATCTTGCGCGCTGTGCTAACCCGATGCCGCCGACGGGCGGTGACGTAACAGTGCAGCAACACAGCAACGTAACCTCGTGACCAGTTAAAGGACATTCGTGTTTAAAGTGACGGTAAGAAGAATGTTACACCGAGGTGGTCAGTTTTGTGCCCTCAGTAGTAAGAAACGTCAGCCGTGCGATCTCAAGAGAAGATATGCTTGAAGATTGAAGTATTGTGGGAAATTACGTCGTGTTGTCTGGTACATATCTACCCAGTCGACACAGTATAACATCCCAGAAGATTTGCAACTTTCGCAACACTGCTTGAGAACCTATCTCGAAATTAAGTTCATTTAACGCAGGCCTTTGGAAGGCTGAGCAATGGGCAGATTATATGGGACAAAAGCTTTGAATATGATACGAATCTGCAGCATTAAAGCCGCACAAAATCTCTCTTTAATTTCAAGTTTTATAAACAGCAAAAGGGCACAAGCCATCCTCAGTCTGTTCCGTTTTCGTGGGTGTTGGTCTCTCCATCCTTTTCTTGCTCGACCTACGTTTCCTTTGGCAGTTGGATGTATTCGTACTCTAACTTGGAAATGCGTGTATCGTTCATTCTTAATAAATGTTGTTTTCACTGAACTGTGCAATACAAAGTAATTGTACAGACATTCTACATGCACAGGCACTATAAACGCAGGTATGAACCACCATTAGTACAGACATTCTACATGCACAGGCACTATAAACGCAGTTATGAACCACCATTAGTACAGACATTCTACATGCACAGGCACTATAAACGCAGGTATGAACCACCATTAGTACAGACATTCTACATGCACAGGCACTATAAACTCAGTTATGAACCACCATTAGTACAGACATTCTACATGCACAGGCACTATAAACGCAGTTATGAACCACCATTAGTACAGACATTCTACATGCACAGGCACTATAAACGCAGGTATGAACCACCATTAGTACAGACATTCTACATGCACAGGCACTATAAACTCAGTTATGAACCACCATTAGTACAGACATTCTACATGCACAGGCACTATAAACGCAGGTATGAACCACCATTAGTACAGACATTCTACATGCACAGGCACTATAAACGCAGTTATGAACCACCATTAGTACAGACATTCTACATGCACAGGCACTATAAACTCAGTTATGAACCACCATTAGTACAGACATTCTACATGCACAGGCACTATAAACGCAGGTATGAACCACCATTAGTACAGACATTCTACATGCACAGGCACTATAAACTCAGTTATGAACCACCATTAGTACAGACATTCTACATGCACAGGCACTATAAACGCAGGTATGAACCACCATTAGTACAGACATTCTACATGCACAGGCACTATAAACTCAGTTATGAACCACCATTAGTACAGACATTCTACATGCACAGGCACTATAAACTCAGTTATGAACCACCATTAGTACAGACATTCTACATGCACAGGCACTATAAACGCAGGTATGAACCACCATTAGTACAGACATTCTACATGCACAGGCACTATAAACTCAGTTATGAACCACCATTAGTACAGACATTCTACATGCACAGGCACTATAAACGCAGGTATGAACCACCATTAGTACAGACATTCTACATGCACAGGCACTATAAACTCAGTTATGAACCACCATTAGTACAGACATTCTACATGCACAGGCACTATAAACGCAGGTATGAACCACCATTAGTACAGACATTCTACATGCACAGGCACTATAAACGCAGGTATGAACCACCATTAGTACAGACATTCTACATGCACAGGCACTATAAACTCAGTTATGAACCACCATTAGTACAGACATTCTACATGCACAGGCACTATAAACGCAGGTATGAACCACCATTAGTACAGACATTCTACATGCACAGGCACTATAAACTCAGTTATGAACCACCATTAGTACAGACATTCTACATGCACAGGCACTATAAACTCAGTTATGAACCACCATTAGTACAGAAACACACAGCACAAACATTTATACAACCCACGCTCGACCTAACCAGAATTACAGCAGCAGAAATTTGGTTTATGGTGCGTAAGGGGGTTATACAAAATGGGACCACAAAAAAATGAGAAAATAATGGAAGAACTCAAGACGGAAACTGTGCTAAAATACATAGGCAAAGACAGAACTGTGCTAAAATACATAGGCAAACAAAGACAGAACTGTGCTAAAATACATAGGCAAACAAAGACAGAACTGTGCTAAAATACATAGGCAAACAAAGACAGAACTGTGCTAAAATACATAGGCAAACAAAGACAGAACTGTGCTAAAATACATAGGCAAACAAAGACAGAACTGGGGAGCTCATGTCAACAGAATGGAGAGCTGAAGGACCCCCAAACTCATTCTGCATTACGCGCCTCGGGGCACAAGGTCTACAGGGCGTCTGTAAGAAGATGGCTTCAGACAATAGCAGTCCACGTCGGGTCTAACACATGTTTGGACGAAGATGAAGGCGATGATGGTGATTAAGATAGTTATGTCTCCTACTTCTTATTGTATTGTGACATTTATGTCTCCTACTTCTTATTGTATTGTGACATTTATGTCTCCTACTTCTTATTGTATTGTGATCACAAGACGCACATTCTGCAACTGATCACAAAAGTTTCATCTCTGCTGTGCCAGTTCTTTCAAGATATTTAAGTCCAATTCTTACACCCATAGAGGGGCGTTGGTACCCACGTTATATTATATAATTTGGTACCCACGTTACATTATATAATTTGGTACCCACGTTATATTATATAATTTGGTACCCACGTTATATTATATAATTTGGTACCCACGTTATATTATATAATTTGGTACCCACGTTACATTATATAATTTGGTACCCACGTTATATTATATAATTTCAACAATATTTCCTTATTTCTTGCTTATCTTTAGTAATGATAATTATTAATGAAATAATAGACATTGGAAACTTAGTAAGTCTCTGCAGATATTTTGCATGGAATATGGTTTTTGTACTAACAGTGACAAACCTGTCGACAATGTGAAATTTCGTGTTTAAAATTGGGTTCCATAGTGGCGTGAATTATTATGATAATTAAAGTTGTACACAGAATAATTGTGACGTCCCTGTGTCATTGTTACCGTGCAAATGGTGAATTAATTTTTCCGTAGGTCCAAGCCTGTGAAATATTCTTTCAAATTCTTCTGTAATTTCTCCTTGTCACTCAAAATTGTAGTGCTGTCACTCCTTATCAATTGTGTGCTAGAAGAACACAAACATGTAGGTTCCTTCGTTAAATTACCGCGGTCATAGACACTGCACATGAGTAATGTCATAGACACTGCACAAGAGTAATGTCATAGATATTGCACAAGAGTAGTGTCATAGACAGTGCACAAGAGTAATGTCATAGACACTGCACAAGAGTAATGTCATAGACACTGCACAAGAGTAATGTCATAGACACTGCACAAGAGTAATGTCATAGACACCGCACAAGAGTAATGTCATAGACACTGCACAAGAGTAATGTCATAGACAATGCACAAGAGTAATGTCATAGGCACTCCACAAGAGTAATGTCATAGACATTGCACAAGAGTAATGTCATAGACACTGCACAAGAGTAATGTCATAGACACTGCACAAGAGTAATGTCATAGACACTGCACAAGAGTAATGTCATAGACACTGCACAAGACTAATGTCATAGACACTGCACAAGAGTAATGTCATAGACACTGCACAAGAGTAATGTCATGGACACTGCACAAGAGTAATGTCATAGATACTGCACAAGAGTAATGTCATGGACACTGCACAAGAGTAATGTCATGGACACTGCACAAGAGTAATATCATAGACAATGCACAAGAGTAATGTCATAGACACTGCACAAGAGTAATGTCATGGACACTGCACAAGAGTAGTGACATAGACACTGCACAAGAGTAATGTCATAGACATTGCACAAGAGTAATGTCATAGACACTGCACAAGAGTAATGTCATAGACACTGCACAAGAGTAATGTCATAGACACTGCACAAGAGTAATGTCATGGACACTGCACAAGAATAATGTCATAGACACTGTACAAGAGTAATGTCATAGACACTGCACAAGAGTAATGTCATAGACACTGCACAAGAATAATGTCATAGACACTGTACAAGAGTAATGTCATAGACACTGCACAAGAGTAATGTCATAGACACTGCACAAGAATAATGTCATAGACACTGTACAAGAGTAATGTCATAGACACTGCACAAGAGTAATGTCATGGACACTGCACAAGAAGTAATGTCATAGACACTGCACAAGAGTAATGTCATAGACACTGCACAAGAGTAATGTCATAGACACTGCACAAGAGTAATGTCATGGACACTGCACAAGAATAATGTCATAGACACTGTACAAGAGTAATGTCATAGACACTGCACAAGAGTAATGTCATGGACACTGCACAAGAATAATGTCATAGACACTGTACAAGAGTAATGTCATAGACACTGCACAAGAGTAATGTCATGGACACTGCACAAGAAAATAATGTCATAGACACTGTACAAGAGTAAGTGTCATAGACACTGCACAAGAGTAATGTCATAGACACTGCACAAGAGTAATGTCATAGACACTGCACAAGAGTAATGTCATAGACACTGCACAAGGGTAATGTCATGGATAATAACAAAGATAGAACACGTTAGAACAACAGACCAATTTTTAAAATAATTTAAATAATACAATGAGCTTATCTGCAGTCTTCCGTACATGCTTCCGTTTTTCGTTGCTATTGTGGTACTGAGCACAGTTTAATCACATATGAAGTGTTTTAGATTATGTAAATCGGGTCTGGTTTTATGTGACATGGAATTGTCCAATAAATTCACAATTCTAACTTATGTACTGGGAATGACCGGTTCTTTAATCTCGGTCAGGTTTAAAAGCAGAAAGTTGCAAGATCTGACGTAAGTTCTACATATGGACTTGTTCTTCTGGTTTTCATGAAATCATGTTGGAACTTTAAAATAAGAACTTTTTTCATTTTTGATAGTAATCACTCGAAGAATCCCACCCTGTCGTTCCACATCCCTCGTGACCCCGTACCTACTGTCGCAGGCCGCTACAACACACTGCACTCGACTGACAGTCACAGATCCTCCCACAACATTATCTTAACTCAACTTTACTTTCATAATCAATAAAATTGCACAACGTTAGGTCATTCTACTTTTGGCATAAAATAAACGAAATAGAGAGAAAGAAAGTTGGGAAGTTTTCGTATAGATTGTGGTATTGTACGTTGATGTACAATTGTAGTCTATGTATTGTACGTTATGATGTATCAATTGATGTATGTAGTCTGTGTATTGTACGTTGATGTACAATTGTAGTCTATGTATTGTACGTTGATGTACAATTGTGAGTAGTCTATAGTATATGTTGTACGTTGATGTACAATTGTAGTCTATGTATGTACGTGATGTACAATTGTAGTCTATGTATTGTACGTTGATGTACAATTGTAGTCTATGTATTGTACGTTGATGTACAATTGTAGTCTATGTATTGTACGTTGATGTACAATTGTAGTCTATGTATTGTACGTTGATGTACAATTGTAGTCTATGTATTGTACGTTGATGTACAATTGTAGTCTATGTAGTCTGATTACAGTGATGTACGTTTGTAGTCATGTATTGTACGTTGATGTACATATTGGTTATCTATGTATGTACGTTGATGTACAGTGTTGGTATGTCTATTAGGTCAGCTGACTTAAGGCAGTAGTTTTTAATGAAAAGCTTAAGTAATATCTACTATGTGTTAAACTTGGTTGTTCTGCAGACCTTGTGTCATGCTGTTGGCCGTCTTTAATGTAGACTCACAATTAGGAAGCCGCATAAAAGGCACGAAACTACCTGCGCACTGCCAATGTAGAAGGTTGCAACGTCACGAATGGCGTTTTTCTTTATTACGGAGAGGAGAGTTGCATTCGCGTCAGGTTTAAGAGCTGACTGAACCACTTCCTTGCAGTTTAATGCTGCTAACTTAGACTGCGGTTGAACTGGACAGAAAATTATTTGTGATGCTGAATTTTCGTTTGTGCTGAGAAGCTGAGCACGGTCAGACACTGTGTCACGTCCACGTGTCTGTATTGACTGTAAGCACAGTGGTAACTGTCTAACAAGCTGAGCACGGTCAGACACTGTGTCACGTCCACGTGTCTGTATTGACTGTAAGCACAGTGGTAACTGTCTAACAAGCTGAGCACGGTCAGACACTGTGTCACGTCCACGTGTCTGTATTGACTGTAAACACAGTGGTAACTGTCTAACAAGCTGAGCACGGTCAGACACTGTGTCACGTCCACGTGTCTGTATTGACTGTAAGCACAGTGGTAACTGTCTAACAAGCTGAGCACGGTCAGACACTGTGTCACGTCCACGTGTCTGTATTGACTGTAAGCACAGTGGTAACTGTCTAACAAGCTGAGCACGGTCAGACACTGTGTCACGTCCACGTGTCTGTATTGACTGTAAGCACAGTGGTAACTGTCTAACAAGCTGAGCACGGTCAGACACTGTGTCACGTCCACGTGTCTGTATTGACTGTAAGCACAGTGGTAACTGTCTAACAAGCTGAGCACGGTCAGACACTGTGTCACGTCCACGTGTCTGTATTGACTGTAAGCACAGTGGTAACTGTCTAACAAGCTGAGCACGGTCAGACACTGTGTCAAGTCCACGTGTCTGTATTGACTGTAAGCACAGTGGTAACTGTCTAACAAGCTGAGCACGGTCAGACAATGTGTCACGTCCACGTGTCTGTATTGACTGTAAGCACAGTGGTAACTGTCTAACAAGCTGAGCACGGTCAGACACTGTGTCACGTCCACGTGTCTGTATTGACTGTAAGCACAGTGGTAACTGTCTAACAAGCTGAGCACGGTCAGACACTGTGTCAAGTCCACGTGTCTGTATTGACTGTAAGCACAGTGGTAACTGTCTAACAAGCTGAGCACGGTCAGACACTGTGTCAAGTCCACGTGTCTGTATTGACTGTAAGCACAGTGGTAACTGTCTAACAAGCTGAGCACGGTCAGACACTGTGTCACGTCCACGTGTCTGTATTGACTGTAAGCACAGTGGTAACTGTCTAACAAGCTGAGCACGGTCAGACACTGTGTCACGTCCACTTGTCTGTATTGACTGTAAGCACAGTGGTAACTGTCTAACAAGCTGAGCACGGTCAGAAACTGTGTCACGTCGACGTGTCTGTATTGACTGTAAGCACAGTGGTAACTGTCTAACAAGCTGAGCACGGTCAGAAACTGTGTCACGTCCACGTGTCTGTATTGACTGTAAGCACAGTGGTAACTGTCTAACAAGCTGAGCACGGTCAGACACTGTGTCACGTCCACGTGTCTGTATTGACTGTAAGCACAGTAGTAACTGTCTAACAAGCTGAGCACGGTCAGACACTGTGTCACGTCCACGTGTCTGTATTGACTGTAAGCACAGTGGTAACTGTCTAACAAGCTGAGCACGGTCAGACACTGTGTCACGTCGACGTGTCTGTATTGACTGTAAGCACAGTGGTAACTGTCTAACAAGCTGAGCACGGTCAGACACTGTGTCACGTCCACGTGTCTGTATTGACTGTAAGCACAGTGGTAACTGTCTAACAAGCTGAGCACGGTCAGACAATGTGTCACGTCCACGTGTCTGTATTGACTGTAAGCACAGTGGTAACTGTCTATCAAGCTGATTTACCACTCACAATATCTGCATTTCGCACAAAGATTGTCTTTTTGTGTTTCGCATAATGCTCGAAACAAGTAATTCTTTTTTTTTTACACAAATTGTAACATTTGGTGTCTTTAATGGAGATGCAGCTTGTTTACTGCAAGGTACAAATTAAATTCTTAGACAATACTGCTCCTAGAAACAAAGTAGTTTCAGAGATCTCCGTGGTCCTTAATAATGAACTACCGAAGCCGGACAAGTGAAGTCTGGCAATGATATGTGTCATACAGTGCTGTCTGTGACGTCAACATTATACATATCGTGACATATTGAGGTTATGTGCTACAAATTTAACTTGTGACGTAAACATGATACATATCGTGACATATTGAGGTTATGTGCTACAAATTTAACGTACACAGAATCTGTTGAAGTAGGAAGTTCTTTACTAAAATAACCTAAGGCAGTAACTAACCACCGAATTAAAAACTCCATGGCGCATAGACCTTTTTGAGAGGCTAACAGTTCCTCAGCTAGGCAAGAAATTCTGTCCATTTGTGTAACCGGAATGTTCGATGTCGTGTTCACAAAAGACGGCCATTGGTGCTATCCTCAGCCTGATAAATCCAGTCCATGCCCTCCCACTGTATTTATTTAAGTTTCATTTTAAAATTCCTCCATCAACGCCTAGGTCTTCCAAATTGTCTCTGTTCTTCATGCTTCCACACCAAATCACGATGTGCATTTGTTTTCTCTCCCATGCGCGCCACACGCCCCACCCATCTATTTCTCCTTGATGTGATCACACTAATAATATTTTGCGAGGAAGAGAAATCACGAAGCTCATCAGTATGTAATTTTTGCACTCCTCTGTTACTTCTTCCCATCTGCTGCTTCCTCAGTGTGAAAGACCAGGTTTCACACCCACTAAAAACAACAGCGATACCACAGTTCTGTGTATTTCAGTTTTTAAATTTCTAGCGAGCAAAGGGAAAGAAAAATGTTTCTAAACCGAATAGTAGCAGACATTTTGCAAATTTAAACTCCTCTTAATTTTTTCATGCTTGCAAATTTGATGTCATAAAGTCGTTCCCAAACATTTGAAATCCTTTAAAGGATCCATTGCTATGTTTTGCTGTACTTTTGTCCTGCATTCTGCTCACACGTCTTAAACTTGTACGCAGTTTTCTTACAGTTTGCTTTTAGCACAACGTCCTTACCGGCGACTAACAAACCGACCGTGTCTCTCCGTACAGCTCACACATCTCCGCTCAACCAGTTCATGTCACTGTTTACACCACATGCTGACCTCCCATTCAATTTAAATCCCTCCTGCTTTGCCTGAACCCTGCTAATGGCATATTCTAAAGCCAAGTTGAAAAGAAATGGCGATAAAGCATCTCCTTTTCTGAGAGTGTTTATCGACAAATACTTGTCTGATCGCACTTTACAGTAGGTTTCTTGTAGCCTGTAGTGAACTGCTGGGGTTACTTTACCGATAGGACGTGTTCAGCAGACAGGTGAATCCGACTGGACACGCTAACAGTTTGGTACAGAATTGTTTTTGTACAAGCTGATAAATCTGTGTTTTCGGCTACACGCACAGCCCCTCGCCTTTTTTGAACAAAGTGTTTCATTGCAGTCTTCACAAGAGCGCACCACTGGTGCCTATCCTGAGCCGCTACACACCTTCACGCTCTTTTTCAGACCCATTTAAATGTTACCTTTCACTTATATCAAGATTCTTCGCTTTAGGTTTTCAGACAAATATTTTGTTCCAATATTAATTTAACGCTGTGTTCACCTGCATCTTAGTATTAACATTTAGTTTTTCAACCAACGATGCACATATAAATAAAATGTCACTACCAGCCGCCAGCGGGTTTTAACAGCTTTAACTTTTTAAACTATTTAATGACAAGTTTTAACAACATTGACGATTCTAATAGACATGAACAACGTAACGCCTTACAACCACAACAGACATGAACAACGTAACGCCATACAACCACAATAGACATGAACAAACGTAACGCCATACAACCACAATAGACATGAACAACGTAACGCCATACAACCACAATAGACATGAACAACGTAACGCCATACAACCACAATAGACATGAACAACGTAACGCCATACAACCACAATAGACATGAACAACGTAACGCATAAACACAATAGACATGAACAACGTAACGCCTACAACACAATAGACATGAACAACGTACGCCATACAACACATAGACATGAACAACGTAACGCCATACAACCACAATAGACATGAACAACGTAAGCCATACACCACAATAGACATGAACAACGTAAGCCATACAACACATAGACATGAACAACGTAACGCCATACACCACAATAGACATGAACAACGTAACGCATACAACACATAGACTGACACGTAAGCCATACACACAATAGACATGAACAAACGTAACGCCATACAACCACAATAGACATGAACACGTAACGCCATACAACCACAATAGACATGAACAACGTAACGCCATACACAATAGACTGAAAGTACGCCATACAACACAATAGACATGAACAACGTAACGCCATACAACCACAATAGACATGAACAACGTAACGCCATACAACCACAATAGACATGAACAACGTAACGCCATACAACCACAATAGACATGAACAACGTAACGCCATACAACCACAATAGACATGAACAACGTAACGCCATACAACCACAATAGACATGAACAACGTAACGCCATACAACCAATAGACATGAACAACGTAACGCCATACAACCACAATAGACATGAACAACGTAACGCCATACAACCACAATAGACATGAACAACGTAACGCCATACAACCACAATAGACATGAACAACGTAACGCCATACAACCACAATAGACATGAACAACGTACGCATACAACCACAATAGACATGAACAAGTAACGCCATACAACCACAATAGACAGAACAACGTAACGCCATACAACCACAATAGACATGAAACGTAACGCATACAACCACAATAGACATGAACAACGTAACGCCATACAAACCACAATAGAATGAACAACGTAACGCCATACAACCACAATAGACATGAACAACGTAACGCATACAACCAATAGACATGAACACGTAACGCCTACAACCACAAAGCATGAACACGTACGCCATACAACCACAATAGACATGAACAACGTAACGCCATACAACCACAATAGACATGAACAACGTAACGCCATACAACCACAATAGACATGAACAACGTAACGCCATACAACCACAATAGACATGAACAACGTAACGCCATACAACCACAATAGACATGAACAACGTAACGCCATACAACCACAATAGACATGAACAACGTAACGCCATACAACCACAATATGATCAAGTCGTCACCAAACTTGAAACGTAACGCTACAAACCACATTGACATGAACACGTAACGCCACACCACAATGACATGAACAGTAAGCCTACAACCACAATGCTATGACACGTAACGCCTAAACCACAATGACATGAACAACGTAACGCCATCAACCACAATAGACATGAACAACGTAACGCCATCAAACCACATAGACATGAACAACGTAACGCCATACAACCACATAGACTGAAAACGAAAGCATAACACCCCAATAGCTGAACAACGTACGCCATACAACCACAATAGACATGAACACGTACGCTAACCATAGACACGTAAGCATACACAATAGACATGACAACGTAACGCCATACAACACAATAGACATGAACAACGTACGCTACACCACAATAGACATGAACAAAGTAACGCATACAACACATAGACATGAACAACGTAACGCCATACAACACATAGACATGAACAAGTAACGCATACACCACATAGACATGAACAACGTAACGACCACTACACACTACGCATCAATCAGACATGAACAACGTAAGCCATCAACACAATGACTAACAACGTAACGCCATCAACACAATAGATGACAACGTACATACACCACAATAGCATGAACAACGTACGCCATACAACCACATAGACATGAACACGTAACGCCATACAACACAATGACTGAACATAATAACATAGTCAACCCATACAAAATAGAATGCACTACCAACCCCAGCGAACGTAACCTAAACATAATGACAAGTTTAACACATATGACGATCCCAATAGACATGAACAACGTAACGCCTCAACCACAATGAATGAACAACGTAACGCAACAACACAATAGACATGAACAACGTAACGCCATACAACACATAGACATGAACAACGTAACGCATACAACACAATAGACATGAACAACGTAACGCCAACAACACAATAGACATGAACAACGTAACGCAACAACCAATAGACATGAACAACGTAACGCAACAACAAATAGACATGAACAACGTAACCATACAACCACATAGACTGAACAACGTAACGCCATACAACCACAATAGACATGAACACGTAAGCCAACAACACAATAGACATGAACAACGTAACGCATACAACCACATAGACATGACAACGTAAGCCAACAACACAATAGAATGAACAACGTAACGCCAACAACCACAATAGCATGAACAACGTAACGCCTACAACCACAATAGACATGAACAACGTAACGCCAACAACCACAAACTGAACAACGTAGCCAACACCACAAAGCTGAACACGTACGCATACAACCACAATAGACATGAACAACGTAACGCCATACAACCACAATAGACATGAACAACGTAACGCCATACAACCACAATAGACATGAACAACGTAACGCCATACAACCAAAAGACAACAATAACCATCAACACAATAGACAGACAACGTAACGCCATACAACCACAATAGACATGAACAACGTAACGCCATACAACCACAATAGACATGAACAACGTAACGCCATACAACCACAATAGACATGAACAACGTAACGCCATACAACCACAATAGACATGAACAACGTAACGCCATACAACCACAATAGACATGAACAACGTAACGCCATACAACCACAATAGACATGAACAACGTAACGCCATACAACCACAATAGACATGAACAACGTAACGCCATACAACCACAATAGACATGAACAACGTAACGCCATACAACCACAATAGACATGAACAACGTAACGCCATACAACCACAATAGACATGAACAACGTAACGCCATACAACCACAATAGACATGAACAACGTAACGCCATACAACCACAATAGACATGAACAACGTAACGCCATACAACCACAATAGACATGAACAACGTAACGCCATACAACCACAATAGACATGAACAACGTAACGCCATACAACCACAATAGACATGAAACAACGTAAACGCCATACAACCACAATAGACATGAACAACGTAACGCCATACAACCACAATAGACATGAACAACGTAACGCCATACAACCACAATAGACATGAACAACGTAACGCCATACAACCACAATAGACATGAACAACGTACGATAACCCATACAACACAACGATAACATAACAACGTAACGCCATACAACCACAATAGACATGAACAACGTAACGCCATACAACCACAATAGACATGAAAGTACCATGCAACCACAATACTGAATAGTACGCCATACAACCACAATAGACATGAACAACGTAACGCCATACAACCACAATAGACATGAACAACGTAACGCCATACAACCACAATAGACATGAACAACGTAACGCCATACAACCACAATAGACATGAACAACGTAACGCCATACAACCACAATAGACATGAACAACGTAACGCCATACAACCACAATAGACATGAACAACGTAACGCCATACAACCACAATAGACATGAACAACGTAACGCCATACAACCACAATAGACATGAACAACGTAACGCCATACAACCACAATAGACATGAACAACGTAACGCCATACAACCACAATAGACATGAACAACGTAACGCCATACAACCACAATAGACATGAACACTAACGCATACAACCACAATACTAACAACCCACAACACATAGACATGAACAACGTAACGCCCCATAACAACCACAATAGACATGAACAACGTAACGCCATACAACCACAATAGCAGCACTGGAACATATACTAATACTTCGGACAAAAACAAATGTTTTACACACCGTAACAGTTCAAGGTCAGTCACTCACGGCCACGCAACGAGACAACACAACAGCAAGATACGGACGTCAATACAAACAGACACAAACGGACGTCAATACAAACAGACACAAACGGACGTCAATACAAACAGACACAAACGGACGTCAATACAAACAGACACAAACGGACGTCAATACAAACAGACACAAACGGACGTCAATACAAACAGACACAAACGGACGTTATATACACCGAGCCAACTCGAGACAATTATGTGCAAAACTTATATACTTGTGACTTTCAGTGTAAATATCAACAGTAGCGGAACAATAGTCAAGTAACTGTGCCAAATGGACGGCGATCAGTGAAATGCTTAGCAAAGTACCCCTGATGATGGCCAAATTGAGGCCGAAACATATGTAGGGCGTAGTGAAATTTTATTTATATGTGCATTCGTTGGTTGAAAAACTAAATATTTGTTCCAATAGTAATGATGATAACAATAATAATAATGATAATGATAATGCCATGTGTAGATAAATGTTTGAGGTAATTACACAATATGATTCTGAGTCAGGGTAAAATGACTGGGGGTGGAAACTTACATAATGTGAATGCTGCAGTAGTTGTACTGCTTGACAAATATGTATAACTGCATAGTTGTATGCTTGAATTATTGTTAGTGAGCTGCAGTAGTTGTACTGCTTGACAAATATTATTGTTGTAGTGAAGCTGCAGTAGTTGTACTGCTTGACAAATATTATTGTTGTAGTGAAGCTGCAGTAGTTGTACTGCTTGACAAATATTATTGTTGTAGTGAAGCTGCAGTAGTTGTACTGCTTGACAAATATTATTGTTGTAGTGAAGCTGCAGTAGTTGTACTGCTTGACAAATATTATTGTTGTAGTGAAGCTGCAGTAGTTGTACTGCTTGACAAATATTATTGTTGTAGTGAAGCTGCAGTAGTTGTACTGCTTGACAAATATTATTGTTGTAGTGAAGCTGCAGTAGTTGTACTGCTTGACAAATATTATTGTTGTTAGTGAAGCTGCAGTAGTTGTACTGCTTGACAAATATTATTGTTGTAGTGAAGCTGCAGTAGTTGTACTGCTTGACAAATATTATTGTTGTAGTGAAGCTGCAGTAGTTGTACTGCTTGACAAATATTATTGTTGTAGTGAAGCTGCAGTAGTTGTACTGCTTGACAAATATTATTGTTGTAGTGAAGCTGCAGTAGTTGTACTGCTTGACAAATATTATTGTTGTAGTGAAGCTGCAGTAGTTGTACTGCTTGACAAATATTATTGTTGTAGTGAAGCTGCAGTAGTTGTACTGCTTGACAAATATTATTGTTGTAGTGAAGCTGCAGTATTTGTACTGCTTGACAAATATTATTGTTGTAGTGAAGCTGCAGTAGTTGTACTGCTTGACAAATATTATTGTTGTAGTGAAGCTGCAGTAGTTGTACTGCTTGACAAATATTATTGTTGTAGTGAAGCTGCAGTAGTTGTACTGCTTGACAAATATTATTGTTGTAGTGAAGCTGCAGTAGTTGTACTGCTTGACAAATATTATTGTTGTAGTGAAGCTGCAGTAGTTGTACTGCTTGACAAATATTATTGTTGTAGTGAAGCTGCAGTAGTTGTACTGCTTGACAAATATTATTGTTGTAGTGAAGCTGCAGTAGTTGTACTGCTTGACAAATATTATTGTTGTAGTGAAGCTGCAGTAGTTGTACTGCTTGACAAATATTATTGTTGTAGTGAAGCTGCAGTAGTTGTACTGCTTGACAAATATTATTGTTGTAGTGAAGCTACATTAGTTGTACTGCTTGACAAATATTATTGTTGTAGTGAAGCTACATTAGTTGTACTGCTTGACAAATATTATTGTTGTAGTGAAGCTACATTAGTTGTACTGCTTGACAAATATTATTTTGTAGTGAAGCTACATTAGTTGTACTGCTTGACAAATATTATTGTTGTAGTGAAGCTACATTAGTTGTACTGCTTGACAAATATTATTGTTGTAGTGAAGCTACATTAGTTGTACTGCTTGACAAATATTATTGTTGTAGTGAAGTTAAAAAAAGGTGAGATGGGCAGGGAACTTGGCACGACTTTTGAGAAGATAAATGGTTACCATGATTTAGTGTGTAAGCTTGGCGTAAAGAGACCACTTAGAAGACCTAGGATAAGTGAGAGGATTACGTTGAAATGGATGTTAAGGAAATAGGAAGAGGGCTTGGACTGGATTGGTTTGTCCTTGAAATGAAGAAGTATGAATAGATTTCGGTTTACATAAAGTGCGGGAAATTTCGTGACTAGATAAGTATCTGTCAGCTTATCAAGAACGATTCTGTTCCTTGGAGTTAATTAGTTAGTTAGTTAGTTTGCATGTGTTGCCAGTGTCCCTAAAACCATGTTAGTACCCGTCTGTCCTGCATTCTCCTGCGCTGCTCCTGCAGGCGGTCCTCACAAATCCTGTCCTGCAGTTGCTGCATGTACTCACGGTCCGTCAGTCGCACGATGTTACTGCCCATTAGCTTCTCGAGGCGAGACCGGGTGTGCGGATGGCTGAAACTGGGTGCAATTGCGTAATTAGGACGAGTAACTGAGCAGCATAAAATACGACTTTGTGTACCTTAGTTGGTGAGCTCTGGCTGCCATGAATGTAACTTTACTGCGGTTACACTAATGTTCACAGCTCTGGCTGCCATGAATGTAACTTTACTGCGGTTACACTAATGTTCACAGCTCTGGCTGCCATGAATGTAAGTTTACTGCGGTTACAGTAATGTTCACAGCTCTGGCTGCCATGAATGTAAGTTTACTGCGGTTACAGTAATGTTCACAGCTCTGGCTGCCATGAATGTAACTTTACTGCGGTTACAGTAATGTTCACAGCTCTGGCTGCCATGAATGTAACTTTACTGCGGTTACACTAATGTTCACAGCTCTGGCTGCCATGAATGTAACTTTACTGCGGTTACACTAATGTTCACAGCTCTGGCTGCCATGAATGTAACTTTACTGCGGTTACACTAATGTTCACAGCTCTGGCTGCCATGAATGTAACTTTACTGCGGTTACACTAATGTTCACAGCTCTGGCTGCCATGAATGTAACTTTACTGCGGTTACACTAATGTTCACAGCTCTGGCTGCCATGAATGTAACTTTACTGCGGTTACACTAATGTTCACAGCTCTGGCTGCCATGAATGTAACTTTACTGCGGTTACACTAATGTTCACAGCTGCAAGTGAAAGCGAGACGCTACAGAAATGCTCAAACTGTTGTGTACCGTTTTATATTATCTTCACCGTGCATTTTTACAAGTCACAAATCACACACCAACAAAATGCACTATATTTTCACTTCATATTCTTTATTCTTCAACCCCTACATATGTTTCGGCCTTTACAAGGCCATCTTCACACACCGCAACACGGACACACACAACATAAACAGGACATATTTACTTAACTGACCATTGATACACAAAACCAAAGCCAAAACTGAAAAACTACCCAATGGTGGAAGACATAACATAAAGGACCGTATTGTATCGTTTTACCGTTTTACTGCGAGAATTGACGAACTTTTTGAGGATTTTATATTCTGTGTTTATATATATATTTTGGATGCAGACATTGTGAGTGGCTGTGATATATATATGACAATGAAACTGCACTAAACGTGATAGCAGACAAAAACATTGGATATGAAGTGAATGTAGTTTACGAGCCCCCTGAAGATGGCCTTGTAAAGGCCGAAACATATGTAGGGGTTGAAGAATAAAGAATATGAAGTGAAACTATAGTGCATTTTGTTGGTGTGTAATTTGTGTTGTTTGCCGTCTTCAGTTCACACTTTACTTTCTCCCAAACATGGCAGTGTGGCTCTGGGACGTGCATTTAGGCCATTTTGTATATCAAGGCGCTGGCCGTAGTTCACTGTACTAGCGACGTGACGTCGGTAAGTCTTTCAAGTTTTAAAGACGTGAAGCTGTGTCGCTGCATGAGTGGTTCTCGAAGTTTCGAAGATGTTTTGGCCTTCATTTTCAGGGATAACTCTATTGGACTGCTTGCTCTCGAGGCACTAAGCTCCTACTGCAGGTCGGTGCCAGTTAGCCAACGACACGGCGTCACATCACAGAACAGCCGCGTCTTCATTAACACCTTGCTGATAATTTAAAATCTCGCTTTCTGATTGCTGTGCTAGTGCGCCTGCTAGGTACGTGCAGACTATTTGCTGTACAGCTATGTTAGAGAAGTTGCCGCATGTGCGCGGCGCGACCTTACTGCTCGTCACGACCGGTCTGTAAGTAAAGTATGGCCCGCCAAAGTTACTCTCCTCTGTTTCTTCTCTGGGTAAAGCGGCTGGAGCTTGTAGCTGACCACTTAGCTCCATCTAGTGCCGAGATTAAGCATGTGCGGAAGCTATGCCGAGGCTCAGGAGGTTAGTCGCCAGCCTTTCTCCACGGAGAACCGGGTACACTGCCATGTGGGATTTGCAGCGAGGCAAGTTTTGTCTGAGTATTTTGGTCAGTATTGTACCAGCAACACTCCGTATTCATTTAGTCATCTACCACCGACGAATGATCTCTGTAATTGACAGCGTCGTTAAATAACGCACTAAGTAAGAATGACTGGAGATGTACCTCCTGTCTCTTACGTTTTTAAGGTGTGGTGCTTAATTAAGCACAAATACAACATAACGCCACGTATTTTTACATTAAGCAAATAATCACTAACAGGCCCGATTACTAGCGACACCTACACACGGTAAGCAGTCGAGATATTTCTTGTTATCGTGTGGTGGAGCCTTGTTGCAGTAATACACGTATGGGCCACGTAAGTTCACGTTGTGACCACCAAACGACACGTGTCTCGCTGTGTGTTCTGTCCACACATAGCGCAGAGCAACCGCAGTTATGTCAGCAGTGTCACGTGAAGTATGACAACTGCATTCACTGTCAAGTGCACAGCTTTGTAGAGTTGGTGGCGCGATACGAGACTGCGATGACACTGCGTCGGCGGAATAGTCCTGAAGATGAGCACGAAGAAACAGACAAATAAACAAATAGCCTGACTTAGACTAACACAGACGATGTCCTGCGTAGACACAGACGTGTGCTAAGAGTAGGCAACGAACTTCTGTGACTAGTGCGTGGCGACATTGCTTCATCTTCGGATAGTCTGGAGTTCAAATCTAGGCCACGTAACAGTTACCATTACCAGAGTTTTGGTGATATTCCTCAGCTCATCCAGGAAAACACGGGGTTCGTATCTCAACTTGGGCCAATAGCATTTTCTTGCACATTGCTTGAATTCAGTGTCCACTGGTCACTGCGTCGCGCAGTGTTAAGGCGGTCTTTGGGAGGAGACCGGGCAAGGGCTGTGCGGGTCTGCGGTGTTGGGCTGGTCAGGAAAAACAGCACAAACTTTGGAGATGAAAGCAGTACGTTCCTTCGAAACGTCGGGCAGTGTCAAACCCGCATTCCGCATAATAACCCAGAAGGAGCGTATCGTCAACACGAACACTGTGCAAACCTCAAATATAGCAGCAGACGACAAACTGACGCGGACCAAACAAAGAAGACGCCGTGCTGTGAGCTGCAGTGACCTCGAGAGATGTTCCGCTATCCTGGTATTCTTCTTCTTAAGTTCTTATAGAAGAGACCGCCTAGTCTGCTCCACTGCTAAATTAAATTGTGGTAATAACTTTTTCAGATGCGTAGTGTGAGTCCCTAGAGGAGGTTCCACACATCTGAAGGCTCTACATACACAAGACAACAAAAATAGAGAAACATGTCAGACAACCTTGACGCGACGTGGATCTCAACCCGCAAGTCGTTTGTCACATCGGCCCTAAGAGTACACTAGTGCATGTCATTGAAACAGAATGTTACAATTAACTTGTTTTAACATTGTATACGTACATTCGAGAATAGTTTGTTAAGTTACAGTTATTATGGAGCACCCGGTTGTTCTTACTGTCGACCAATCCTTGACCGCACGACTCGAGCACATGAGGCTGACTACGTAAGAAGTCTCTGTTTCTTTGTTACACTATGAAACTGCATATCGATCTGACCGCCATAACTTCCTGCCCTTTGTCCTCGCGGAAAGCTGAAATAGTGAGAAATGAAAACTTTTTTGTTGTCACTCGCCTTCGCATTTGTACAGCAGCAAAATGTTGGCATTGCGATCAATAGCGGGGCGAACTGCTGAGTTGTTTGTTGTAGGGGCAGTGCCCTCGTGTGGGGTCACAGGGGTTTGTGATGGCACAAGGACTGTTACAGTTGGGGAAAGAATGAACATGTAGCAAATATAAATGTGCGGAAGAAACTGCGTTCTCTAAATCCTTTCTAAAGCGGACTCGCATGTGTCTGGACTTAATTTACTACTCAAAATGTTCTGTGTTTTTATAGATAGTAAATTTTCGGATGTAACCTGTTGGGACCCCGGCCATGTTACCAGATATTTTAAAAGGATGCTAGTATATTGTGATGGGGCACGCGCGTCTTAACAAAGCATTTATGGAAGAGGTTCCAGACAAGCGGAAACAGTTTGCGAAAATAGAATATACGACAAAAGCCGGAGACATGCTTTTGGTAAAAGACGTATGCCACCTGCAAATGGAACAGCTTCAGTGCAGCTAATGCCGAAGCCCGCTGTCAGTGCCATCTGCAGTCATATGCATTACGTATCGCTATTGAGTCTCTCTAGGAGCTGTTTCAATGCTGTCCTCCCACGCTTTACAAGAAACATCTTATTACAATTCACAAGCTCACACATTAAAGATTTCTACACTTCAGTATTGCTCCTGCTTCGGTTAGCACGTAAGAGTCCTTAGAGTGTGACTGAAAAATAGCAGGCACTAACCTTCAAACCGTAGAGTAACTACATACACCACGTTTAATCATAAAAAACCTAAATCATTAACAATTGTTTTTATCACCGATATGGAAGGTGCTACTGCGCGGTACGAACTGAGTCTAATGTAAATCAAGCAATTTAATCTTTAGAGAGAAATCCTAGGAGACTTTAAGTCTTTGATTGACATAGGGCAGCTAGGGACAAGCTAGGGACATAGCTAGGGACATAGCTAGGGACACAGCTAGGGACATAGCTAGGCATAGTGGGACAAGCTAGGGACACAGCTGGACATGCTAGGGACATAGCTAGGGACAACTAGCTAGCAGGGACATAGCTAGGGACATAGCTAGGGACATAGCTAGGGACACAGCTAGGGACACAGCTCAGGGACATAGCTAGGGACATAGCTAGGGACAAGCTAGGACATAGCAGGACATAGCTAGGGAACTAACAGCTAGGGACATAGCTAGGGACATAGCTAGGGACATAGCTACGGACATAGCTAGGGACATAGCTAGGGACAAGCTAGGGACATAGCTAGGGACACAGCTAGGGACACAGCTAGGGACATCAGCTAGGGACACTACAGCTAGGGACATAGCTAGGACAAGCTAGGGACATAGCTAGGGACAAGCTAGGACAGTAACTGCTAGGACATAAATACAGAATGCTAGACACAGCTAGGGACATGTTTTATATGAAGTAGTCATAAGGAAGGGCCTCTTAGGAATAAATCTCGATGGGCATTAGTCGGATAGTGGCATAGTGGAATTGGTCTAACTGTAGGCATGTGTTATTAATCTAATAGTAGTCATTTTATTGAGTTCTTAAGTGCTCTTAGTAATATCTTCGATGGCTATTGTCTATGTGCTTGTTATTGTCTATGTGCTTGTTATTGTCTATGTGCTTGTTATTGTCTATGTGCTTGTTATTGTCTATGTGCTTGTTATTGTCTATGTGCTTGTTATTGTCTATGTGCTTGATACTCTATCTCTAAGTACTGTAAATTGCATGATAGTCTTCAGGCGCAATCGCATTCCTGTGAAATGTGTTTCATCTGTCTCTGTGCGCCTCTATAAGACCTGGAAAACCGAGGAATGGATTTTCATAAACTTTAAAATCAGAGTATTTCTACAAAACTGTTGGGGCATTTCAGTTTTCGTTTACGTCTTACAGTGTTAGAGACCGCTCTGCACAAAGGGCTAATGTGTTTCTGCTCGCATGCGCCTTTGTACCCCCACTTTCTGCGCACGGTTTTTGACAACATACTTCGCGCACACGAGACATTCCTTAACACTCTTTATAGTAGCTCTGTTGCTAGGATAAGGGAAAACCATAATTGTTTTGCCTAACCATATTTGTAGAGGAGCAACCGGCCGTAACCGCTGCGCTATGCGCACATTTCCGGATTAACGAGACCGCCAGTTTGTCGGTTGCAGTAATCAAAGGGCAGAAAGACCCAGGAAAATCTGGGAAGATGGAGTGAGAGAGGATGCCGTCGTGTTACTTGGCACACGCGCTTGGAAACCGAAAGCCAAAGACAGAGAATCCTGGAGTCTAAGGCCCGATTTGGGCTGTAAGGTCACTGCAGCAGCAGTTTGTCGATTGGTGCTTCTTGGAATGAAATGTACCAATATGACGAAAGTGGCTCTTCAATACGAAACTTAGTACTATGGAACACGACACGACACGACAGCGATCTGTTCTGAACTTGTGTAATTCTTGATGTCAGGCTTCCGCCGCGATGTTCATGAGAACTGCGCTCTTCTGGGGTATTACACAGTGTCGAGTGGTAGTCCTTTACCGACGTTTCGGGACAACCTATCTTCTTGTATTTCTTGACCCTTGAAGATGGGACTGATAGGTTGTCCCGAAACGTCGGTAAAGGATTACCATTCGACGTTGTGTAATATCCCAGAAGAGCGCAGATCTCGTGTGTAATTCAGTCAGAAGGAACTAGATAGGCCTAAATTCATGGCCTGAAAAATGGCGTTAATATTCAGGCGACCTTGATATTTGCACACTTCTATCTAGGATCCTTGCCGCTAGTGATTTTATATTCCCGCTGAGATATGTTTCCTTATCTTCTTCTCTGACGTCACGCATTTACATTGTTATGTATTAAACTGTTGCCATAAGAAGAAAAGATTTCATTTCGACCTCTTTGCGCTACAAAATGTGTATGGTCGCCTGTAACAGGACCAGAAACTGAGAAGCGGGGAGCCTAGCGCTGTCAGAAGCAGTTAGCTGTTACAAGTACAAAGACACCGAAACAACTTGCGCCACCTTGTGTCTTTTTCAGGTTGTTCGTGCAATTGGCTTGTTTAGCGACATTGCGATGTTGTTGCCGTACATGCAGGAGCCGTAGGCACTAGCTTGCAGCCAGCAACACATATAATCGTGTTGCAAGATGTGCGGTCGTTCAGTCCGCAATGAACGGCAACACAACACGTGGCATGTCGGAAGTCAGACGTGTTGCACGTTAGTTCTGATCACTGCACTGCACAAACAGTCAGACCGCAGGCATTTGGCCTTTACGGCCCGAAATTTTACTGCTCTTTGTTGTGTGTACACGTGCCTGCCATTTTGTACATGCCTGTCATTTTATTGAGCCCCTTGGTCCAGATACTCACATTGTTGCTGCTTTAGCTAGAAGTATTGCGGTTAGTACGGGTTTGTTGGAAACAAAAAATGCGCCACTAATTTGTATTTGTTACGCTGTGTTCCAGTAATATGAAGCATAGCCTGCAAGAAAGGGCAATTCCACGTGGAGCTGCAGTGTGCAGCAAATCTGCGTGACGGTAGCCTGAGTTACATTTGATTGCTGCGTCGCTAAACCATCAATATTCGTGTTCCTTAGCAAACACGAAACTTCGAAAAAATAATAAATACGAGATCTATAAATTCTTTCCATTTCTATTTTGCTCTATTCTGTTCTCGTCTATTTTCTTCTTTTCTGTTCTGTGCTCTTCTCCTCTGTTCTATTTTGTTCTATTGCTTCCTGTTCTTTCCGTATTATGCAGTTTTCTCTATACCCTTTTCACCTCCGTTTTATTTTTTGTTCTTTTTTTGGGGGGGGGGAGAAGGGCCCCGCAGCCTTAAGACACCTTTCGTATGTTAGGTAAAATAATTTTCTGAGCTCCCTGCTCGAAACGTCCCTTCCTCGTGCTCACCTGTTTCCACCAAAGAAGAAGCCTCACGTCCTTTCCCTCTTTACGGTTTTAGACAACAGACAGAAGGACAAAGCCTTCTGCAGTCAATATAAGCAAGCAATGTCCGAATTTAATGTACTTATAATTTCTTCTTTATGTAATATTTATTAGTTACTGCCGTCCCCAGTAATTAAAGGGCGGTGACAAATTTAATTCAAATACACAAGCAAATTGTCTCTTTTTCTCGTGGTTTATTGCACACCTTGTGACGCAGTGAAAGTATTTGAAACAGTCGTTTTCTACGCCAAGAGCTTGATGTCAGTTTCTTAGACAGATATCCGATTCGATGCTTTTTCCTTCTTCGAAGTTCTCTTAGATTAATTTCGCGGCGGATTGCAGTTGTGTGTTACGTTGATCTTACTTGAATGTTAGCAAGTGTTGCCAGAGATGGTAACTTGCAGGTAATGTGTGTCGTGCTGTTAGCAAGTGTTGCCAGAGATGGTAACTTGCAGGTAATGTGTCGTGCTATTAGCAAGTGTTGCCAGAGATGGTAACTTGCAGGTAATGTGTCGTGCTATTAGCAAGTGTTGCCAGAGATGGTAACTTGCAGGTAATGTGTCGTGCTGTTAGCAAGTGTTGCCAGAGATGGTAACTTGCAGGTAATGTGTCGTGCTATTAGCAAGTGTTGCCAGAGATGGTAACTTGCAGGTAATGTGTGTCGTGCTGTTAGCAAGTGTTGCCAGAGATGGTAACTTGCAGGTAATGTGTCGTGCTATTAGCAAGTGTTGCCAGAGATGGTAACTTGCAGGTAATGTGTCGTGCTATTAGCAAGTGTTGCCAGAGATGGTAACTTGCAGGTAATGTGTCGTGCTGTTAGCAAGTGTTGCCAGAGATGGTAACTTGCAGGTAATGTGTCGTGCTATTAGCAAGTGTTGCCAGAGATGGTAACTTGCAGGTAATGTGTCGTGCTGTTAGCAAGTGTTGCCAGAGATGGTAACTTGCAGGTAATGTGTCGTGCTATTAGCAAGTGTTGCCAGAGATGGTAACTTGCAGGTAATGTGTCGTGCTGTTAGCAAGTGTTGCCAGAGATGGTAACTTGCAGGTAATGTGTCGTGCTATTAGCAAGTGTTGCCAGAGATGGTAACTTGCAGGTAATGTGTCGTGCTATTAGCAAGTGTTGCCAGAGACGGTAACTTGCAGGTAATGTGTCGTGCTGTTAGCAAGTGTTGCCAGAGACGGTAACTTGCAGGTAATGTGTCGTGCTGTTAGCAAGTGTTGCCACAGACGGTAACTTGCAGGTAATGTGTCGTGCTGTTAGCAAGTGTTGCCACAGACGGTAACTTGCAGGTAATGTGTCGTGCTGTTAGCAAGTGTTGCCACAGACGGTAACTTGCAGGTAATGTGTCGTGCTGTTAGCAAGTGTTGCCAGAGACGGTAACTTGCAGGTAATGTGTCGTGCTGTTAGCAAGTGTTGCCAGAGACGGTAACTTGCAGGTAATGTGTCGTGCTGTTAGCAAGTGTTGCCAGAGACGGTAACTTGCAGGTAATGTGTCGTGCTGTTAGCAAGTGTTGCCAAGACGGTAACTTGCAGGTAATGTGTCGTGCTGTTAGCAAGTGTTGCCAGAGACGGTAACTTGCAGGTAATGTGTCGTGCTGTTAGCAAGTGTTGCCAGAGACGGTAACTTGCAGGTAATGTGTCGTGCTGTTAGCAAGTGTTGCCAGAGACGGTAACTTGCAGGTAATGTGTCGTGCTGTTAGCAAGTGTTGCCAGAGACGGTAACTTGCAGGTAATGTGTCGTGCTGTTAGCAAGTGTTGCCAGAGACGGTAACTTGCAGGTAATGTGTCGTGCTGTTAGCAAGTGTTGCCAGAGACGGTAACTTGCAGGTAATGTGTCGTGCTGTTAGCAAGTGTTGCCAGAGACGGTAACTTGCAGGTAATGTGTCGTGCTGTTAGCAAGTGTTGCCAGAGACGGTAACTTGCAGGTAATGTGTCGTGCTGTTAGCAAGTGTTGCCAGAGATGGTAACTTGCAGGTAATGTGTCGTGCTATTAGCAAGTGTTGCCAGAGATGGTAACTTGCAGGTAATGTGTCGTGCTGTTAGCAAGTGTTGCCAGAGATGGTAACTTGCAGGTAATGTGTCGTGCTATTAGCAAGTGTTGCCAGAGATGGTAACTTGCAGGTAATGTGTCGTGCTGTTAGCAAGTGTTGCCAGAGATGGTAACTTGCAGGTAATGTGTCGTGCTATTAGCAAGTGTTGCCAGAGACGGTAACTTGCAGGTAATGTGTCGTGCTATTAGCAAGTGTTGCCAGAGACGGTAACTTGCAGGTAATGTGTCGTGCTGTTAGCAAGTGTTGCCAGAGACGGTAACTTGCAGGTAATGTGTCGTGCTGTTAGCAAGTGTTGCCACAGACGGTAACTTGCAGGTAATGTGTCGTGCTGTTAGCAAGTGTTGCCACAGACGGTAACTTGCAGGTAATGTGTCGTGCTGTTAGCAAGTGTTGCCAGAGACGGTAACTTGCAGGTAATGTGTCGTGCTGTTAGCAAGTGTTGCCAGAGACGGTAACTTGCAGGTAATGTGTCGTGCTGTTAGCAAGTGTTGCCAGAGACGGTAACTTGCAGGTAATGTGTCGTGCTGTTAGCAAGTGTTGCCAGAGACGGTAACTTGCAGGTAATGTGTCGTGCTGTTAGCAAGTGTTGCCAGAGACGGTAACTTGCAGGTAATGTGTCGTGCTGTTAGCAAGTGTTGCCAGAGACGGTAACTTGCAGGTAATGTGTCGTGCTGTTGTACAACTGCCTGTCTTCCTCTCCATGCAGTATTCACAAGTTACTGCAGCACAAACGTCATCCAGACTGTTGTTTGGAAACTCAGTTCCTATCTCAATGAAAACACACAGATTTTCCACCAAAAATGTAGATCTCCCAGTTTTCTTCAGCGAAATAGTAGCTGTTCATTTTGGGAATTATACGGAATAAGAATGCGCCGTTTCGGCAAAATGTGGAGATTTGAAAGTGAAATTACATGGTACACAGCTACCTGTACATTATTTTACCCTGAAGACAGGGGCAGCAGGTGTACGCGAAACGTCGGTGCTTGTGTACATACCCACACGGGTCACATAGCAGAAGCGTGAATGACGCAGCCAGTCGCTGGACTAATTTGTTGTCGTGTTTAGAGAAGTGGCACCGGCTGAAAGGTGAACAGAACTGTTGATGACGTCAGATGGGTGTAAATAAAATGAAAGAAGGACGTTGCGAGAGGGAAGCAGGAAGACTGAAATTCACAATTGAAACCTTAGAAATGCAAGGACATTGTTCCACAAAAAAGACAATACTTGAGAGCAGAGAAAAGAATTCAATTGAGACGAAATACTTTATTGTTAAAGAGCTCAATAAACTGCACGAGCGAGTTTCAACAGATCGATACCTGCTATCAAACATTCGTCTATAAGTGTGTTTTGAAGTATTCATATTTATTACTCTCTACTAGAGCAGTACTTCCTGATACGTGTCACGCGTGTATCACGGTGTCACTGTCACTACCGCCTACCTCAGCACTAAAGTACTCTATATTCTGCCCACACAGTTTATTTTTGTCCCGTATGACCCTCGCAGTAACTGTCGATTTTTTCCCCAAACATTATTAAAGGGTTTGTTCTTTGCAATGGAGAGCGCTAAACTTCACTGTGAAGTTAGAAATGAGTTTTTAAGTTATTCTGATGAAGGTCACGTTCCATTGTTCTGCCATGGCTCAGGCTATCAGGCTTTTCTCAAGCACGTCGGTTTTCTTCTGTCAGTATCATTCCACCAATGCTGCAAGCCCATCTTCGGTTTAATGTTACTGTTAGCACAAGGACAAACGGGCGAAGCCTGGGAGCCTTCAGACAAAGCAATGTCTTGCGGATATCGGGGAGCATCGGACAGAAAGTTACTTTGTTGCTGTTGAGGACTTAACGGTTGTCAGTACTTTGCACGGACTTGTTCTGCTGCTGTCGTTTTGTTAACTTATTGCAACGTGTTAGCAAATATCTCGAACAGTACTTCACTTACGGCATTGCGATGGCGACAGACAGCAGGATCCTCTGAGTGTAGGCCCACTTCTAGCAGATTGCATGACGTCACATTTGTGAAGATAAATCTTCTTACATTCGTATGTGAAAACTTCGGATCCCACAAACTTACGTAATCCCTACTGGTGGTTGCCGTATTCTGCGGTGCGATTGAGGGCATATTTAGAGGGATGATAATGTTGGGAGGAAGATGGAGGCAACTTGTTCTTCCGAAACCACCCTGCTTGTCGACCAAAACACAGTAATGTAATGCAGTGTAATGCAGTGTAATGCAGTGTAATGTACCGAACCCGACTTGTAAATATTTGACAGTAACGAGTTGCTTACCTTGCCACATTCTTTCAAAGAACGCCCGCGTTCATTTGAGCGCCCCGTGACTTGCGCGTGGCCGTTGGTAAGAACAGCTGTATTTAAATAAGGCAAAGACCGTGATCTGACTGTGATCTGACCATGAGCTGTCCGTGGCTGTACCAATAGCCTGTTTATCGTGATTCTCGCTACAGTGGAAGACCGACACACAACAACCGTACACATGTAGATAGCATCTTCCACCTACCAGACAACACGGTGTCATAAACCAAAAGTCCGCAAGTCAATCTTCGCTGCCTCGGATACCTCAAATCCTCAGTTAGAATTCTGCCAGCACACAAACCAGCATCTCATTTGTACAGTTTTGCGTTCTTTTTTGGTCAGACGTTACATCAGTTGTCAGTTCTGGACAGAAGGCAATTTACTCTGTACGATGTGGCCGGCACGCGAACTTGCCTGCTTCGAGACGGACGTCAGTCATGACACTTCTGTGCCAGACAGACAGACAGACAGATGCCGTTACTTTCATGTCTAATACAATTGTTTCATTTTGAGGCGCTAGTCGTGCCGTGGCTCAGGCGGTTAGTCGCCGGCCTGTCACTGCGGAGGCCCGGTTTTGATCTCAGGTCAGTCCTTGTAGGATTTGTGAAATACAAAGTGGCACTCTGAGAGGTTCTTCTCCCAGAACTTTGGTTTCTCTTGTCAGTATCTTTCCACCAATGCTCCATACACGTTCATTCATCTACCAACGACTTGACCTAGTCCTAGCAGTTGCGTGCGCCGTTAAACGGTAACTATTGCTTTGTCTATCCCCACTATCTGGCACGTGCAGGCTCAGAGACTCGCACTGAACACGGCAGCTTTCCTCCACCCTTTCCTAGTCAGTATTTATTAATCATTGCATAATTCGGTGCTCCATATTCTGACCGACTCGCGCCATCATCTGAGTCCTTCCTGAGAAGCTGATTGTTCCTCAGCTAGTGAGGAACGTCTCCAAATTTTATGTAAATTGAAGGTTTGTTACCGTGTTCCGAACAGCCCGCAGCTGGTCGCCATCTTGAGCCAGATCTATCTGGTGTACGCCTCCATTTTATTTCTTTGATTTATTATCCTCCCATCCACGCCAAGATCTTCCAAGTGGTCTCTTTATTTCTGGGTTTCGTACCAAAACCCTGCATGCATTTTTCTTCTCCTCAACACGTGCCACATTGCCCACGCTTCATTTCACAGCCCGAATGTTCTGAGCTACTGATGGGTCTTTAAATCAATGACATGTACCGCTTGGTTAACTTCTTTAACGGAACAGCTTGCTGTGTCCTGAAGCTTAACGTGCAGTCTGTAAACTGCACAGTCTGTACGTGCTTGCTGTGTCCTGAAGCTTAACGTGCAGTCTGTAAACTGCACAGTCTGTACGTGCTTGCTGTGTCCTGAAGCTTAACGTGCAGTCTGTGAACTGCACAGTCTGTACGTGCTTGCTGTGTCCTGAAGCTTAACGTGCAGTCTGTAAACTGCACAGTCTGTACGTGCTTGCTGTGTCCTGAAGCTTAACGTGCAGTCTGTGAACTGCACAGTCTGTACGTGCTTGCTGTGTCCTGAAGCTTAACGTGCAGTCTGAACTGCACAGTCTGTACGTGCTTGCTGTGTCCTGAAGCTTAACGTGCAGTCTGTAAACTGCACAGTCTGTACGTGCTTGCTGTGTCCTGAAGCTTAACGTGCAGTCTGAACTGCACAGTCTGTACGTGCTTGCTGTGTCCTGAAGCTTAACGTGCAGTCTGTAAACTGCACAGTCTGTACGTGCTTGCTGTGTCCTGAAGCTTAACGTGCAGTCTGTGAACTGCACAGTCTGTACGTGCTTGCTGTGTCCTGAAGCTTAACGTGCAGTCTGAACTGCACAGTCTGTACGTGCTTGCTGTGTCCTGAAGCTTAACGTGCAGTCTGTAAACTGCACAGTCTGTACGTGCTTGCTGTGTCCTGAAGCTTAACGTGCAGTCTGAACTGCACAGTCTGTACGTGCTTGCTGTGTCCTGAAGCTTAACGTGCAGTCTGTAAACTGCACAGTCTGTACGTGCTTGCTGTGTCCTGAAGCTTAACGTGCAGTCTGTGAACTGCACAGTCTGTACGTGCTTGCTGTGTCCTGAAGTTTACGTGCAGTCTGTGAACTGCACAGTCTGTACGTGCTTGCTGTGTCCTGAAGCTTAACGTGCAGTCTGTGAACTGCACAGTCTGTACGTGCTTGCTGTGTCCTGAAGCTTAACGTGCAGTCTGTGAACTGCACAGTCTGTACGTGCTTGCTGTGTCCTGAAGCTTAACGTGCAGTCTGTGAACTGCACAGTCTGTACGTGCTTGCTGTGTCCTGAAGCTTAACGTGCAGTCTGTGAACTGCACAGTCTGTACGTGCTTGCTGTGTCCTGAAGCTTAACGTGCAGTCTGTGAACTGCACAGTCTGTACGTGCTTGCTGTGTCCTGAAGTTTACGTGCAGTCTGTGAACTGCACAGTCTGTACGTGCTTGCTGTGTCCTGAAGCTTAACGTGCAGTCTGTACGTGCTTGACACGATACTGACTGTCAACAGGGATTGTTTGTCTTAACAGCAGTTAAATTCTCAGCGCAATCAGCAAACCTCCACTTTAAATTACGGGGTTAATTTTTATGCAAACTCTTACAAACTACACAACAAAAGGAAAACACCAAATAGAACAAATGGGCAACATTGCTGACGTACATGCTGACGTATATGCTAACGTACATGCTGACGTATATGCTGCACCGTTTGGGAATTGAACCCAGCGACTTGTGATGCAGCGTATGCATTCTTTCGGCACCAACGGTGTAAGAGTCTTTGTAATCGAGATGGTGTGTGTTTTTGTGCAGCACGGGCTGTGTTTCAGACGCTGTGTAGGCAGAGACGAATTGCTTTAGTAGTCACGGCACACCAAAAACACAATTACGCGGGCGCCGGCGCCAAAGTCTCATACCTACGGGCCCGCCATCTGTGTCGTGATTCTAGAACTAGGAAATGCGTGGTTGGATCGGTAGTCTAACAGAGTGCATCGCTGATTGGCCTACGATGTGGCTACGTATTGCTACTTGGATCGTGCAGTTAGCTACAGCGCAGAGCAGGGTCATGTGACTGCTCAGTGCTGTTGTCACTGCGTGAGATCTGAGTTTGTGAGCGACTTGCAGATGTACTCCTTCAAAAGATCGCCAGTATGTTGCCACACTTGCTGGCACGCTCACAACAGAACGTTATGTTATCTTGTTGGCACGCTCACAACAAAACGTTATGTTATCTTGCTGGCACGCTCACAACAAAACGTTATGTTATCTTGCTGGCACGCTCACAACAAAACGTTATGTTATCTTGCTGGCATGCTCACAACAAAACGTTATGTTATCTTGCTGGCACGCTCACAAAAAAACGTTATGTTATCTTGCTGGCACGCTCACAACAAAACGTTATGTTATCTTGCTGGCACACTCACAACAAAACGTTATGTTATCTTGCTGGCACACTCACAACAGAACGTTATGTTATCTTGCTGGCACGCTCACAACAAAACGTTATGTTATCTTGCTGGCACGCTCACAACAAAACGTTATGTTATCTTGCTGGCACACTCACAACAAAACGTTGTTATCTTGCTGGCACACTCACAACAAAACGTTGTTATCTTGCTGGCACACTCACAACAAAACGTTGTTATCTTGCTGGCACACTCACAACAAAACGTTGTTATCTTGCTGGCACACTCACAACAAAATGTTATGTTATCTTGCTGGCACACTCACAACAGAACGTTATGTTATCTTGCTGGCACACTCACAACAAAACGTTATGTTATCTTGTTGGCACGCTCACAACAAAACGTTATGTTATCTTGCTGGCACGCTCACAACAAAACGTTATGTTATCTTGCTGGCACACTCACAACAAAACGTTATGTTATCTTGCTGGCACACTCACAACAAAACGTTATGTTATCTTGTTGGCACGCTCACAACAAAACGTTATGTTATCTTGTTGGCACACTCACATCAAAACGTTATGTTATCTTGTTGGCACGCTCACAACAAAACGTTATGTTATCTTGCTGGCACGCTCACAACAAAACGTTATGTTATCTTGCTGGCACACTCACAACAAAACGTTATGTTATCTTGCTGGCACACTCACAACAAAACGTTATGTTATCTTGTTGGCACGCTCACAACAAAACGTTATGTTATCTTGCTGGCACGCTCACAACAAAACGTTATGTTATCTTGTTGGCACGCTCACAACAAAACGTTATGTTATCTTGCTGGCACACTCACAACAAAACGTTATGTTATCTTGTTGGCACGCTCACAACAAAACGTTATGTTATCTTGCTGGCACGCTCACAACAAAACGTTATGTTATCTTGTTGGCACGCTCACAACAAAACGTTATGTTATCTTGCTGGCACACTCACAACAAAACGTTATGTTATCTTGCTGGCACACTCACAACAAAACGTTATGTTATCTTGTTGGCACGCTCACAACAAAACGTTATGTTATCTTGTTGGCACACTCACAACAGAACGTTATGTTATCTTGCTGGCACACTCACAACAAAACGTTATGTTATCTTGTTGGCACACTCACAACAGAACGTTATGTTATATTGCTGGCACACTCACAACAAAACGTTATGTTATCTTGTTGGCACGCTCACAACAAAACGTTATGTTATCTTGCTGGCACACTCACAACAAAACGTTATGTTATCTTGCTGGCACACTCACAACAGAACGTTATGTTATCTTGCTGGCACACTCACAACAGAACGTTATGTTATCTTGCTGGCACGCTCACAACAAAACGTTATGTTATCTTGCTGGCACACTCACAACAAAACGTTATGTTATCTTGCTGGCACACTCACAACAAAACGTTATGTTATCTTGCTGGCACACTCACAACAAAACGTTATGTTATCTTGCTGGCACACTCACAACAGAACGTTATGTTATCTTGCTGGCACGCTCACAACAAAACGTTATGTTATCTTGTTGGCACGCTCACAACAAAACGTTATGTTATCTTGCTGGCACACTCACAACAAAACGTTATGTTATCTTGCTGGCACACTCACAACAAAACGTTATGTTATCTTGTTGGCACGCTCACAACAAAACGTTATGTTATCTTGTTGGCACACTCACAACAGAACGTTATGTTATCTTGCTGGCACACTCACAACAAAACGTTATGTTATCTTGTTGGCACACTCACAACAGAACGTTATGTTATCTTGCTGGCACACTCACAACAAAACGTTATGTTATCTTGTTGGCACGCTCACAACAAAACGTTATGTTATCTTGCTGGCACACTCACAACAAAATGTTATGTTATCTTGCTGGCACACTCACAACAGAACGTTATGTTATCTTGCTGGCACACTCACAACAGAACGTTATGTTATCTTGCTGGCACGCTCACAACAAAACGTTATGTTATCTTGCTGGCACACTCACAACAAAACGTTATGTTATCTTGCTGGCACACTCACAACAGAACGTTATGTTATCTTGCTGGCACGCTCACAACAAAACGTTATGTTATCTTGCTGGCACGCTCACAAGAAAACTTTATGTTATCTTGCTGGCACGCTCACAACAAAACGTTATGTTATCTTGCTGGCACGCTCACAACAAAACGTTATGTTATCTTGCTGGCACGCTCACAACAAAACTTTATGTTATCTTGCTGGCACACTCACAACAAAACGTTATGTTATCTTGCTGGCACACTCACAACAAAACGTTATGTTATCTTGCTGGCACGCTCACAACAAAACGTTATGTTATCTTGCTGGCACGCTCACAACAAAACGTTATGTTATCTTCTTCGCGCTCTTTCCTCATTCGCAGATAGGAATTACGAGACATAACATCTGACAGGAACGTATTGGAAATGTAAATAGGACCTTCCCTAAAATCTAAGGAAAAGCCTAATTTTTCTTAAATTGGGCAAACATTGCACACAGTTTTGAATTAAATTTACGTACTTTCTCGCCAGAATTTTGAGCGTGACAGCGTGACTACTTAATTGTAGTAGGCTTGTAGATGCGAGTGAAACATTTTGTGATGGTAAACAAAGTCTTCTGGGATCTGAAACTGTCTCATTGGCTGAGTGCTGTCCGAGAAGAATGAAGGCAATACGAACGTTCGAACGTCCACAGCCGTTCGCCAAAGACAGCACCACACCCCAGCAACACCGCTCACAGCACCATACTTTACGTTCAGTAAATTTAAAGCAAAGGAACAGGAATTGCGTCTCTTTTCATTGCGATTTGTCGAAAGGCCTTTGGCGGCTTTCTGGATATTTTAGTTCCAGCGAGCGAACACTTGCTAACTTCATTTGACACATTACATTATGCCGTATATTAGATACTGCATAGCTACCGACAAACAGCATCGCGTTATGTATACAGCACCACGGTGTAATGTCATATAGCACATCAACATGTAATGTCATATAGCACATCAACATGTAATGTCATATAGCACATCAGCATGTAATGTCATATAGCACATCAGCATGTAATGTCATATAGCACATCAACATGTAATGTCATATAGCACATCAACATGTAATGTCATATAGCACATCAACATGTAATGTCATATAGCACATCAGCATGTAATGTCATATAGCACATCAACATGTAATGTCATATAGCACATCAACATGTAATGTCATATAGCACATCAACATGTAATGTCATATAGCACATCAGCATGTAATGTCATATAGCACATCAACATGTAATGTCATATAGCACATCAGCATGTAATGTCATATAGCACATCAACATGTAATGTCATATAGCACATCAACATGTAATGTCATATAGCACATCAACATGTAATGTCATATAGCACATCAACATGTAATGTCATATAGCACATCAACATGTAATGTCATATAGCACATCAACATGTTTCACATCAACATGAGATCTTCCTCAGTGAGAATATTGTTGTGCTCGACGTAATTCTTCATAACTTCATACTTGTAGATAACAATAAATTAAGCATGTAGCCATTAATGTATAGCACATAAATTTTATGATTCACCTTATTAAAAAAATGTATTATATGTTTTTCATCGTCTTCCCATTAATTGTTTATCATACATGGAGCAACTTGATACGTACGACGTATGTTTCTGACTGAAGTGTCGACGTGTTCTGCTGAAGTGTCGACGTGTTCTGCTGAAGTGTCGACGTGTTCTGCTGAAGTGTCGACGTGTAAGTCGTGGTGAAGTCTTCACTTTATGTTACCCCACGCATCAGTATAATGAGATACCTGAACTTAGCTCTCTTTATATTTCAATATAATCGTTTTATAATCATTATTCTTTATGTTTCAAATCTTGATGTGAACGTGTTGGGGATAGTTACATGACATATATACCGTGAATGTGTGCTTCCTAACTTGTTGTAACATGTACCACGGACCCCACAAAACGCACTCTGTAACAGCAGCAATATTTTGTTGCTCAGTGACGACTGATACTTTGTGCGTCAGCGCGACGTCACGTGACTGGATGTCAAGTAGAGCGTCTTTTAAGCACTTCGCGGATACGTCCTTCTGTCTACGGAAAGGCAGGTCTAGTGGGGATCCATTTATGTCAGGTTTGACAAGTGGCAAGCAGGCTGTCCTGACACTTGAACTGTCTTGTACAGAGAAGGCATTAGCGGCTGTCTTTTGGAGTAGAGGCTACGTGCAAAATGGCTTCCTACTATTAAATCACTAGAAATCACACTGCAGACTTGAAACCTTCAAGGAAGAAATTACACTCTAATTAAGAAATAAAATTGTATTCATGTAATTAAAATAAGATTGGGAACGAGGATTCGAATAGCATCCGAGTACTTGTACATCGCTTTACCGTACATATTGGTAAGAGTACGGAGTGAATTTAATAAAAAGTTTGGGTATTTGTGTTCGGTTAGCCGTAGGAAAATTGTTATATTGCTGCATAATTGTAACAAGATGAATTACAACGATGTGTATGTGCAGATATTACATATGTATATGTACAGATATTACATATGTATATGTACAGATATTACATATGTATCTAATACCAAAGACCGTCATTAGAAGATAATGAGGCACTCGCACCATTTCCCATCCTGTCAGTGTCTCTTAACATAATATTAATATCTTATCCCATTCGCGGTCTACAAAATGGACGCGCTCCAAGAAGTTTTGCCGCCAAAATTGTGTGTGCTTGCGAGAACAAAGCTGCGGTGCCCAATGGATGTTGGCCGTGTAGACGTGCAGCGAATTTATTAACGAAACATAACTTCAGATTTTGTTACGAGAAATTTAAAGGAAAGGTAAAGTTGTCCCTGTCCAAACCATCAAGGCGATATGGGGGAGTTATAGGTAGAACTCCACTCATTCTCAAACTCAGCAATAGATGGAGCTGAGTAGTCAAATTTACTATCCGGCTACTTTACCCTGATGATGGAATAGCCAATGCCCACTGTATAGGAGGCTGGTTGGCCGCCAGAGAGATGGCAGAATTTTGGACAAGAAAATAGATCTTGCACCTACCGAGAATCGAACCCCGGATCGTCCAGCCCGTAGCCTGGTCACCGTATCGACTGAGCGATCCATGTGTAACGTTTCGAGGAAAGATATGAATACCGGAGTTCGGGAATTTCGGATTTGTTATTGAATTAAAAGTGGTGCATTTTTTTAAAAAAAAGCCACTCAATTCTTAGTGCCAGAAGTCCGTCTAGGTCACCTACGTCATCTGTCTGCTCTTCAGCTGGTGTGATGGACCTGGGAACAGCCATGTGGTGTCTGTCTGTCTGTCTGTCTGCTCTCAATAACGATCTATTGAAGGGTTACAAGTTACAGCCCCACTTTAAAAGGAAAATGTATTGATTCCACTTGCCTCTCTTAACTGCATTGTGTTTAGCATGGCACCACGGCCGTTGCTTTACAGACTTCAGAACAAATAGAAAATACTTTAGCATGCGGAACTGACAAACCGTGACGCTGTCCAACCAAGCAGCACATTACGTGTGTCCACCGACAGTACGTTTGGCATTAGCCTGTCGACAGTGTCCACCTTGCCGTTTGGATGTGCGTGTATTATCGTTAAACACTTCGAAGCAAAGTATCAACGTACAAGTGCTTTTTATCCAGCGCTCCGCGACACCCGAAAGAGCATTGCTTTGTTTGAATGTTTCCAATGTGCGCCCGCTTGTCCTTCTGAGAAGAGTAGCTTTAAGATGAAAATGATTATGAACCATTGCTGTAATGATACTGACAAAGCAAAATAGAAGTACAGGAGGAAACCCTCTAATAGTGCCACTTCGTCCACCACAAATCTCACATGGGCTGACCTGGGATAGAACCCGGACCTCCGCGGTGAGAAGTTGGCGACTAACCAGCTGAGCCACGGCACGTAAAGCTCCTGTATACGGCATGTAAGACTCACTTGTTACGTCACAGCAAAATACAATGCCTCTGTTTAAACGTCAGTCCTGTAGTGCAGTGCACGGAATTGTGCTACACACTGTGTGGGCTAATGCAGCGGCTATACCGTTAAGTGAGTGGTATACATAGTAACCACTGTGATGTGTAGTGTTAGCAAGACCAAGTCCAAGGGTATTCCCTCAGTCCTACATCCCAGGAGACCCAATCGTCAACAAAGCCCTTGCAGGAGCCCCAGACACAGGGTGCTGCACGCTTCTGAGGCTGCTGTGCTGATTTAAATGTGTTGAAATTAAACCCATAGCTGTGTGAGCTACCAAATGTTGTATTTATGTTTATGCTAACATACCGCTGGCCTTCTACTTCTGTTCTTGGCGCCTGTCTTTCTCACAAAGGCTCACAAACAACGACCGACTGCCAATTAACAAATATTTTCTGAACATCCTGGCTAGTGACAATTGCTCCAAACTGTCTTACAGAGTCGCCGGTCGTAGGTTTGAATTTTGTCCGCAGTTTCTGTCTCTGGTTAATTTTTAAATCAGGTTTATATTAGCATTTTGTATAGCATACACGCGGAACCGCAGCTGAATTCTCTGACGGCGTGCTTTTGAAACGTCGTCATGAAAAGCGGCAACTTTTTATCGTATTAAACCCACACAAAAACAAGGACACAAAAAAGTTTGTAATGTCTGATGACGTCACCAGCGTAGATTCTCACTTTGAAGATAATATGAAGAGTTCTTGTTCAAAACACGATGTAAGTCTTCGTACGAACACGGGGCCTGCAGAGAGCTGTGGTGCCTCGTTAGTGACATGAAACACTGTCAAGGTCACAGGCAGTGTAAGTTGAATAGGTATATATGTGAATACTCTGAGCGTGTCTTATCTGTTTCAAAAAGGGTGGGTAACTGAGCCTGTGTATTGACTTTGACTTCCAGCGGGTTAGATGAGTGGGCTGTGACAGCAGGCGGTGCAGAGCGTCTGTGCTAGTCCGCACGGTCTAGACCTCTGAATGCAGGAGGTGCAGAGCGTCTGTGCTCGTCCGCACGGTCTAGACCTCTGAATGCAGGAGGTGCAGAGCGTCTGTGCTCGTCCGCACGGTCTAGACCTCCTAGTAACCCACGCTGCCTGCTGTCTAGGATGTACTGAGCGGACGGGGAGTGACTCTGACAACTCGCCTTCATCTGAGGCCGAGATTAGGAAATGGTGGAATATGCTTCCACTCCTCCATACACCTTGATGGCGCAGTTCTTTAATTACGCATAGGGACAGCACGTTGTTACTGATTTCCATTTGATGTTTTTTGTTTCATATTGCGACATTTCTGAAACGTGCGTTCTTTCTTAATACCTACTTTCTTAATACCTACTTTCTTAATACCTACTTTCTTAATACCTACTTTCTTAATACCTACTTTCTTAATACCTACTTTCTTAATACCTACTTTCTTAATACCTACTTTCTTAATACCTACTTTCTTAATACCTACTTTCTTAATACCTACTTTCTTAATACCTACTTTCTTAATACCTACTTTCTTAATACCTACTTTCTTAATACCTACTTTCTTAATACCTACTTTCTTAATACCTACTTTCTTTCATACTTATTCAGTTCAGCTGCTTGTCTCTTCTTTCAGTGGCAACACTGAGGCAACAAGCTCCTCCGCAACGTCGGTAACTAACTGCCAATCAGCACCACGCCATTCCCCAGGTATAGGGCAGATTAGATACCGGCTTTACCACTTTACTTCTAGCTGCTGAAAGTGTCCGTCTTTTGAGCTCTCAACGACATAACGAACAAATCGGCTACACCAAGCACACTGAACAGAATCAACAAATTGAAAAAAACAAACAAAAATCCACATCAACCAAATCAAACAAATCAACCAATCAGCCACCCAAATCAATACGGTCCCCGTTCGGCACAAGTGTATCCAAGTTGATGAAATAATATATATGTTATGCAGACAAATGTACACAGTATTATGTTATTTAACACAATTTTTATTAAATGTTGCCCAACATGTTTCTAGCCTATATAAGGCTCATCTACAGGGGCTCTTTTGTTGAAATTACAACAGCTATATTATTGGTATACCAATATACATAAACAGTGTACATTTGCCTGCATAACATATATATAATTAAAATGTACGGTACAAGTAACGTAAAGTTGACGAAATAACTTTGAATCAAAATGCCAGTCACTGCTCAGTTGTGGTCGGCGACAGCAGCAATGTCCAGATCGTTGTTAAACTGCTTGTTGCTGACATGCCAGTGGGCGTTACTAACAAACAAACAAACTGTGACAAGACACTTGGCTTTTAACAGCCTCAAGTTCGTGATGTGCTTGCGAGCAGCCGACCGCCAAATGGGACAGGCACAGTGTGTCACAGTAAGACGAACCGTCTGTCAAGCAGTCAAGCACAACACCACCTCTGATGGGACAGGTAGCATCACAAGTTCTGCATTCAGTGTCATCCTCAGACAGGCACAGTGTGTCACAGTAAGACGAGCCGTCTGTCAAGCAGTCAAGCACAACACCACCTCTGATGGGACAGGTAGCATCACAAGTTGTGCATTCAGTGTCATCCTGAGACAGGCACAGTGTGTCACAGTAAGACGAGCCGTCTGTCAAGCAGTCAAGCACAACACCACCTCTGATGGGACAGGTAGCATCACAAGTTCTGCATTCAGTGTCAATCCTCAGACAGGCACAGTGTGTCACAGTAAGACGAGCCGTCTGTCAAGCAGTCAAGCACAACACCACCTCTGATGGGACAGGTAGCATCACAAGTTGTGCATTGAGTGTCATCCTGAGACAGGCACAGTGTGTCACAGTAAGACGAGCCGTCTGTCAAGCAGTCAAGCACAACACCACCTCTGATGGGACAGGTAGCATCACAAGTTGTGCATTCAGTGTCATCCTGAGACAGGCACAGTGTTCACAAGTAAGACGAGCCGTCTGTCAAGCAGTCAAGCACAACACCACCTCTGATGGGACAGGTAGCATCACAAGTTCTGCATTCAGTGTCATCCTCAGACAGGCACAGTGTGTCACAGTAAGACGAGCCGTCTGTCAAGCAGTCAAGCACAACACCACCTCTGATGGGACAGGTAGCACACAAGTTGTGCATTCAGTGTCATCCTAGAACAGGCACATGTGTGTCACAGTAAGACGAAGCGTCTGTCAAGCAGTCAAGCACAACACCACCTCTGATGGACAGTAGCATCACAAGTTGTGCATCAGTGTCATCCTCAGACAGCACAGTGTGTCACAGTAAGACAGCCGTCTGTCAAGCATCAAGCACAACACCACCTCTGATGGGACAGGTAGCATCACAAGTTGTGCATTCAGTGTCATCCTGAGACAGGCACAGTGTGTCACAGTAAGACGAGCCGTCTGTCAAGCAGTCAAGCACAACACCACCTCTGATGGGACAGGTAGCATCACAAGTTGTGCATTCAGTGTCATCCTCAGACAGGCACAGTTTGTCACAGTGAGACGAGCCGTCTGTCAAGCAGTCAAGCACAACACCACCTCTGATGGGACAGGTAGCATCACAAGTTGTGCATTCAGTGTCATCCTGAGACAGGCACAGTGTGTCACAGTAAGACGAGCCGTCTGTCAAGCAGTCAAGCACAACACCACCTCTGATGGGACAGGTAGCATCACAAGTTCTGCATTCAGTGTCATCCTCAGACAGGCACAGTGTGTCACAGTAAGACGAGCCGTCTGTCAAGCAGTCAAGCACAACACCACCTCTGATGGGACAGGTAGCATCACAAGTTGTGCATTCAGTGTCATCCTGAGACAGGCACAGTGTGTCACAGTAAGACGAGCCGTCTGTCAAGCAGTCAAGCACAACACCACCTCTGATGGGACAGGTAGCATCACAAGTTCTGCATTCAGTGTCATCCTCAGACAGGCACAGTGTGTCACAGTAAGACGAGCCGTCTGTCAAGCAGTCAAGCACAACACCACCTCTGATGGGACAGGTAGCATCACAAGTTCTGCATTCAGTGTCATCCTCAGACAGGCACAGTGTGTCACAGTAAGACGAGCCGTCTGTCAAGCAGTCAAGCACAACACCACCTCTGATGGGACAGGTAGCATCACAAGTTGTGCATTCAGTGTCATCCTGAGACAGGCACAGTGTGTCACAGTAAGACGAGCCGTCTGTCAAGCAGTCAAGCACAACACCACCTCTGATGGGACAGGTAGCATCACAAGTTCTGCATTCAGTGTCATCCTCAGACAGGCACAGTGTGTCACAGTAAGACGAGCCGTCTGTCAAGCAGTCAAGCACAACACCACCTCTGATGGGACAGGTAGCATCACAAGTTGTGCATTCAGTGTCATCCTTAGAAAGGCACAGTGTGTCACAGTAAGACGAACCGTCTGTCAAGCAGTCAAGCACAACACCACCTCTGATGGGACAGGTAGCATCACAAGTTGTGCATTCAGTGTCATCCTCAGACAGGCACAGTGTGTCACAGTAAGACGAGCCGTCTGTCAAGCAGTCAAGCACAACACCACCTCTGATGGGACAGGTAGCATCACAAGTTGTGCATTCAGTGTCATCCTGAGACAGGCACAGTGTGTCACAGTAAGACGAGCCGTCTGTCAAGCAGTCAAGCACAACACCACCTCTGATGGGACAGGTAGCATCACAAGTTGTGCATTCAGTGTCATCCTCAGACAGGCACAGTGTGTCACAGTAAGACGAGCCGTCTGTCAAGCAGTCAAGCACAACACCACCTCTGATGGGACAGGTAGCATCACAAGTTGTGCATTCAGTGTCATCCTTAGATAGGCACAGTGTGTCACAGTAAGACGAACCGTCTGTCAAGCAGTCAAGCACAACACCACCTCTGATGGGACAGGTAGCATCACAAGTTGTGCATTCAGTGTCATCCTTAGACAGGCACAGTGTGTCACAGTAAGACGAACCGTCTGTCAAGCAGTCAAGCACAACACCACCTCTGATGGGACAGGTAGCATCACAAGTTGTGCATTCAGTGTCATCCTTAGACAGGCACAGTGTGTCACAGTAAGACGAGCCGTCTGTCAAGCAGTCAAGCACAATACCACCTCTTATGGGACAGGTAGCATCACAAGTTCTGCATCAGTGTCATCCTCAGATAGGCACAGTGTGTCACAGTAAGACGAGCCGGCTGTCAAGCAGTCAAGCACAATACCACCTCTGATGGGACAGGTAGCATCACAAGTTCTGCATCAGTGTCATCCTCAGATAGGCACAGTGTGTCACAGTAAGACGAACCGTCTGTCAAGCAGTCAAGCACAACACCACCTCTGATGGGACAGGTAGCATCACAAGTTGTGCATCAGTGTCATCCTCAGATAGGCACAGTGTGTCACAGTAAGACGAGCCGTCTGTCAAGCAGTCAAGCACAACAACACCTCTGGTGGGACAGGTAGCATCACAAGTTGTGCATTGAGTGTCATCCTTAGACAGGCACAGTGTGTCACAGTAAGACGAACCGTCTGTCAAGCAGTCAAGCACAACACCACCTCTGATGGGACAGGTAGCATCACAAGTTGTGCATTCAGTGTCATCCTTAGACAGGCACAGTGTGTCACAGTAAGACGAACCGTCTGTCAAGCAGTCAAGCACAACACCACCTCTGATGGGACAGGTAGCATCACAAGTTGTGCATTCAGTGTCATCCTTAGACAGGCACAGTGTGTCACAGTAAGACGAGCCGTCTGTCAAGCAGTCAAGCACAACACCACCTCTGATGGGACAGGTAGCATCACAAGTTGTGCATTGAGTGTCATCCTCAGACAGGCACAGTGTGTCACAGTAAGACGAGCCGTCTGTCAAGCAGTCAAGCACAACAACACCTCTGGTGGGACAGGTAGCATCACAAGTTGTGCATTGAGTGTCATCCTCAGACAGGCACAGTGTGTCACAGTAAGACGAACCGTCTGTCAAGCAGTCAAGCACAACACCACCTCTGGTGGGACAGGTAGCATCACAAGTTCTGCATCAGTGTCATCCTCAGACAGGCACAGTGTGTCACAGTAAGACGAGCCGTCTGTCAAGCAGTCAAGCACAACACCACCTCTGGTGGGACAGGTAGCATCACAAGTTGTGCATTGAGTGTCATCCTCAGACAGGCACAGTGTGTCACAGTAAGACGAGCCGTCTGTCAAGCAGTCAAGCACAACAACACCTCTGGTGGGACAGGTAGCATCACAAGTTGTGCATTGAGTGTCATCCTCAGACAGGCACAGTGTGTCACAGTAAGACGAACCGTCTGTCAAGCAGTCAAGCACAACACCACCTCTGGTGGGACAGGTAGCATCACAAGTTCTGCATCAGTGTCATCCTCAGACAGGCACAGTGTGTCACAGTAAGACGAGCCGTCTGTCAAGCAGTCAAGCACAACACCACCTCTGGTGGGACAGGTAGCATCACAAGTTGTGCATTGAGTGTCATCCTCAGACAGGCACAGTGTGTCACAGTAAGACGAGCCGTCTGTCAAGCAGTCAAGCACAACACCACCTCTGATGGGACAGGTAGCATCACAAGTTGTGCATTGAGTGTCATCCTCAGACAGGCACAGTGTGTCACAGTAAGACGAGCCGTCTGTCAAGCAGTCAAGCACAACACCACCTCTGATGGGACAGGTAGCATCACAAGTTCTGCATTCAGTGTCATCCTCAGACAGGCACAGTGTGTCACAGTAAGACGAGCCGTCTGTCAAGCAGTCAAGCACAACACCACCTCTGATGGGACAGGTAGCATCACAAGTTGTGCATTCAGTGTCATCCTCAGACAGGCACAGTGTGTCACAGTAAGACGAGCCGTCTGTCAAGCAGTCAAGCACAACACCACCTCTGATGGGACAGGTAGCATCACAAGTTGTGCATTCAGTGTCATCCGCAGACAGGCACAGTGTGTCACAGTAAGACAAGCCGTCTGTCAAGCAGTCAAGCACAACACCACCTCTGATGGGACAGGTAGCATCACAAGTTGTGCATTCAGTGTCATCCTCAGACAGGCACAGTGTGTCACAGTAAGACAAGCCGTCTGTCAAGCAGTCAAGCACAACACCACCTCTGATGGGACAGGTAGCATCACAAGTTCTGCATTCAGTGTCATCCTCAGACACCGTGTCTTTCGCCAAAATGTGAGAAGCCCTGAGCCTTCTTAAAAAAGCGCTAAGAGCAATTCTTCATTAGTCACCTAGACAATTCAGGTCTCTTAAACATTATGTGTCTCATGAGACATTATTATCGATTTATTATTCTCCTTTTAAGTTTGTCATGAGTTATGGAATATTTTGAGGAAATTCGTACCATATTATAAAATTTTAGGATGCCAAAAGGGTAATTAAAATTATTATGGGTCATGGGAATAGAGACTCATGTAGAAATTTATTTAATGAACTAAAACTTTTACCATTTTTATCACAATATATATTTTTCTTTCTTGTATTTGTAGTTAATAACGGAGATGAATTTTTGATAAACTCAGAACTTCACGGTATAAATGCTGGACTTGCTTCTAGCCTTCTTTTATTTATGGCAAATTTGGATATTTATCATAAGGGAGTTCACTACTAGGATATTTGTAATAGTCTTCCTTCTAGTATAAACATTTTTTTTGATAATCCCAAGACATTTAAAATAGTTTTAAAAAATTGCGATATACAACGTCGTTTTATTCATTTGATGATTATTTTAATAATAATAGTAATAATTTGGTATTAGACCTCTTAGATGTATAATCTTTTTTAAGACTTCCCTCAGTGATCTATTAGGTTATTATATGCTTTATAATTTATTCAACGTTCTAATAATTTTCTTCAATTTAATTAAATAATTAATTTATTCAGTTTATTATATTTCTTTTAATGTTTATTGAATGAGCAAATTTATATTTATTGCAGTATTTAACACGTTCAATATACATTTATAAGTGCGATGTACCATTTGGACTTAGACTTATCTGTCTATTCGGAGAGCCGTGTTGTCTTACGATGCTCATCTGTAAACTCCTCGTATATATATATATATATATATATATATATTGTATCCACACTTGTACATCGTAGTGTTCGTCTGTAATCCTCAATATCTCGTGTACATTTGTTTTATATTGTATTTTATGAAGTGTTGTATATCCAATGGTTTTGTAAACCTTCAGATTTGTTGAATGAAAATACAATACAATACAATACAATACAATATAATACTATATATTAAAAAATACATTTAAATTTAAACAAAATTAAAAATTTAGTTCCTACCGCAGAGTAAGCATGCCGTTTCTCCATTACAAAGACCACCCGATTAGGGAACTTTGCGCTCCTAGTGACCGATTGTAAAACCAACACACTACTTGTAATACAATAAATTTGTAACAAAGACACTTATTGCACAGGGCCATCTTTACGACGAAAAATTGACATTAGTGGAAGATAGGAGAGTAATATGAAACTGGATCCTCAAGAATTGGGATGGGGGCACGGATTGGATTGATGTGGCCCAGAATAGGTACAGATAGCAAGCTTTTTTGAATGCGGTAACCATCCTCCGTGTTGCATAAAATGTGAGGAATTACTTGACTAGCTGAGGACCTGTTAGCTTCTCAAGAAGGACTCCGTCTGTACAGTTAGCCATCACTAAGTTATAAGAACGGTTACAGCCCGAAGTCTGTTGACTTGTTACACGCAGCTGTTTACAAAACCGCAGTAACGCGCACTACTGCCCGTTGATCTCTCTGCAGGCCCGAAACATGTAGCAGAGTGCAATGTACGTATTTTGCAATGCTGGTTTTGAGCCAGTTGTAATTTTTGATAAGTACGGCGGACGATGCTACAATAAAATGCAGTCCATATTTGTTATGCGAAACACATAGACCACAGTACTGGCAAGACGGAGACTGTTGCAGTGTTAATTGACGTGCTGTACATATAGAAGCCGTTTTGATTTAAGGTGTTAATGAAGGCACAATAGGCGATAATGACACAGGAGCCGACTGAATACGTGCAGAGTAGAACGCGTTCTGACATTCTGACAGCATGCAGCGTGGCTGTTGACAGTTGACAGTTGACAGAACGAGTAGGCCTACTGTGCGCTTAATACACTCGTCTTCAGACTTTCCTGAAGGCGCTTTCCTTCCTCATCACAATAACCTGACTACGTAGAACACCAACAAGCTGCAATATCAGTAACCCTTTGTATCCCCGCCGAAATATTTTGATCTTCTGTAAAATTATCTTCAGGGATAATTGTTTCGATAGAGCTTGAATTTCAGACTTACCGACGTAGACATTGGTACTTCGTATCTGTAGTGTATAAGCGGGTATTCCTGAAGGTTGCCTTGTAAGTGGTGGAAAAATGTTGGAGAGAAAATAAGCCGCTGTTAATTTTACAAATTGTGTGTAAGTTGCTGGTTTGTAATGACTTGCTTACTTTGTGTAATTGCCGGATATAACGAGTGCGTAGCGTAAAGTGTCGCACATAAAGCATGTTTGGACGTTGCAGACAATCATAGCAGGAAACACAGTGAACTTTCTGACCAAATGTGCGCTCACCTGCACAGCGTTTGATGCAAACTGCACTGCAAGTTTTGGCGTGTCGCCTTTTTGGTTTTTCTGGGGAGCTCCGGAATTCCTGCCGACGTCGCGGCGTCACAAATGGCTCCGACTCTGTCTCTACCAGCTGAAATTGTCACCGTGTCCAACCAATCCTCCAGTTCGTCCAGTAAGTCACGCGGCGACCTCCTGCACTCCTTGGCCACCAGCAGGTCGAGGGTCATCCACATTGCTTTCGAGGACATCACTGATTGTGGAAAATGAAGGAGACAATGTTAACAGATTAGCTGGCAACGAGAGAAAAGCGAATTGCAAGACAATTTTACGTGAAGTTTTGTTGTTTAAATTTAAAAACAATTAGATCTACGCATATTATTCTATACGTATAAAATAAATAATTTACTTCAGGGTGAAACTGAAAATTGCAGCGATGTGTCGTAAGACTGAAACGTATTGACATATGCGGTAAGACCGAAACTGTAGAGGTGCTGTCTGTTAAAACTGAACCTGTGGACTGTTTTGTCGGAAACTGAAAATTGCAGCTTTATTGTGTTGTAAAATTGAGAATTATAGGAGTATTTTTTTTTATCACTGAACAGAGACACATTATGTCATAAAACTCGAAATTACGCACAAACGAGTATTATGCCGATAAACTAAAAACTAAAACAAAAAAAGTTTTTTAACGTGAAAGTGAGAACTGTAGAGACGACTTGTCGTAAAACTTAAAACAATGGAAACACAGCCTTTTAAGGTTTTAAAAATGTGGAATTACTGTGCTGTAGAACCTGATAATATAGATATAGTGTGACATAAATATAGATAATATAGAGATAGTGTGACACAAATATGAAATGTACATGTACGTTTTCTTAGCAGTGACAGCTGTGGTTACTGTGTAGTTAAATTACACGTTATAGAGTTATCCTGTCGTAAGACTAAAACTATAGCAACACTATGTCGTAAAATTGAAAATTATGTATATATATATTGTGTCTTAGAACTAAAAATTATAGTGATATATTTCGTCGCAAAACTAAAAATTACAGCAATAGTTTGTCATAAAACAGAAACTTTGCAGATTTAGTAGTAAAACTGAAAACTCTATAAATAATTTGTCTTCAAAACGAAGAATATGTCGTGAAACTGAGAACTGTACAGATAATTTGTCATAAAACTTAAGGATACGGAGACACGTCAAACTGGAGACTGTAGAGATATCTTAAGGATACGGAGACACGTCAAACTGGAGACTGTAGAGATATCTTAAGGATACGGAGACACGTCAAACTGGAGACTGTAGAGATATCTTAAGGATACGGAGACACGTCAAACTGGAGACTGTAGAGATATCTTAAGGATACGGAGACACGTCAAACTGGAGACTGTAGAGATATCTTAAGGATACGGAGACACGTCAAACTGGAGACTGTAGAGATATCTTAAGGATAAGGAGACACGTCAAACTGGAGACTGTAGAGATATCTTAATGATACGAAGACACGTAAAACTGGAGACTGTAGAGATATCTTAAGGATACGGAGACACGTCAAACTGGAGACTGTAGAGATATCTTAAGGATACGGAGACACGTCAAACTGGAGACTGTAGAGATATCTTAAGGATACGGAGACACGTCAAACTGGAGACTGTAGAGATATCTTAAGGATACGGAGACACGTCAAACTGAAGACTAGAGATATCTTAAGGATACGGAGACACGTAAAACTGGAGACTGTAGAGATATCTTAAGGATACGGAGACACGTCAAACTGGAGACTGTAGAGATATCTTAAGGATACGGAGACACGTCAAACTGGAGACTGTAGAGATATCTTCTTTTAACACTACACACTTTAAGATATATTATGTAACAGCAAATATTCATATTACAGACCTGCAGAATGTCTTAATAAAACCGACTAATGAACAAAAGTTTTAAAGTAGGAAGGGGATAGAAATTGCAGCCATTAATGTATAAAATAAACTGGAATTTTAAAAACGGTTTTCTAAATTTTAACACTGTTTGGGATCAGCCCAAACGCTGCTATTGGACGCCTGTTCAAATTTGAAACTGGCAAATCTTGTTTGAGATGTGTGTGTGTGTGCATTAAAAACGAAAATAGTGAGCCAGGGTTCACACTTGTTCATTTTCAGAAGAAATCAGCGGTGCAGTGATTGTGACATCACAAAATATTTTGCCTTTTGTACCTGATGAAGGGTGATTTTGTAGCTTACTTGCGATGAAATTGCAGATTGTATTGTACAGCCCGAACCTTCTCCGGTTTTGGTTTTGCATACCCAAAGAATGTAGAAATTGTCTACCGGAAACTTAGAGAAACTGAGCTTAGTAACACGTAACGTTTAGAGGATCAACATAAGTAGCCACTGTGTTCGATGTGAATGCATTTTGTTCAGTGAACATTCTCGCAGAACAAAGTGCAGTACGCAATTCCGCACGCACAGAAGATCGGTTTACGTCACACGCAGCCACAAAGAAGACTCCTTTCGGTGTGGCACCGTGTTCCGGCACGGCTTGAGAGCTGCGCGCCCGCCTGCTGCCCCACTATTCGCCTTTCACTTAGCCTGTCGAAGTGAATGCGTGACAGCCTGAAGCTGCTACAGGAATGACGAGTCTAGCCGCGTGTTGTAATTTATATGTGAGTTAAAGTGCCAATTGACATCGCGTTTGGCGCTCCCAGTGTCAGTCGGTACGAAGGCACACCTAGGAGGCTACTAGTTGCTTGCAAAGCTTGATAACAATCTATCAAACTTCATGGCGTCAAATTCCACAAGACTCTAATTTTAGCTCTTACAGGTTCTTTACGAAGTAAAGGCCTTATGTGAAGACCTTCGGCCTTGCGATTGTGACCTGGCATGGGAACTGAACAGTGCGCCTGATTTCCATGAAACTCGGTATAGGAGTTTGTACAAAAAGTGTAGGTCAAGCACGAGATTTTGTGAAAATCGAGCTAGTAACAGACACGTTGTACTTAAGGGCCTACCTGAATATCAAGCACAATTTCCGTATTTCCTGACAGATCTGGGCGAATTTCGTTACAGGTGTCAGCACATGGTGGTATTCAGTAAAGCTGAGTTTCGTGAAAATTGGTTCAGGCGAAAAGATATTTACTTAAAGACGGGAAGGAAATTTTGCCGATATTTTCTATATTATTCGTTCGATTTCGATGAAATTCGATAGAGGAGGTGTCCGCAAAATTCTTTGAGTGATTTTGGTTCCCACGAAAATCGGCGTAGTGAGGCGTAAATGAACTTCTGTCCTTACGTTCCACACTTTTTTTTTCTGATTTGGGTGAAAATCGGTGTGAGAGATCTGCATATAATGTTTTGGAGCGCTTAGGAGTTTCGTGAAAATTGGCCATACTTTTTTCTTGCGCTTTTGGAAAATTTTATTTACACGTGTGCCGTGAAATTTATGACATTCTCAAAGTAAAGAACGCCTTGGTAAAGTGTGTGTGCTGCGTCATACAGCACACCGTCCGCAGTCTTCTGTTGTTAGTGTGTCTAGTGAAAATCGTATTGCAATAAATGTAGCCTGAAGCCCGCACAGTTCGGACAGTTAGGGGGAACCTTCCGCTTGTAATGCTTGGTCTTTGTGTGCGAATTCTTTAAGAGTGCTTTATAATAGGCCACAATATTAACCTTTCAAATTAACCTTTTACACAAATTTAACGCGAAGTAAGATTTGCCGTTATTGCATAAGACAAAGAGAAGGACAATACCAACAATTTGAAAAATTCTAATATCGAGGTTAAGAATGAGCGCAACTAAACCCTTGTTTCCTCTAATGTCTTCATTGCTTGGTTACTAAACCTCTGAAGTGTGAAGTTCGTCTGCGTAAACTTCAAAGATTCAGGCTTTAGAGTAAAAAAAAAAAAAAATGGATGTGAATTTGTAGACTCGCCGGTTAATGCTGTGTGAAGGTCATAGACTCTTTATTGTAAAACTCATACGTAACGTGTAAATTAGCTGTGTGGGCAAAACGCACATTTCGCTCTGCTGAAGCAGACTGTACCTTTAGCACCACCGTGCGTGGAGGGCTTAAGGAAATGCTACTGAGGCGAGATTTGTAATTTTATTGTAACAAAATGAGAGCCGTGTGCGCGGATGGCAGCAAAACACGACAATTCGACTGCAAAATAAAAACCACTTTCCCAGAAAGATACACAAAGTTTTTATTGCCGCACTAAACATTGAAGAGTGGGCGGCCTCATCGATCGCCATAAACCAAGGATATCGTCCGCTCTACGGCGAGCAGTCCGGCAGTGAAAGAAACTCCCTGTACCTTTGTTCGTGCGCCAGACAAAACACGTTAACTGTGAGACGCACCAACGCAGCAGACGGACAGACTCTTACCGTCCTTACCGATAAGACAAATCAGCATCCCACCAGACGAACGTTTCAAGCCTGATACCAGCTAAAACAAAACTGTCCTGACCGCAGTGTAAGTCTGTTATGTCATAGCGTGTCATGAGACAGGAGTCAGCTGACTCCGCTGATCTTTCAGCACGAACTCTGATGAGAATCCAGTACAACGCAGTGCAGAATTTGTGTATTTGTATCACACCGAAGCATGCGAGCTATTTAACATTATGGGCGTTACAGTGCTTGGGGTTAACAGTGTACAGATGTAATCATATACGGGGTACATAGTTCTGGACTCGGTGAGGTTCGTACAGGGTGTAGCTAGTTAACTGGACAGTGGATCGGAGCGTTCGTACAGGGTGTAGCATAGTTAACTGGACAGTCGATCGGAGCGGTTGTACAGGGTGTAGCAATAGTAACTGGACAGTCGGATCGGAGCGGTTCGTACAGGGTGTAGCATAAGTTATCGTCGTCAGGAGCGGTCGGGTGTAATAGTAACTCCTGTATCAGTTCGTACAGGACAAAGTTAACTGGATGATCGACGTTCACAGGGTAGCAGTAACTGGACAGTCGATCGTACCGGTTCGTACCGGGTAAGATAGTAACTGGACATCGATCGAGCACGGTTCTACAGGCTGTAGCTAGTAAACGAACTGCCCGAGTCGGAGCTGTTATGTAAGGGTGTCATAGTTAAGGATCAGTCGACTCCGGAGCTTTCGTCGTACATGGTGTAGCATAGTCAACTGGCAGTCGAATTGTGCGTTTCGTACACGGTTAGCAATAAGTTTAACTGACTGTCCGGCTGGGGAGCGGTTCGTACAGGTGTAGCATATTAACTGGACAGTCGGATCGGCGGGTTGTTACAGGGTGTAGCATAGTTAACTGGACAGTCGGATCGGAGCGGTTCGTACAGGGTGTAGCATAGTTAACTGGACAGTCGGATCGGAGCGGTTCGTACAGGGTGTAGCATAGTTAACTGGACAGTCGGATCGGAGCGGTTCGTACAGGGTGTAGCATAGTTAACTGGACAGTCGGATCGGAGCGGTTCGTACAGGGTGTAGCATAGTTAACTGGACAGTCGGATCGGAGCGGTTCGTACAGGGTGTAGCATAGTTAACTGGACAGTCGGATCGGAGCGGTTCGTACAGGGTGTAGCATAGTTAACTGGACCGTCGGATCGGAGCGGTTCGTACAGGGTGTAGCATAGTTAACTGGACAGTCGGATCGGAGCGGTTCGTACAGGGTGTAGCATAGTTAACTGGACAGTCGGATCGGAGCGGTTCGTACAGGGTGTAGCATAGTTAACTGGACAGTCGGATCGGAGCGGTTCGTACAGGGTGTAGCATAGTTAACTGGACAGTCGAATCGGAGCGGTTCGTACAGGGTGTAGCATAGTTAACTGGACGTCGGATCGGAGCGGTTCGTACAGGGTGTAGCATAGTTAACTGGACAGTCGGATCGGAGCGGTTCGTACAGGGTGTAGCATAGTTAACTGGACAGTCGGATCGGAGCGGTTCGTACAGGGTGTAGCATAGTTAACTGGACAGTCGGATCGGAGCGGTTCGTACAGGGTGTAGCATAGTTAACTGGACAGTCGATCGGAGCGGTTCGTACAGGGTGTAGCATAGTTAACTGGACAGTCGGATCGGAGCGGTTCGTACAGGGTGTAGCATAGTTAACTGGACAGTCGGATCGGAGCGTTCGTACAGGGTGTAGCATAGTTAACTGGACAGTCGGATCGGAGCGGTTCGTACAGGGTGTAGCATAGTTAACTGGACAGTCGGATCGGAGCGGTTCGTACAGGGTGTAGCATAGTTAACTGGACAGTCGGATCGGAGCGGTTCGTACAGGGTGTAGCATAGTTAACTGGACAGTCGGATCGGAGCGGTTCGTACAGGGTGTAGCATAGTTAACTGGACAGTCGGATCGGAGCGGTTCGTACAGGGTGTAGCATAGTTAACTGGACAGTCGGATCGGAGCGGTTCGTACAGGGTGTAGCATAGTTAACTGGACAGTCGATCGGAGCGGTTCGTACAGGGTGTAGCATAGTTAACTGGACCGTCGATCGGAGCGGTTCGTACAGGGTGTAGCATAGTTAACTGGACGTCGGATCGGAGCGGTTCGTACAGGGTGTAGCATAGTTAACTGGACCGTCGGATCGGAGCGGTTCGTACAGGGTGTAGCATAGTTAACTGGACCGTCGGATAGGAGCGGTTCGTACAGGTGCAGCATAAGTTAACTGGACAGTTGGCTCGGAGCGGTTCGTATAGGGTGTAGCATAGTTAACTGCAGGGTTGTCTCTGGCGCTTCATGCTGAGTTTAACGCTGACTAATTGGACTTTTGCCTCGCGAAGTCACAGATTACAGCACATTCAGTAGGTATGAGTCACCAAGAGTACCGTCATAACGGTTCGTGTCTGGTAGGCCTGTTATGGGTTATCGGCTGAAAAGTGCAATTCTTGGGTCTATTCCTGTGCAGGTCTGAGCTGAGAGTTGGCTGCCCAATAGCTGCAGACTAGTCAGAACCAATCACAAAAGTTCAAAACTGTGGTCTGAAAATGCGTGATTAGGAAAGGCCGAAACTCTGAATGTCACGAGGCACGAAGTTTGAGACTGCACTGCACTGTGGAGAGAGAGAGAGAGAAGTCTGGCAGCCACAGTGTGTTCGGATACTTTCAAGAGATGCGTTGTGACTGACGGACATCCTACAAGAATAACATCTCAGAAGTCTGTGCATTTTTAAAAACGATTAATTTTAGAGGCTCTGTATGTTCCGTGCCGCAGACAGTCACTGTACTGTGTGCCGTCGTACAGTCACTCTACTGTGTGCCGCAGACAGTCACTCTACTGTGTGCCGCAGACAGTCACTGTACTGTGTGCCGCAGACAGTCACTCTACTGTGTGCCGCAGACAGTCACTGTACTGTGTGCCGCAGACAGTCACTCTACTGTGTGCCGCAGACAGTCACTGTACTGTGTGCCGCAGACAGTCACTGTACTGTGTGCCGCAGACAGTCACTGTACTGTGTGCCGCAGACAGTCACTCTACTGTGTGCCGCAGACAGTCACTCTACTGTGTGCCGCAGACAGTCACTGTACTGTGTGCCGCAGACAGTCACTCTACTGTGTGCCGCAGACAGTCACTGTACTGTGTGCCGCAGACAGTCACTGTACTGTGTGCCGCAGACAGTCACTGTACTGTGTGCCGCAGACAGTCACTCTACTGTGTGCCGCAGACAGTCACTCTACTGTGTGCCGCAGACAGTCACTCTACTGTGTGCCGCAGACAGTCACTCTACTGTGTGCCGCAGACAGTCACTCTACTGTGTGCCGCAGACAGTCACTCTACTGTGTGCCGCAGACAGTCACTCTACTGTGTGCCGCAGACAGTCACTCTACTGTGTGCCGCAGACAGTCACTGTACTGTGTGCCGCAGACAGTCACTCTACTGTGTGCCGCAGACAGTCACTGTACTGTGTGCCGCAGACAGTCACTGTACTGTGTGCCGCAGACAGTCACTGTACTGTGTGCCGCAGACAGTCACTCTACTGTGTGCCGCAGACAGTCACTCTACTGTGTGCCGCAGACAGTCACTGTACTGTGTGCCGCAGACAGTCACTGTACTGTGTGCCGCAGACAGTCACTGTACTGTGTGCCGCAGACAGTCACTCTACTGTGTGCCGTCGTACAGTCTCTGAGTTACTGACATTCAACAGTGATAACAACCTGTGAGGATCTTCTGATATGGTTCTACCTTGAAGATGGAGGCAGCTGGTTTATTCGGAAATCCGGTACACATCTACCGAACTGCACGGAGTCATTCGCACAAGAACAATTTTGACACTCGACTTTTCACATATTCAGATATGATTAAAGTCAAAAATTGTGAGAACAACACATTTAGTATCGACACGAATTCTCAAAACAGACAGACACACACACACACACACACACTGTGTTTGTACAGTCGGTCGAATCGAAAGATGCAACTCACTTCGGTGACTTCGAACTGTCGTACTTACTGAGCTGTGAAGTGCTGTTCACAAGGGGTCCTTCTTTATTGAATTGTACTGTTGAAAGAAAAGCCCATGCAATAATGGGTTGCGGTTTAACTCTTCAGACCACAGCGGTAACTATTACACACCACGTGCCCTAAAGTTTAACTCTTCAGACCACAGCGGTAACTATACACACCACGTGCCCTAAAGTTTAACTCTTCAGACCACAGCGGTAACTATACACACCACGTGCCCTAAAGTTTAACTCTTCAGACCACAGCGGTAACTATACACACCACGTGCCCTAAAGTTTAACTCTTCAGACCACAGCGGTAACTATACACACCACGTGCCCTAAAGTTTAACTCTTCAGACCACAGCGGTAACTATACACACCACGTGCCCTAAAGTTTAACTCTTCAGACCACAGCGGTAACTATACACACCACGTGCCCTAAAGTTTATCTCTTCAGACCACAGCGGTAACTATACACACCACGTGCCCTAAAGTTTAACTCTTCAGACCACAGCGGTAACTATACACACCACGTGCCCTAAAGTTTAACTCTTCAGACCACAGCGGTAACTATACACACCACGTGCCCTAAAGTTTAACTCTTCAGACCACAGCGGTAACTATACACACCACGTGCCCTAAAGTTTAACTCTTCAGACCACAGCGGTAACTATACACACCACGTGCCCTAAAGTTTAACTCTTCAGACCACAGCGGTAACTATACACACCACGTGCCCTAAAGTTTAACTCTTCAGACCACAGCGGTAACTATACACACCACGTGCCCTAAAGTTTAACTCTTCAGACCACAGCGGTAACTATACACACCACGTGCCCTAAAGTTTATCTCTTCAGACCACAGCGGTAACTATACACACCACGTGCCCTAAAGTTTAACTCTTCAGACCACAGCGGTAACTATACACACCACGTGCCCTAAAGTTTAACTCTTCAGACCACAGCGGTAACTATACACACCACGTGCCCTAAAGTTTAACTCTTCAGACCACAGCGGTAACTACACACACCACGTGCCCTAAAGTTTAACTCTTCAGACCACAGCGGTAACTATACACACCACGTGCCCTAAAGTTTAACTCTTCAGACCACAGCGGTAACTATTACACACCACGTGCCCTAAAGTTTAACTCTTCAGACCACAGCGGTAACTACACACACCACGTGCCCTAAAGTTTAACTCTTCAGACCACAGCGGTAACTATACACACCACGTGCCCTAAAGTTTAACTCTTCAGACCACAGCGGTAACTATACACACCACGTGCCCTAAAGTTTAACTCTTCAGACCACAGCGGTAACTACACACACCACGTGCCCTAAAGTTTAACTCTTCAGACCACAGCGGTAACTACACACACCACGTGCCCTAAAGTTTAACTCTTCAGACCACAGCGGTAACTATACACACCACGTGCCCTAAAGTTAAACTCTTCAGACCACAGCGGTAACTATACACACCACGTGCCCTAAAGTTTAACTCTTCAGACCACAGCGGTAACTACACACACCACGTGCCCTAAAGTTTAACTCTTCAGACCACAGCGGTAACTACACACACCACGTGCCCTAAAGTTTAACTCTTCAGACCACAGCGGTAACTACACACACCACGTGCCCTAAAGTTTAACTCTTCAGACCACAGCGGTAACTACACACACCACGTGCCCTAAAGTTTAACTCTTCAGACCACAGCGGTAACTACACACACCACGTGCCCTAAAGTTTAACTCTTCAGACCACAGCGGTAACTACACACACCACGTGCCCTAAAGTTTAACTCTTCAGACCACAGCGGTAACTACACACACCACGTGCCCTAAAGTTTAACTCTTCAGACCACAGCGGTAACTACACACACCACGTGCCCTAAAGTTTAACTCTTCAGACCACAGCGGTAACTACACACACCACGTGCCCTAAAGTTTAACTCTTCAGACCACAGCGGTAACTATACACACCACGTGCCCTAAAGTTTAACTCTTCAGACCACAGCGGTAACTACACACACCACGTGCCCTAAAGTTTAACTCTTCAGACCACAGCGGTAACTATACACACCACGTGCCCTAAAGTTTAACTCTTCAGACCACAGCGGTAACTACACACACCACGTGCCCTAAAGTTTAACTCTTCAGACCACAGCGGTAACTAACACACACCACGTGCCCTAAAGTTTAACTCTTCAGACCACAGCGGTAACTACACACACCACGTGCCCTAAAGTTTAACTCTTCAGACCACAGCGGTAACTATACACACCACGTGCCCTAAAGTTTAACTCTTCAGACCACAGCGGTAACTATACACACCACGTGCCCTAAAGTTTAACTCTTCAGACCACAGCGGTAACTATACACACCACGTGCCCTAAAGTTTAACTCTTCAGACCACAGCGGTAACTATACACACCACGTGCCCTAAAGTTTAACTCTTCAGACCACAGCGGTAACTATACACACCACGTGCCCTAAAGTTTAACTCTTCAGACCACAGCGGTAACTATACACACCACGTGCCCTAAAGTTTAACTCTTCAGACCACAGCGGTAACTATACACACCACGTGCCCTAAAGTTTAACTCTTCAGACCACAGCGGTAACTATACACACCACGTGCCCTAAAGTTTAACTCTTCAGACCACAGCGGTAACTATACACACCACGTGCCCTAAAGTTTAACTCTTCAGACCACAGCGGTAACTATACACACCACGTGCCCTAAAGTTTAACTCTTCAGACCACAGCGGTAACTATACACACCACGTGCCCTAAAGTTTAACTCTTCAGACCACAGCGGTAACTATACACACCACGTGCCCTAAAGTTTAACTCTTCAGACCACAGCGGTAACTATACACACCACGTGCCCTAAAGTTTAAACTCTTCAGACCACAGCGGTAACACGGTAATATACACACCACGTGCCCTAAAGTTTAACTCTTCAGACCACAGCGGTAACTATACACACCACGTGCCCTAAAGTTTAACTCTTCAGACCACAGCGGTAACTATACACACCACGTGCCCTAAGTTTAACTCTTCAGACCACAGCGGTAACTATACACACCACGTGCCCTAAAGTTTAACTCTTCAGACCACAGCGGTAACTATACACACCACGTGCCTAAAGTTTAACTCTTCAGACCACAGCGGTAACTATACACACCACGTGCCCTAAGTTTAACTCTTCAGACCACAGCGGTAACTATAACACCACGTGCCCTAAAGTTTAACTCTTCAGACCACAGCGGTAACTATACACACCACGTGCCCTAAAGTTTAACTCTTCAGACCACAGCGGTAACTATACACACCACGTGCCCTAAAGTTTAACTCTTCAGACACACAGCGGTAACTTACACACCACGTGCCCTAAGTTTAACTCTTCAGACCACAGCGGTAACTATACACACCACGTGCCCTAAAGTTTAACTCTTCAGACCACAGCGGTAACTATACACACCACGTGCCCTAAAGTTTAACTCTTCAGACCACAGCGGTAACTAACACACCACGTGCCCTAAAGTTTAACTCTTCAGACCACAGCGGTAACTATACACACCACGTGCCCTAAAGTTTAACTCTTCAGACCACAGCGGTAACTATACACACCACGTGCCCTAAAGTTTAACTCTTCAGACCACAGCGGTAACTACACACACCACGTGCCCTAAAGTTTAACTCTTCAGACCACAGCGGTAACTACACACACCACGTGCCCTAAAGTTTAACTCTTCAGACCACAGCGGTAACTAACACACCACGTGCCTAAAGTTTAACTCTTCAGACCACAGCGGTAACTATACACACCACGTGCCCTAAAGTTTAACTCTTCAGACCACAGCGGTAACTAACACACCACGTGCCCTAAAGTTTAACTCTTCAGACCACAGCGGTAACTACACACACCACGTGCCCTAAAGTTTAACTCTTCAGACCACAGCGGTAACTAACCACCACGTGCCTAAAGTTTAACTCTTCAGACCACAGCGGTAACTACACACACCACGTGCCCTAAAGTTTAACTCTTCAGACCACAGCGGTAACTACACACACCACGTGCCCTAAAGTTTAACTCTTCAGACCACAGCGGTAACTACACACACCACGTGCCCTAAAGTTTAACTCTTCAGACCACAGCGGTAACTATACACACCACGTGCCCTAAAGTTTAACTCTTCAGACCACAGCGGTAACTATACACACCACGTGCCCTAAAGTTTAACTCTTCAGACCACAGCGGTAACTACACACACACGTGCCCTAAAGTTTAACTCTTCAGACCACAGCGGTAACTACACACACCACGTGCCCTAAAGTTTAACTCTTCAGACCACAGCGGTAACTTACACACACACGTGCCCTAAAGTTTAACTCTTCAGACCACAGCGGTAACTACACACACCACGTGCCCTAAAGTTTAACTCTTCAGACCACAGCGGTTAACTACACACACCACGTGCCCTAAAGTTTAACTCTTCAGACCACAGCGGTAACTACACACACCACGTGCCCTAAAGTTTAACTCTTCAGACCACAGCGGTAACTACACACACCACGTGCCCTAAAGTTTAACTCTTCAGACCACAGCGGTAACTACACACACCACGTGCCCTAAAGTTTAACTCTTCAGACCACAGCGGTAACTACACACACCACGTGCCCTAAAGTTTAACTCTTCAGACCACAGCGGTAACTACACACACACGTGCCCTAAAGTTTAACTCTTCAGACCACAGCGGTAACTACACACACCACGTGCCCTAAAGTTTTTAAACTCTTCAGCACCACAGCGGTAACTAACACATCACCACGTGCCCTAAAGTTAATTTCAGCTTTCTTCTCACCTCTGTTTATAATTTTCGAAGCTTACTCGCAGTATAGAGCGATTTTTACCTGATAGAGATTATACAGATTTGTTTCTTTGTAATGGAGACAGCGTGTTTACTGTGAAGTGGAAAAATTTAAAATATTCGGTAGAAGATGAGGCTTCAACTTAATGACAGCGCAGTGCAGCGAGGTTACCGGCATTGATATTGTCAGATATAAGGAAGAAGTTTAGCAGTTTACATCTGCAGTGGACTTGACCGCTGAGTTTAATTTCTATTCTCTTCCATGAAACAAGATTTATTACAAAGAACTGAACAACGGATTTTCATAATTATACTTCGCTACTCACAGCAAACACTAAATCACGTGACAGTTAACTTTCCTGGCAACTTCGCCGCTCATGTAAACCTGATCATGTCGAAGGCATGTAAGTTACGTGTAACCGTAACTGCACTGTTCTGAGGCATGCAGTAATTTGTGTTTGTCTTACAGCAGTCCTGAGTCCTCGCAATTCGAACTGCTGTGAGGCAGCTGACGTCTTGGAATTCCGTTATTGGACTTGTCATTGCAGCGCGTTGGTCGAGAGTTCCTAAACTGTGAGTCGCGATCCCCTTGCTCTCTGCAAATGTTTGAAGGCTTTGCAGGAACAACTGCTGACTGTCAATTGGTTGTGTGTTGGCACTACTGTTTCTTAAATTGGTTGTGTGTTGGCACTACTGTTTCTTAAATTCTTTGTGTGTTGGCACTACTGCTTCTTAAATTCCAAACGTTCTAACGTTGCTGTTTAGGCGCTATATACGAAGTACAAAAAACGCCGTATGCGCAGTTCATGTTCGTCTCTCCGTCTGTCTGTCTGTCTGTGACCTGGTATCTGCGACTAAGTTGATTGTCGCATTGTCATGAAGCTCAGTACAGGATTGCTGTTGAGCAACTTAGGTTTCTCGCAATCCGGCGCAATGACAGTCACACTTTTCTTAACGGCCTGAACGAATTGCTATCCGCAATTCCCACATTATTTGACGGCACTTCAACACTTACACACGTTGCCATTTAGTAATTCTGAGTTTCGTAAAAAATTGGTAAAATGAAAGATGTACTTCAATTAAGAGCGTAATGGAAATTGTATCCTTAGTTCTGTTTTTAGTGTGGAGGTTAAGAATGAATGGGACTGTACCTCCACTTCTCGTGTATTCTTTCATGGTTTTCGTAGTGACAACTTTACCCTTAACTTTCTATATTTATTGTCCGATTTCGATAAAATTCCGTATGAGAGACCTGAACATAATTCTGTTAAACCTTTTAGAGTTTCGTGCAAATCGGTGCTCAGAAGGCGGTGCTTCTCTTACGTGCATAAATGAAATTACATTCACGCACGTACCGTGAATCCCATGACATTTAGGAAGTAAAGAATTCCTTGGTAGTCTGTGAACTACGTCACGAAGTGCGCCATTTTGCAATGTTACTTCCTAAGGCGGTAGTGCGGTGACGTAAGTAAGAGTAGAACAGAGAAGGACTGCGTTTGCTGCGCGCTGCGAATTAAATCTTTAAACAAAATTGACGTTAATCTCAGCCTTTAAAATCCCAGGTCAGTCCATGTAAGATGCGTGATAGACAGTGGCACTGGGACAGGTGTGTCTGCAGCACTTCGGTTGTTGTGTCTGAGTGTCATTCCACCAGTGATAGACAGTGGCACTGGGACAGGTGTGTCTGCAGCACTTCGGTTGTTCTGTCTGAGCGTCATTCCACCAGTGATAGACAGTGGCACTGGGACAGGTGTGTCTGCAGCACTTCGGTTGTTCTGTCTGAGTGTCATTCCACCAGTGATAGACAGTGGCACTGGGACAGGTGTGTCTGCAGCACTTCGGTTGTTCTGTCTGAGTGTCATTCCACCAGTGATAGACAGTGGCACTGGGACAGGTGTGTCTGCAGCACTTCGGTTGTTCTGTCTGAGCGTCATTCCACCAGTGATAGACAGTGGCACTGGGACAGGTGTGTCTGCAGCACTTCGGTTGTTCTGTCTGAGCGTCATTCCACCAGTGATAGACAGTGGCACTGGGACAGGTGTGTCTGCAGCACTTCGGTTGTTCTGTCTGAGTGTCATTCCACCAGTGATAGACAGTGGCACTGGGACAGGTGTGTCTGCAGCACTTCGTTTGTTCTGTCTGAGTGTCATTCCACCAGTGATAGACAGTGGCACTGGGACAGGTTGTCTGCAGCACTTCGTTGTTCTGTCTGAGTGTCATTCCACCAGTGATAGACAGTGGCACTGGGACAGGTGTGTCTGCAGCACTTCGGTTGTTCTGTCTGAGTGTCATTCCACCAGTGATAGACAGTGGCACTGGGACAGGTGTGTCTGCAGCACTTCGGTTGTTCTGTCTGAGCGTCATTCCACCAGTGATAGACAGTGGCACTGGGACAGGTGTGTCTGCAGCACTTCGGTTGTTCTGTCTGAGTGTCATTCCACCAGTGATAGACAGTGGCACTGGGACAGGTGTGTCTGCAGCACTTCGGTTGTTCTGTCTGAGTGTCATTCCACCAGTGATAGACAGTGGCACTGGGACAGGTGTGTCTGCAGCACTTCGGTTGTTCTGTCTGAGCGTCATTCCACCAGTGATAGACAGTGGCACTGGGACAGGTGTGTCTGCAGCACTTCGGTTGTTCTGTCTGAGTGTCATTCCACCAGTGATAGACAGTGGCACTGGGACAGGTGTGTCTGCAGCACTTCGGTTGTTCTGTCTGAGTGTCATTCCACCAGTGATAGACAGTGGCACTGGGACAGGTGTGTCTGCAGCACTTCGGTTGTTCTGTCTGAGCGTCATTCCACCAGTGATAGACAGTGGCACTGGGACAGGTGTGTCTGCAGCACTTCGGTTGTTTGTCTGAGTGTCATTCCACCAGTGATAGACAGTGGCACTGGGACAGGTGTGTCTGCAGCACTTCGGTTGTTCTGTCTGAGTGTCATTCCACCAGTGATAGACAGTGGCACTGGGACAGGTGTGTCTGCAGCACTTCGGTTGTTCTGTCTGAGCGTCATTCCACCAGTGATAGACAGTGGCACTGGGACAGGTGTGTCTGCAGCACTTCGGTTGTTCTGTCTGAGCGTCATTCCACCATGATAGACAGTGGCACTGGGACAGGTGTGTCTGCAGCACTTCGGTTGTTCTGTCTGAGCGTCATTCCACCAGTGATAGACAGTGGCACTGGGACAGGTGTGTCTGCAGCACTTCGGTTGTTCTGTCTGAGCGTCATTCCACCAGTGCTCCATATTAATTGGTCTGTCATTTTGGGAGAAGAAGAATTTTACCTTTATAGAGGCGCAGTTAGCCTAAGAGAGACAAGGAACACTGTTGTTAACGTGATGTAAGTATTTGACTGCAAAACCTCGTGAGGCAGTAATAAGACACTTCAGTTTACGTCCTTCCTTCGCCCTTATGTCACGGGTCTGAATGAAGTAAGCTCTTCGTGTCTTGATCTACAGCATTTCTGCATGCGAACTATGACCTTGTTCAGAACGGCTGACTTCCGTCATCACGATTGCCGTACACTGCAGCAGGCCTTGACGACGGACTGACACAGCTCTGGTGTGTGTGCACGTTTAACGTGGAGTGACTTGCTTAGCGGTAGGCACAGAGGCACTGTGAATGACTAAATGTGCCTTTACGAGACACGGAGAAATGCCTGGGCCCAGGCGGTTAGTCGCCGGCATCTCATCGCGGATAACTGGGTTCAATCCGTGAGCAGTCCGTGTGAGATTTGTGGTGGACAAAGTGGCACTGGGACAGGCATTTCTCCAAGTACTTCTGTCGGTATCATTTCACCAATGCTCCATACACATCTTTACCTTAATACTACTCTTGTCAGAAGGACAAGCGGGCGTAGGCGGGGAACCTTCAAACAAAGGAATGCTCTTTCGAAATTTGGAAGCATTGGACAAAAGCACTTGCACACGGTTGAAGTACAGACACGCACACGCACACGCGTCATTGCGTTTCTTTTCGTTCGTCCCAAGTGCTGTGTGTAACAAATTGCTGCACGCTCCCCGCTGCTTATGTCCAATTATAACAGATGCCACTTGGTTGCTCGTGCATTACAGCGCAATAGTTTGTCACGTAACGATGTGTAATTGATGTCAAGATGTCAGCTGTGATAAATAGACAAATGCGAGCCAGACTAACGAACGTCTGCCAATGACTGCGGGTAAAAAATACTTTAACAAGAGAAGCGCTAAGAGCTGCATGTGGCAGTCGTAACAGCCAGCGCCTCTTCAAAATCCTCTTGAACTGTCCTGGTGATTGATACATTTTGGTTTTTGTTGTCTAAAAGAAGCATCGTTTGTTGCAAAATGCAGGAAGAATTAAAGGAAACAGAAAAGTAATTCTCGCTGTGGTCTGCATAAAGACAAATTTTGATTTTAAAAGTTTTTTATGTTATAAATCCATAACTAACTAACTAACAACAAACTAACTAACTCCATGTAACAAAGTCCTTTTTGAAAAGCTGCTTCTTCCTTAGCTAGTCTAACTCTCTACTTTGTATGCAACCCACGTTTATATTACCCTGTTCACAATAACTCTCCACTGTGTATGCAACCCACATTTATATTACCCTGTTCACAATAACTCTCCACTGTGTATGCAACCCACATTTATATTACCCTGTTCACAATAACTCTCCACTGTGTATGCAACCCACATTTATATTACCCTGTTCACAATAACTCTCCACTGTGTATGCAACCCAAATTTATATTACCCTGTTCACAATAACTCTCCACTGTGTATGCAACCCACATTTATATTACCCTGTTCACAATAACTCTCCTCTTTCCCCCATCCTGAGCCAAATGAATCCCGTTCACGCCACCGCAATCTGTACCTTTAAGATCAGGTTTAATATTATCTTTCCACCTAACTCTAAGTCTTTCAAATGTTCTCTTTCCTCGGGTTTCTCTTACAAAGCCCCTACACATTCCTGTCCCATATTTGCTACATGCACCGCCACCCAGCCTTCTTGTTAATGACGCTACTAGGAACACAGTTTGTGAAACTTCCAGTGACAAGACATTACAGAACAATTAACTTGCAGAAATGGGCTCACGGCCTAATTTAAGGCGCCTTGGTGATATTTTTATGAGATTCTAATAAAGACTGCAAAATTCTTGAGTCATGGTAGTCGGTGTTCTGACCGAGACACGAACAAGACACTGCCAAGTATCGAGTCAGGAACTTTACCGACTGAGAGAGCTTGCTTCGTATTATTTGTTTAACATTACTTATTCAAGCACAATGGTAAACTATAAGTACCAATCACTTTAATATTCAATAACTCTACATTCTGCCCACACAGTGTACGAGTATTTAGAACAAGCAGCTTTAGAACACCGTTAGCCATTTTTTCTCTCTGATGGACACGCAGAGTGTTTTTGTAACGCAGAAACTTCACAACTGTTTGTCACTTTACTACGTGCCTTCTACATGGCCACCCTCATGTTTTTGTAAGGCAGAAACTTCACAACTCTTTGTCACTTTACTAAGTGCCTTCTACATGGCCACCCTCATGTTTTTGTAAGGCAGAAACTTCACAACTCTTTGTCACTTTACTACGTGCCTTCTACATGGCCACCCTCATGTTTTTGTAAGGCAGAAACCTCACAACTCTTTGTCACTTTACTACGTGCCTTCTACATGGCCACCCTCATGTTTTTGTAAGGCAGAAACTTCAGAACTGTTTGTCACTTTACTACGTGCCTTCTACATGGCCACCCTCATGTTTTTGTAAGGCAGAAACTTCAGAACTGTTTGTCACTTTACTACGTGCCTTCTACATGGCCACCCTCATGTTTTTGTAAGGCAGAAACTTCAGAACTGTTTGTCACTTTACTACGTGCCTTCTACATGGCCACCCTCATGTTTTTGTAAG